>JAHQIW010002865.1:0-466952 GCA_019055375.1 Parelaphostrongylus tenuis | reverse complement strand
CCCTCACCCCGTCCCCTCCCCCCTCCCCACACTCCACCACACAAGTTGGCTCTCGTCTACACCCCCACTCCCCGAGCCCACCCCCGTCTCGACACCCTCCCCCGCCCCCCCCCCACGCCCCCCCGCCCGCACCTCCCCCCCACTAAGGCCACCCCCTCCTCCCACGTCAAGCCATACCACCGGTTGACTAACCAAATCTCCTCACCCCCCCGACCCATCCATCCCCCCCCTCCTACTCTCCGCCTGCCGTCTGTCCGCCTGTCCCCCCCACCACCCCCCCCGTACCAACTCGTGGCCCTACCGGTCCATGCGTGCACCTACGTTCCCCCCCATGTCACCTGCTCTCGCTTCCCCCATCTCCCCCCCAACACTCCACCGCGCATTCCGCCTCTACAACGCGTACAACGCCCGCGATCCCACTCACACACCGGAAACACTCACAAACCGAACTACCCAAACACCCACCTCTCAACCACCAATCGCCCCGGACCACCCTGCCAAGTAGTTAGCACCGCCACATACCACAGCCTCACCCACCCCCCCCCCAAAACAGAGTTCCGAGACCCGACCCTTCATCCTACGCCCACCCGCCCTCATCCACCCGGCCACAACCCGACTACCAACACAAACTTCGCCACGAGTTCTGTCCCTAACACTCCGCACATCAAGCTGACTCTCCCACCACCTTCGCAACCAGCAGTATACCCATTGCAAAATCCGCCCACACCCATAACCCGAAAACAGACCGCGTCGTGCAACAGAAACACCAAAAGTCACGTGGTCCTCCGACGAGCTCCCCACACACATACCCAAACAACCTCGACACCCCCCCACCCACAAGCAACGTGAACCCAGAAATAACGCACGGGCAAGACACCCCCCTCCCATCCTCCCCTCACTCTCACCAGTTATGAACGCCTTAACCACGGAGCAGTATGAACCCACCCGTCCAGATCCCCCTCACAAATTCGTAAAACCCCCATTAGGAGCTCTACTTCTAAACCAGAATCCACCCACCAGCCCAACATATATCACAGACACATCCAAGACAACCATCCCACCCTCTCACAACCACCACGATACCCACAAGTATCCTCCCTATTCGGGACGCCTACTTACACCTAATCCTCGTCGATCCTCCCTTTGCACCCGCCCCGAGGGCCCGTACGTAATGATACCGCCATTACCACCCATTTCTACTTTCGGCCTCCCCTCTACTCCACCACCCAAGACTCTCCCACATCCTCCTTCTCCAACCACTTCCAGTGGCACCAGCCATCGGGATCCACTCCCCCCCCCGCCCCTTCCGACGCACCCCCCCTCCGGTCCCCGCACTCCCACCACTTTACCCCCGATGCCCGGCCCCTACACATGTCCGTTCCCCCATCCACTCCACACCCCGCGACCTCACCTCCCCGAGCCTCCCCCGACCCGTCTGCTCACCCCCTCCCACCCCCACCCGCCCGCTCCTCCCCCACCTTCCCCCACTCCCAAGATTACACTACCCCTCACCACCTCTATCCGCCAACAGCGCACCGCATTCCCCCGTTATAAGGCCCCCCCGACCTGACCGCACCTAGACCCAACTCATCACTATTGCCGCCACCCTCCCCCCCCCGCCCCAGCACCCTCCCGCTTCCACTCTCCCCCGCCCTCCGTGTCCCCCGCTCTCTACACGACGTCACTCCCCCCTCCCCACGTGTTCCCAAACCCGACCACGCCCGCCCGTCTCGTCTCGACCCACTCCCCCCCATCCCACTCCCGTGCCCCCTCCCTCCTCCCCTCCGCCCACTACAACCCGCCATTTACGTCATTAAGATCTTAATAGGACCCATGATGACGCGCCCAACGCACCCTACCGCGTGCTCCGGCCCTCTGGTGCGCCCGCTAGCCTCCCCATCTTCTTCACCCTCATCCCCGCCCGTCCACCTCCCTCGTATGATACTACTCACCCCGCCCCCACCACCATTCTAACCACCACACTCGAGACGCAAGACCAACACCCCCCAACATTGTCACCCTAACCAACTGACCACATTTCAACATCTTAGAAAACCGGGTACAAGGCACAACAAGCAAGAGTAGGAAACAGAAACAAGGAACGAGCCGATGTAATAGTGTAATAGGTTAAAGACAACAAAAAAAAAGTTAGAACTACACAAACTGTACCGCAAGAAAATGACTACAACTAACGTGACAGAGGTAGAGGTGATAAAATATAAAATATAGTACACACGGATACCTCAAACCTTAACCAGACAAAAGGAACTTGAGTAGGAAAGAAACTGTAAATATACACAGCAAAAATATCAAGGCACAAGAAGTGTCACCAACACAGAAGAAAAACCAGTAAACGAAGGTGTAATAGACTAAAGAGAGAACAGGAAACCAGCGGAGAATGCAAAGCCCCACAAACGGAGAAATGACGCGACAAAACACAGAACGAGAAGAGACATCGAATCAATTCGCGAGCAGCAGGTACCCGTTGTTCAAGAGGCCGAATAGATCGGTCGAGGGTCAACATTACGCTAAGCGCGAGTACGCCCCTTCCCACGTACTGACAACGACAGCAGCATCAGACCTCACCCGTTACGGCGCTCCCATTCAGATTACAACATCCCACGATAGCTCTGTATTCTCGATATGCACCTTCACCCTTTCGCATCCCCACCTGGGCCCACCCCCCCCACAGTCGCACGAACCGACCCAACACGCAGCCACTATCTCAACTCACTAGTCTTCCTCACGCACATCCACGCCACCACACTTACAATCCAACCCCCCGAAACCCATCCTCCTCCTACGTGCTCGTCCCGTTAAGAAGTTATAGTTTAGGAAGACTTACGGAGTTAGTTGCTGAAGCAGCCTATGTATGAGGTTCTGAGGTTTTTTTCCACGTATTATTTTCCCCCCCCCCCCCCCCCCCCCCCCCCCCCCCCTTCGTCCTAATATCCACCCTCTCCACCTCACCGCTATACGCACGAAATACCCCACATAGATCCCATTCTATCCTCGATTTTCCTAGACTAGTTAGCAGTGTTTCCATGACGTCCTAACCATTCGGGAAATAGTGCCCTCAGCTATCGAAAGCTAGAACCTGTTAACCCATAAACTCCATGAATTGGACATGTAGCTATTGATTAGCAACAGGTATTACCACTACTGGTCTCAGAAAAGGTGATTGAAGAACGTTTATTCATCAAACAGATCACAAAAGAGCCTTTATTGGATTCACAAGATTGGAGTCACACTTTTACAATTGTTTCTTTCATCAATATATTTTCAGTGGAACGTTTTGTTATTCAACTAACGATGTAACCACCCTATGTGCGAATCACATGAGTTCAAAAACACAAAATCCGCATTTCTCCTTAACTTTGACGGCTGTGAGTCAAAGAACTACTCAGATCTTGACGAAAGATCGCCAACTTGATCAAAGTGCTTACCATAAAGGGAACTTCAGGAATCCACTTGATCTATGCACGGAACACAAAATCCGCTCTTTTCCGTATCGAATGTGAAGTGATGTCAGTCTTCCGTATCGTATGTGAAGTGATGTGGGCGTCGCAAAATGAAATACTCATCCTCACCCAGACAAACCTATAGGGCACCAAACTCATGCAATGACGAAGGTATTATCAAGCCATCATTCCGTAATAACGAAACGCTTAAACATCTTCCAATGGCAAAATTCGAGTAGCCCGTCAAACAGTCTTGTAAAAAGTGCGCAAATGCTCTTGCGCCTAGTGTAGGAGCACTCCCCCACCGTCGGCGAGGAAGTCCCCAACTAGTCCACAACCTTCACATCTGTATCATCGACAAGGCCTATATAGGACGGAAGTTAGAAGCGACATGCTATACATACGCGATCGTTGGTCCAGTAGATATTTTCAGGATCAGTACGTGCGAAAAAACTTCTCCGAGAGAATTAAAATGCCAAATTGATACGTAGGTAGAATACCCCAGGTCGACCGCATAGGGCAGATATATATATATATATATATATATATATATATATATATATATATATATACTCAGTCACCTCTACGGTATGTCGGATAGAATCAAATACATAACATATCTCTTAAGGGCAGATGAATGTCGACCATTGATAGCAGTTGATCGACGATGAACGCTCTACTGTTGTCTTTTACTGCAGACCCGAATGCTCCAATGCGCAAAGTGAAAATAGCGAATGCACTCATACTGAAGCCAATGAATATAAGATATGAAAAGAATACGCTTTGGATATAAATCATGCAGATACGATCAATTCCTGAGGAGAAATACTATCTTCAACATAAGCAAGTGATGAATAGGAGAAGAACGAAGGATGTGGAGCGTACTCAGGTAAGGCAATGAATGTAGCACATTTACAAAAAGCATTAAGAAAATTATAGTTAGAAAATTCAGCCGCAGTTTGAACAATCAAATCAAAATCTCTGTAATCATTACAGATGAGAATGATATTGTGCAAGTTCGAATGCCAAATGAATGAGAGAAAGTCGTCGAGGATACTGTGCACGCCGTGAATAAGTACTACAACACACACAATATTTAGATCGTTTAGATCAAAGCGGACCTGAACATCAGTAGAATCGCGACAAACCACTTTCTCCTGTTTGTTCAAATACTCTCTTTCAGCTTTACTGATGCAGGGCTCCTTGAATCAACGTATTTAAACTCAACTAATAAAAAGCACATTCTACAAACAGTTTTACCTGAAATATCATCTCAGCTCCAAATTCACGACACATTCTCAGAATCAGAGCTAACTGATGTGTTCCTGGTTCCCAAGGTGCGTCAAAATGGCCATTTCCAATGACATAAACACTTTTGACCCGACGGTCACCAATTAATGATCGAATTTTGTTGACAACCCACGAGCTGTAAACGATAAGCTATGCTGTTGAGTGATATAATAACCGCATTTCACTCCCTTCGGGTTAGCTGCTAACAGAATCGCTACTTTGTATCGCAGGAAAAGTGATAGCAGAACAGGGATATCGGTAGTGCAATGGTTAGCATACGCCTTGTAGAAGATAAAACGCGGGTTCAGCTACCGCTCAAGATTCACAGCTCTGCACGTCACTCAATATTAGTGGATATGTAGTTATAACATCACCTCATTGCTGAACCAGCGCTTAAATGAGGAATTCCCAAGAGAATTACCGTTATGCAGACAGATTACAAACTTTAGCAATAAATCAAATTTAGAATTTCAGCCTCGCAACATCAAATTCATAAAGTGTACAATTGTTTCACCTGAGACCACTACTCTCCACTTGCATCGCAGCTTTTTCCACCGCGATTTGAATATCCTCCACTGACCCTTCAAATCTTTCCGTTGGCTTTGCTTCACATTTTTTATTGCGTGAGTACTTCTTCCTGTACCTTACTACCTTAAAGCCGTCATCGTTCATCTACAAATGTCAGTTATAAAAGACGTTTAGCAATGCTTTAGAAGTGATAAAGGTGGACAATAACCAGATCTATATATGAGAGGATAAGAGTAAATTCGAAATTTCATCAATAAAAACTCTAACAACGTTCATTACATCAAACAGAACTTAAGTAATATTGAAGCAGAGACAGTACGGCAGTAAATTCTGAAATATAAAAAAACATGCGACGTCGACAAGGAATATAACACATTGAGGGCCATGTAATCCGAAAAAGCCTGACAAAAATGGTCTACAGTGTTTTTTCGGACTTCTAGTATTTCATTGATGACCTATGAAGCAAAGATCCATTATCAGGATAGCATCGTCAAAAGCTGTTCTGTACACATAATAATTCAGTAAAAAAATCATCCTGCAGCTTTTTTGAGCCACAAAATCAACGGCGGTCGTCAATGTGTTTATCTAAACAATCCTATGTTATAACAAAGAACTATAATGCTGCATCACCGATTGTCTATCAAAACGTGTGTGGTTCTGGGCCGCCTCTTTGTCTCCACATAGAGGAATCTCCATTGCCATTTACCATCCTGCTGCTCCATTTCCGCTTGAGCGATTCCTTCATCACGTTCACCCTATAAAATAACACTGCCATCACCTACAGCAACGCTTATGAGGTTAATAAAATGTGATCAGCAAAGTCTTCTAGGTTCGTGTAGTCTACAAATCAGAGAAAAGCGCCCACAGCTTTGCAGTAATTTCTACTTTATGGTAGTCAATATATGAAAAATGAATATCATGTCAATCAGCTCTGCGTTGTAAAAGCATGCAGCAACATCTTAATACATTTTCAATGAATGTAAAAGCTTGAGATGAGTGGTATATCGCGGAATGATTAGTGATTTTAATGCGTCCCCTTTTCATTGAGTTGCCTTGCCATAAATTTTTGTACTCAGGGGACATCCAACATGGATACTTTTTTAGACTTAGTAGCAGAAGAGCTGCATTCCACCATTAACAATAACCCTTTGTGAACCACCGTTAACAGGCAGGCGACGTCACGCCGTCGTTTGCGCGGTAGCCGTAAGTGGGCAGCATCTGCATGTCTATGCGTGCATATTTGGCCGTCTGTGCCTACTTCCCGACGAGACGGGACGTCGCCATTACAGTCGCTGAGTGAGATTTGACACTGCGCAGCTTCATACCAAACGTTCTACATGGTCCTTAAAGGGATAAAAAATTACGAGAATTTTTTTGGACAACTTTTTTGTTGATGCAAGGTGATATCTAAAAAATCTCGCTTTGATCTGTGAGGTAAAAGTTAGGAAAAAACATGGTTGCGAACACGCTAATCTAGCATATTCTAAAACCGTAATCGTTTCAATCGCTGTTTATGTCCGATTGGCATCTTGAGTTACGTACACTTTAGTGACTGAAGAGCCCGTCCAGTGATTGGAGAATATAGCTATAATCTTTCTTCTGGAAGCAAAATTGGCAAGAAACTTATAGGAGCACCTACCTTCAGGTGGAAAAGCACGCGAATACGCTGTTTGCCATTTTTCTCGTACTTATGATGAGCTACATGACGACGTCGCCCGCGTGAGGTTTCTTCGCCAAAACCAGCGATTGTCGGACCGAAAAGTTCTTGACAACTCACGTCCTTTCTTATCAAGGCAAGCGCGCTGTAAAACTGTAATAAACATCTTCTAGCACATATTACTTCGAAGTTGATGAACACAGTCAGATGTGTAGCATTGTTATATCTCACCTGCTATAAACCTTCTGAGGACTACCTTCAGCAAAGAATTCCCCTACCAGAAGATAGACAAAAACGCCTAAAATGCCAAGACCACTTGCCACTGCTGCGTAAAGAAGTGTATTAGATGCTTTTTCAGTAACCTGAAATGTGAAATCAGTCTTGGATAAACACAATCATGGAACACACTCTTGAAGGCTAGTAACATCTACAGGTGCCATAACAGAGATGTAGATCGCTCGGTATGACACCTGCCTGCTTCTTTTCCATTTTGTTAGTAAAGTTTAGAGCACAAAAGTTACTTTTTAAAAAACTTTGTAATTAATAGGGAGCCTACCCAACATAGGTTTCACGGCAAAGGCACGGTCCATGATAAGGGTCTTGTGAATAATTTTATGCTTGTTTTCTTTTTTGAGAGAGACCATTGTTGTTGATGGATATGCACTTTTGAAAGAGTGTACTCAGCGAGTAGATGCACAAATCCCTCTGCTACCAATTACACGACGTCATGCATAGCATGTAACACCACTTCTAGACGAGTAATTCGTTCTTCTTAGATTTTCAGTAATTCGATGACTTCTGGGCACTGCTTTGAATAAGAGCAAATCAAAGCCGAGTAAACATCAAATGTTTCTTGCACAACCTGTACAACTTCGCAGTTGCTTATTTTTCACACCGATAACAGTTCCACGTTGAAAAGACATAGGAGGGTGCATAGAATAATACGATGGATACATCGTCACTTGTCGCTTTGTAGAACGTTAAGTGACTCGAGAGAGCACCAGTGAATCTTTCATTTTACCTTATCGCATGCAGGAGTAGCAAACTGAGTCCTCCTCTTTCAAAGAGTTCGTTGAGCATCATGTCTTTCATCTAGGCTCTTCGTGAAAAACGGGATCATCAGGTCGATGGTCTTTTTGTAGAGTGCTTGACATACAGAGGAATCCAGTCAATAACGGCTCTTGTCCATCAGTTTCAAAGCGGATTACGAGTCCAGTCCACCTTACCTTCGCTAGCTCGGTGTGTAAAACAATATTCTTGACTTTCAACAGTTGTCCTAATTAACAACTTTCAATTCTTTCTCTCATTTGCGAGATACGGGATACTCCTGGCATCGACTTTACTATTACGCCTTCAATAACGCCAAATAATCTTTCGTTATGCTTACGTAGCAACGAGGTTTCTGAAACAAACGTTGGGACAAGGATAAAAGCTGAGTCGTTGCATATATAGAACAAGGATTGCAATTTATTCAAATTGCAAAAGAAAACCAACTTGAAGAGCGTAGATACAATAGAAGTGGGTGGGTAGAAACTGATGGGATGGTCGGTGTAACATTCACGACCGCCAAAGACAGCAAAATAAAAAATTGGGTTCGTTCCGTTGGAATCCCACGCCGTCGTGGGAGTGTTATATACACTTTTTTAAAGGTAAATGGACATTCAGTTCAAGCAAATTTTGAAGTTATTAACCTTCCGATGAAAAAAAAAACCTTTCCAGATTGTGAAAGAAAGTGCTTGGTGGTAAACTAATGCATATATTATAACACGCGATCCAAAAACATGCCTTTCCAGTAAAACTTGTCGGCTTCGTTTTTTCTTCAACAAGAATTTCCTCGAGCACAGATCGCTGAAGACTTTGCTGTTCGTTACGTTTTTCTGCAGACTTCGATTCTTCAAGCGAAAAACTTCGGATACCATAGGAAAACCTAAATTTACTATTCTATTCGACAAGCATTGACGCAACTAACACAAAGTGCCTTCTTGACCTAATTCTTTTTCTCATGGGAACTTGCTTTTTAGAAAAAGTGAAGCACATTGATAGATTGTTGAAATCAGAGCTGGTTTGGCATTTCAGTTATATCTTCTCCCCCACTATGGATATTTGCACTGTTATATATTTGGCCCATTGTTCTAGTCTGGTTCCAGGATTGGACGTTTTTGTGGTCTTATCGAATCGCTATATGGAGGGTCATCCATAATATTAGGTCGTTCCATAAGTTTTGACACTAGAGCCATAAACACCAGATTATTACCCGGAAGTAAATGAAATTACATGGTTTTGCAAACGTTCAAATATGCATTTCCTAGCGAATACTTTGGCATACAATTCGTTTATATTTGCTTTAAGATGGAGCTGCCGTGGGACCAAATTTGCTTAATACTCATGCACAAATGGGCACGTAGGAAAAAAAGCTAGTGAAGGGGCGCCCAAGATTGATGGCCAAAAGGTATATGTTTTAGTAACTCGGGCAGACACTTAGATACAGCCGTAGCTCCATTGCTCATCATCTAAATGAATTGGGTTACCGCAAAGTGATCACTCAATAAACACCTCATGCATTGACTGATCAGCTCACACTGAGATGTTGACTTGTCATATTTGGGAGAAGCTGGGTGCTCGACCACGATACCACATCTACCGGGTAGCCCTCACAAAGCTTTATCGCACTAACATTTCTTTAGAGCCCTGGAGCAGTATCTACGGGGAGAGAGCTAAAGATTACAAACAAGTAAAAGATGACCCTAATGACTTCTTTGATTGCTAGCCTCATTTTTGCTGGGAAGAAAACATCCAATCTTTGCCTTATAAATGGTCGCATGTCATCGATCGAATTAACGAGTGTCGAAATCGAAAGAATTCATGTGACAAGCCTGTATTTGAAACAACCCAGCAAAGAATGACATAGAGGCTTTCCATACTGCTTAAGAAGATGAGAGTCAAGTCCAAATTAACGCTGCTGATCAGGAGTACGTTCAGAAGCGATCTATTGACAGAAATGGATATGGGAACCTTTTTTTTTTTGTACCTCATTCTAGTGGTGAAACTTCGAACGAGTATGGAACGAATCGATGATCTTCGAGCAAAATAAAGCGCACAGCTGCCACGGAAGAACAGAGTCATCTTTTCAACATTGAAAGATCGATCTACCCACACTGCACGAAAAAATAATGGAATCTGAACTGTGCATCAGAAAGCGCCAACCTTTGATACTACAAATCAGAATAACAACGAAAAAGTATGGATACCATCCATAACTGATGAAACACAATAACAACACAAATAGCATTTATTTTATTTACCAGATTCAATTAATTACTCTGATATATTTTAACCGTACATACAATGAAGAACGACAACCTAGTATCCAGCGTAACACAATTATAATTTGAAGAACACCAAAGAAAAATACGCCTTGAAAGCCATCAATAGTAGTAAAGAGCAAAGTTAAATGATGGACGAATTCAATAAACCATAGTTCCATAGTACAAGCTCTTTATCAGCTATACATAGTCAAGGCTTCAGCAGTAAATTCACCTTCGTAACATGAAGTCAAGTCTATAAGCGAATTTACACTTTTAAACCCGCCATTGATAGAAACGAAATCATTTACACAGAACGTTTCGTTCGCAAAATATTTACAAAATCACCAGGATTATTGGTGGTGTCTCAGTAGAGAAGACCTATTTATCAACAAACACTGAATACCTAAATTGAAGAATTTCCAAAC
This sequence comes from Parelaphostrongylus tenuis, assembly GCA_019055375.1. Taxonomy (NCBI): domain Eukaryota; kingdom Metazoa; phylum Nematoda; class Chromadorea; order Rhabditida; family Metastrongylidae; genus Parelaphostrongylus; species Parelaphostrongylus tenuis. Next base: position 456,286 of record JAHQIW010002865.1, on the reverse strand, counting down.
ATAAAAAGAATAGTTGAGTCAGAATTAAGCAAAACCGAAGCCTTCACTGCACTCCCTAACTGCCATCAGTAATGAATCACGCAGCTTTTCATATGACTCGTATTGGGGTAGATCAAGTTGATTGAAACTGGAACAATTTTATTGCTGATAACGGGGAAAAAAACAAATCTAACAAAGTAAGCAAAAATAGACAGATAAACATTATAATGCACAGATCGTTTTACCATGTGTGAGCAGCAGGAAGACGATCTCCTCCACGACAATCCATATGGATACTAAATTTCTGGATACCATTCATTCCTTCTAAGCTTGCAAATCCTTGCAAGGGCACCTGATGAACAATGATTATTACCAACGATTACACTCACTTTATACGATGAGAATTTCGAACTACTCACTTTACTCGTACCAGTAACAAACTGCAAAAATTTCGCCCTATCCTCGGGTTCGAAAGATCGTAGTGCACGCCAGAACCATTGAATCTAAAAAGAATTGCTACATATACATACACGATATATATATATATATATATGCATACACAAACATGTACAAATATGTACACATGTGTACAACATACATATGTATGTGTATGTATACAGTATAGATATACACAATGTACACATGTATACATATAAGCATATATATGTACATATATATAGCTGAAGGATATAGCTCTCAGCGTTATCAACCCTTAAGGAATGAGCCATACACACGTCTTCATCTAGCAATGTTTGAGGCAAATGAATGCACATTTGGCTTTCACAATGACTCATGGCGGCCAGCCAAAGTATCAAGTCAGTGCTGTTGCCCTTCTAAACATGTCTAGTACCAATTTCTCGACCCGGAAGGGATGGGAGGCTTGCCAAGCCTTGAGCGCGGGATCGAACCATCGATTTTTTGTAGGATCGAACCATCGACATTTGTGTCACAAGGTATCACTCTTCAGTGAACCACAAGCGCTTAATACATATATACAGAGTGAAACGCAAAGTAAGCCTGAAGAAAATGAAGACAAAGAATAAGAGATTATAGAATAAATACATAGGTAAAAGACCTGAGCACTAGTCTTGGTGTACATCTTATACTCTGTATTGTTTGCTAAGTCGTCAATGTCGACGTCTGGCAGGCCACTAATTAGCAACTCTAGTTCCTGTTCGTTAAACATGCTGATGAGCTGTTTAGGAATGACTTCATAGAATCCAGTTAAAAACGCGTCAAGTTGTTTACGAATTGATCCTGAAATAATAACGAACAAACATTGAAAAGGTAGTATGAACATGTTACGCTAGCAAAAAAAGCTTGAACAGACCAGTCATTTTCATCTGGCACACCAGTTTCACATACTCTTCCTTATTTGCATCAGTTACTTCAATTTTCCTGCCATCAGGTTTTATGTCACGTATTGAGCGAACGCCAAATTCCTCAACCTGGGTCGAAATTCAAAATTTTAAAAAGCAAGTTCAGGAATTAAGGAGGGTACTACCTCAAGACTGAAGTTCAAATCAAGTCCAAGATCGTCAATCGGATTATTGAGCAAGAATTCAAGGGATTTATAGAATGCGGGATCCTATAAATAAAAAGAAGATACAAATCAAAAACCACTGATATGTGGAAGAAAAGAGGAGAACGCACTTCACTCTCGAGATCTTGATATCGCACTGGTAGATTAAGGATATGTTTGTAGAAGGCACGAGTAAAGTAACAGTCAAGTAGCTTGTTGTCGTATATTGCCTTCGCTATTAACCGTCCCACAAACTGAACATTATATCATAAACGTACTAGTATGAAATGCTATACTAAAGCAAATAAATCAAAGAATAGATGAGTAAAGAAACTGCTAAATTACCTTGAAATAATCAAGATGTTCTGGATTAATGTACGATGCCTTGTTGATCATATAGGTGACCATGTCACCTGGTGCAGTTATGAAAAGTGCGTAGTTAGGATTGAAAATCTCACGGGTAATCACTGAGAACCATTCACGAAGGAGACCTCCAGCATCTTGACCTTCTTCACCTTCAAAATTTAACTATAAACGAGAGAGAGAGACACAGGGAGAGAGAGAGGAAGAGAGAGAGAGAGAGAGAGAGAGAAGACAAGACTTCTTCGCTTCGAGTTATCCTCCAACTTCTTTAGCTTTTCTACTTTTTTTGAATCAATTGTTATTCATTTGAAGGAATCAAGTAATCAAAAGTATAACAACCTCAATGATATTCAACCATTAACTACTGAGCAAAGGTTGGACGATTCCGTCAAAAAAGGATGAGTCTGGCGACCAAAGAAGTCGGTCAAATCACTTTAAGTTGGCTGTAGACTATGAATTTTCTCCTCGCAGAGCTACTTCAGGGCGCGAAAAAGATGATAATCTGACGAAGCAATATCAGGGTTATACGGTGGATGTGGGTACCGTGGTCCAGCCGTTTATACAGAATCTGGTGAGTCGACTTTGCAATGTGAGGTAGTCGGTCACTACCTGGTGTCCATCAAGACATCACTCAGCGATAGCCCATTTTAGATAATGAGCAGTGATGATACGACCTTATCCAGATGTTTGCCCAAGCTACTACAACATTCTTCAATAAACCAAAGCTTTCTGGAGAAGCCAATTTGGAATTACAAAAAGGAACTAAATAAAAGAGATATTATGAAATATACTAAGGAACAGTTTGATATTTCCAGCTAAAGCCTTACCTTGGAAAATGATGTAAAACCGATGCTTCCACTCATTCGGGCGAAGTCTGTACAGCTCACGGAACGAGTCTGAGAAGATCTGCGATCGTCGCACTTGAACTTGTACGTCAGCTCGACGGAATCTTCAATAGTTTTGATTAGACCAAAAATATTAACAGGTCGACGAGATAGTTCGATAACATTACCCCCTCTCTCCATCCATTTTCCCAAGTTCCTTTCTAAAATATTTCCGTTTTACATCAAAGTCAAGCAGTTTCGGGAATTGAATGAGTGCAGCGAAAGGACCACCAGGTGACAGCGCAGCATTATTCTGTCGCAACACCTGATTTAGCACTTCTCGGTGTTTCTCTGGAGATTAAATAAATCAAGTTCAACAATCACAATAAAAAATAGCATGCTTTGATTATAAATCACATTAATAAAAAGCAAAAACTCCTACCAGCAAATGCAATCATCTTCAAAGTGTCGGGATCGTCGTGATGATGATCAGTTGACGAATTCGCAGCACGAGGGACAGCATGAACTAGGAAAAATGCCTCGGCGGCAGGTTGAAGTGCAAGCACTGCATGATGATCTGATGCTTTACCGAGGCGAAGAAGACAAGTTGAAACAACTTCCCAAAGACCTTAAAGTGGTACATATATTGAAGGTTGAAATTAACATAAGCTTCAAAGGCAAGCAGTACCATCAAGTCGGGTCAAGCGGTGACTCAACACCACATCCTCATTGCTTTTTTCCTCAACTAGCTTCACTGGTTGTTGTTCCACTTGTTCTGGAGCAGGTGGTGAAGAGCCTGCTGAAGTAGACTGGGTAGCAGCAGAAGCAGAAGGAGCAGGAGAATCCCCAGTTGCTACGGGATCAATTGTTTTCTGTTCGGCGGCAGCTTGCTTAGTTGAAGCATCAGCGGACTTTTCCTCCTCCTTCTGTAAGCATTTAGATGATGCAAGTACGAAACTGTATAATATAAGTATCACCTTTTTATTCTCGCTTTCAGCCTTTTTACGTCGCTCCTCTTTCATTTGACGCATTGTGTCTCGTATTTTCGACAGCGTTTGCAAGGCACACAATAACTTATGTTGTGCGCCCGACTTGTCTGTTAACATCGTAACAGCTGGTAGTTGAAGTTCAGGGCAGGAACTTGCGCTTAGAGTCTAAAAACCATTTTTAATAATCAAGAAATGAAGTCAGAGGAAAACTCACGAATCGTGCTCCATTTTCTGCATCTAGAACGAGTCTGCCGATACGATGTCGTGCTTGTCTTTGGTCGCGATCAGCTACAGCACTTGCGTTTGCAGTTGTAGCTTCCGAATCAGTTGTCACTGGGGTAACCTTGCTTGTCGAAGGCAGATCTTCAGTCACCATTTGAGTATCGGGTTCACCGAGCTCTTGTATGAGGCGTTCAATCTGGGTTGGTAATAAAAATGTTTCAAATATTTTTTAGGAAAACGAAGACATAAAATAGCAGACTTGAGGCTGAAGCTCCAAGCCAACATTTTCCACAGCGGCAAATAATTGTTCATATATCGTATCAGCTATGGCAGGAGGGAACGCACGCATACATTCAACCAGCAATGTTCTGAACTACCAAATTAACCCAAGGACTATCATAAGAACACTGTCACTTGGAATCAAGGAAACTCACCGTCCATCAGCAAGCCCTTCATTGCTGCACGAGCCGTGCATTAGAACACCAACCACAGCTTTCAGATGGCTTTCTAGCGGACGAGAACAATCAGGATTACCCAGTAATGTCATCGTATCATTTGGCAATGTTTGCACAATCTGAATCTTATAGATAGATAGATCAAAGTGACCACGCAAATGGTGAGACGATAACAATTACCGTGCTGATTACACGCAGGAGACGATCTTGAATGGCACCAGTTTTGGAAACAAAAGCTTTGCTAAGGTGTTGCATTAGACGTCCTACGTGAGAACTTTCAAGAGATATGTTATCCCCACTCTCGCGGGATTCCTTTGTCGTAAGAGCTTTACAAGAAGATGCCTACAAACATTTGTTGCAAAAATAATTTGTCTTTCTGGTAAACAGCAAACAGTTTACTCAACGCTTAGAAGTACAAAGAAGTACCTGCACTAACTCCCAAAACACATCAAGAGGAGGGTTCGAATCTTTCGCAAGCACCGGTGGAACTTCCACTACACCATCTTTCTGTTGTGTTTGGGATATTTTGCGGAGACTAGGTGGAAGGAAATGTCCAGGATAGGTCTTTGCTATGCTGGCAAGGCTGTCGAGGACATTTTTAGACAGTGGCAGCGACAGTAATGGATGAATAGCAACTAAACATTGCACATTACATTCTGTAATCAAGACAAGGGCTGTGAAGAAGTAAAGAAGGAACGGTAGGCAAACGACTCACCTCTTGATGCATTTTTACCTATTTTCAAAGCACGCTCATTATGACCAACACCAGAAACTGTAACGGAATCCAACCAAGAGGGGCACACCGATATCAGCTGAAAAATTGCAAATCACGTCGAATTCAACAGCACAAGAAATGAGATGGAATTTACCTCTTCTTCGTCAGCTACACCATCGTGAGCTTTCTCGAGAAGTGCCAGCAGACACCAAATGACAAAGTCACAAGTGTTTGCATGTGAACATGCTAGACGAATGACCTATAAAGTTCAAAATTGTCACTTTCATCAACAGCATAAAAGTTCCATACATTCGCAACGTCGTAAACAATATGGATGTCATTTAGAGTGAACACAACACTCCATATGACCTTTGTAGAGATCATATTCTTAGAAATGGTTGCTTTTAGTGCACAGAATTTCTCCTGCACTTTTACCTAACTTTCTTTAATTGGTTTACCGCCTCATCGTGACAGGTGTTTCTAGGTGTCAGAGTGCCAGGTACATCGGGGCTTCAACCCCTAACAGGGTCACCCCAGTTGAGAAGGAGTTCGACGTTTCCACTCGGAAAACCCAGCTAAGAGTGAACCGTATCAGGATTAACTGCTGTTTCAATAGCTAATAGTCGCAAGGTGGTAATCTCCATCGATCAACAAGGGCCGGTGACTACTTGAATGTGGTGACGACCTGAGCACACCTCGGCTATGCTTACCTCGGGACTACAGGGAAAAAAATAGCTAAACCAGCACAGTTTTCTGTGCTGCGGCCCGCAATTTCAGTGAAGACAGGGCGTTCAAGTATCAATTGAGTTTGTATAACTTGACACTTTCTAGTTGAAAAAAGCACGCCGTCCGGTATGTCAAACGTTGACAGCACTATAACTGCATAGTTAATTAGTGTTTCTCATCACTTACTAGTGTTCTACATGGACTGAAAGCATGAAACAGCGCATAGAAGAACATGGACCGCAAAAGCGCATGCACAAAAATCTTCTGATATTCAGAGAAAAAATTAATTGCTCAACGAAAACCTAGCGCAGCTCCCAAATTATGGGTTATTGTGGCCGGTGTTATCTCTACAGGAGTAATAGTGAGACGAGCAAAAATCAGGCGCTCTCCCATAGGCAGGTTGTGACAAAAAAAAATGTCGTCACTAATGTGTTCAAAATCAAATAATATGGAAAAGTAAAATAAAAAAAAACCAGATAAACGCTGTACAAGCAAAACACATAATAGAGTATAAAGTACCTTTTGTAAACGCCCATTACTCAATCGATTGTCAACGAGGAACAGCATCGTTAAAATAAGGATAGAATCTCGATCGAGAAGTTGCAGTGATTGCGAACTGGCCGTGTTCGCTTGCCCAGCGAGGCTACCAACAGCAGGTGCACCACTTGAGCTACCATGTCCTCCATTTGCACCCATTCCACCGAAACTGTGGCCAAAGCCACTCAGATTTACATTAGAACGAAGTCGAGATCGTGCAGATGAAGGCATCAGTAAATGACGAAACCGCAGAATGTTCTGTAACTAAATACTCTATTGCGGTTTCAGAGCAAGTATAACTTCAAAGGGATATATTAGCTAAGAAACGCCTCACTGGTTCTAGATTAGCACGAGCTCGACGTGCCTCATCTTGCATATCAGTCGGTAGGCGCTGTAATTCCGATTCGTCCATCTCAGCAAGTACCTGAAAAGAAATTAACAACACTTATAAAATGTCGCGCAGACTGAATAGCGCAAGATTCAGAGCGAATGGATGAAAGTCACCTGAGTTCTTTCATGAGCAGGAAGAGAAGCAATCACAGCAGCACCGTCCATCTCTGGTTCAGGTGCAGCAGGTTGAGCTGGAGCACTGGCTCGACGCAATGCCTCCTCAGCTTCACGAACGGCTCGCTCGTGCTGAGCTAGTATTTCCTGAAGAAAATGATTAGTAAGTGTACTGATCTATGCGAATTTCCAACAGTAACCTCTTGTAATTCCGGTGGTAAAGCGGCAAGGAAATCTTGGTCAATGGGTTCAATGGCTGGTACAGTAACAGAGCCACCTTCTGCATTATTTCGCTCCTATAACAAAATCTCTTCAAAATGTCGATATTATTTCGTTAGGCTTGACTCACTTTTTGAATCAAAAAATTGTCAATATAGGCCACCAGAATGAAACGCTAAACAAGCTTACCTGTGTCGGAATATTCGCAGGCAGATGAGCAGCGCGTTGTGCTCGCTGCTGACGGCGATGATCACGAATCACTTCAGCCCGCATATCTTCTGGAAGAGCGGCGAGGAAGGCAGGGTCAACACCGTCAGGTATTTCAATATCTAAAAGCGTCAGTTTCCACGAAATTTCAACTTAAAAAAAGAAAAGTCAAGCGACCAAAATCTAACCCCCGAGTATATCACGAAATTCCTCTGGTATTGGATTGCTTTCAGGAGCAACAACGTTCGTACCAGTGTCAGCAGATGGTCCATCTGCTGCGATTGCGGTGTGCGTACTATCATCGAGTCTTGGAAAGGAACAAACATTTCACAAAATAAGATTGGATATATCTGATTGTGCCTTACCGTTCACTCGCATCTCGTACATCGTCTACATCTTGACTAGCACCTGGGACTGTTGGTAAGGGAGGTGTTATTACTTGCTCTTCATCAACTTCTGCTTCCGGCAGAGATGATGCAACAGTCGCAGCCGATGAATGAGGCGGTGCTTCATCCATTGACACATCCGCTTCGTTGTCGCGTGGTTCGAACACTTCTCAAATAATAAAAATAGTATTCGAAATGACCAAAACTTTCCACAATAGTTCTAAATTTGGATCTGTCGCATTTGGTCCATTGTCATACTCAAAATCTTCACAGATATATAGCAATATGTCTGCTAGTTGAAAAAGTTCTCTCATATCCGTGCTCTCTAAAGCCAATCTCGAGACTCTTCAGCTAACCTTTCATGCTATGTTATAGCAACTGTGCAAGTGAAGATGCAGACTGAGCAAGTAAGAAATTTCCATCGCTTGAACTACACCTGCTTGGTTGCACATTTGATACAAATAAAGCGCTCATAAAGACAAAATTCCCAAGAAGTATATTTGAATACATTAGTTCTATGTGAAAGAAGCATCCAGCACTTCCAGAATACATTGAGTGGCTAGTCTTCGACTTGGGAAAAAAAGCAGTTCTCACAACCATCATCTTTCTAATATTTGGATCAAGATTTTGCCGTTAGTTCTTTTATGGTAAGACATTTCGAATGATCTACGTTGGATATATAACCTACCGATAATGGACACAATTTCCGCCAACAACGTATTCCACACAGTCATAAAAACTATGTAAAATTATCTTGTGATCATTATTTGAACCAACATGCCATATGGTCTGTTGAATGGGCTGACTTAAAGAGGTCAATACACGTGTTTCCATTTTGACGGTCTCATCAGTCGGCGGTACCCTTCGTTTTTAGCCAAACCTCTCGGGGCGCTCAGCCCCCTTATACTAAGAGTAGGTGACGACGAACATTTTCACTGTCTATCAAGTGAAACTGAGCGCCCCGAAAGGACTGGCTAAAGACGATGGGTACCGCCCGACTGATGAGACCGTCAAGATCGAAACACGTGTGCCGGCCTCTATAAGTCAGTCCATTTGACAGACCACATGACATGTTGGCACAAATAATAACTACGAGATATGCTGGAATTTGAACATGGTCTCAAGAAAACACTCGAAACGAAAGGTATGTGAAATTATTTCCGTTGTCGCAGTTACAAGGACCTCATATCTTTTCCTAGTCATAATAAAAAAAAAACAACCTGCACCTCACCTGATGTATCCATAGCTTCATTCTCCACAACTGGGATAGTCGATGAAACACCCTCAGTAACACTGTCTCCAGCACTTGGCAGCGCAGTTGTTGCGTCCGTTTCTTGAGTTGTCTGAGCGGATTCATCCCACGCCTGGCGAGCTACTTCAGTGGGAGGATGGGAAAGTATAGTAGCGGTAGCTGCAGAAGCAGTGGGATCTTCATTGGCAGTCGATGTGTTCTTGGGTACGGGAGTATTGTTGTCTTCCAATGCCTTCTTAGCTGCTTGTTCAGCAAGCTCTTTTGCTTGGTCCTAGATCAATCCATTGAGCCATTCAAGAGAAAAGAAAAAAGCGATAAAACTACTATTATTAGAAAGAGACAAAGTACTTCTTCTACTCGTTTCCTAGCCACACGGGACACAATTGTGTTGATGATAATAGCAACGTATTGCATCGACACCCCGTCCATCATGTCAGCGCCATCTGTAAACCGGTCAAGAGCCGAAGGAGCCGATGCAGGCTGCCGCATTCGTCGTTCTTCAGGGCTGTCGAGCAAGTTCGATCCCTTAATCAAGTTAACATCACATTTTCCAACAGTCGACGGTACTACATCCAATGCAGTTCACAAAATTACGATAGAAAAACTTGTTACCATGTTCACGATACGTCCGGCAGTCATATTCATAAGAGGTGCACTTCGGTCGCGGCCATGCATGTCAAACAATCTGTCGAAGAGCTGACTTGTTGTACCAACACGACCGCGCTCTGGAGCTCCGATACGTCGGATAGCGTTTTGTCGTGTCAGCGTTACAGGAATTCCCGCTCCTCCATTATCCAGTAGCAAACTGCGATAGTTCCCGCCCTGCAATCAATAGAGCTACATTAATAAAATTTTTTAGGAACAAGTGAAGAAATTCTTTAGTGAAAAATCAAACTAAACCTATTAAAAACAAAACAAAGAAAAAATATAATTAACTTCGAGACAACTGTCAGCAACGTCAAAGTCCATGCACGAAACCACACAAAATCGATTACTTCTAAGTGACTCAATTCGTTATAAAAACATACGTAAATGAACATTCGACTTACCCTGGCTAATCTTTCCAGTCGACTGACGGTTGGAGCAGACTGCCGACTATGAGAAGGTTGTGAATCTGCAATATGCGCTGGTCGTACCATCAACGGGTGCACACCGGCGCTCGATTGTTCTCGGCGAGCACCACGATGTTCCCTACAACGAAGTTTCTATAACCAAAATAATAACGTTAAAGAAAAGCTGGAAAACTCAATGAAAAACCTGTTGATGCCAATTGGCGGACCGAAAATAAAATCATCAAAACCAAACGAAGACAACCCAGGTCGATCCAGCAAGTCGAAAGTCATGTTATGCAACTTAAATGTACTAAATTTAGTTGAAAGAAAAGCAGACTTAAAATATCTGTGACACCAACCGCATCTTCATCCCCTTCAGGATAATCGTACATTTCCTCATCATCGTCTTCCTCTTCTTCTTCACCGTCTTCGCCACTTTCTTCAGCGTCAACTCTTACAGTTGCTTGAACTTCACCTTCTCTACGGCCGTCCTCCTCCTCTTCTTCTTCCTCGTCATCCTGATCTTCTCCATCCATGGTGTCATCTTCTTCACGATCATCACCTTCATCCTCCACAGTTCGGTCTTCATTGTCTTCTTCTCCGGAAGACATAGAATCCTCAACCTTAATTCAATACACCAGATGATAATTTCCTCGAGAAAACACTTCATCTTAAAACAAAAATTACCGCCTCCTCATCCATTTCTTCGTCCATAACCCCAGAACGATGGTGGTCATTCTCCTGTGGCTGATCATCGCGCCCAATATACACATTGTCTGCGACACGAACAAGCACCTACAAGATGCTATGCCTTTATTCCGAGATAGTTTTTCCTTCATTATACTGACATAATCATTGCAACAAAATATATTCTAACGTGAGACTCCCTGTCGTCCTGATCACCACTGATTTCACGAGCATCGTTAAGAAGGTTGTTAGCGAGTATCTCGCTTAAGTCAATAGCATGACTGAGCGCAGCCTCTCGAGCATTGTTTGGTGAAGGAATTCGCACTGCATCAGCTACAGCAGCATTTATGACTGCCTCAAAAAAGTAGTGATGGTTAGGGTAAGACAACTAAAAACCACAATATCACTTGTCGAACTGAAAAAATACATCGAGTAATGTTGAGTGATATGCGAAACTTTGAACCTTAAGGAGAATCAAACCCGCATCCCATCGTGTAGACGGCCGTGCTGGCCTCTTGCAATACCAGAGTTACTGTTCCTGTAACACTCTTTATGTGATGCGAGGTATCAATCTGTCAGCAACCGATCGTTAACATCTTGGCTTAGTATGTACATACCGGCAGTGAACCCAGTCACGATGACAGATTTTGGATATATGCAATCAACAAGTAAGTTTTTCTATTCAACCGTTCCAGCCCAAAATGAATGAGATGCGGGTTCGACTCCCGTTTAAGGTTCGAAGTTTTGCATATCACTCAACATTGAAAGATACAGAGTTAAAACACCATAGCACCGCTAGAAATTAGTTGAATAAGAAAAAAAGAATTGGAAATAATAGGCCAGAAGAAGTCTTAAACACACCTGAGCACGGGCGACATTTCGGGCACCGTGAGTGATGGCAGTAGCATTTGCGGTGGATGAACTCGAAGAGTTTGTGCTCCTCATAAGGGTTTCAAGAGTCTTCAGAACGGTATTAACCGTATCGATAGCCTCCTGTGAAGGTAACAATCACCCAATCTAGTGTATCGAAAAGAAAAGACATTCAAAATATAGGATTCAAAAATAATTTATACCTTTTGTGACAGCTGGAGGTATGTGATTGTTCTCACAAGATCATTGCATATTCGTTTTTTATGAAACAGTTTTGTTATTGAATTGGGAGCTCCACCAAGCAAATGACGATGATGTGAATGAGACAATGAAGTGGAAGAAGATGGGCACGAATCCAGCATCATGACCAGCAAGGAACACAGTTCGCTTACCTATGAATTCCACAAACTAATCAACGACTATGATATTATAAACAGCAGTAAATTAGGCTCTTTACATGAGGGCCGATACAGTTCGACAAAGTTGTTATCGCTAAATAGAGCAGCATAAAATCTGAAGATTAGGCGGAGTAAAGTGCCGAACTTTTTTTATTTTCAAGAATATATTATTAATTATAGCTCCATCCTAAATGTTTTTTTTTTCAAAAATAAGAATACACTTTTCAAATTGATGACAAATTTCAGCAGATGTTTCCGTCAAAATTTCCAAGCGAGAGAAGAAAATCTGCTTCTGAGTAGTTCATTGCATTAGATTATGAGCGTTGACAACGCTTGAAAAAATGCAAGAAAAAAATAGAATAAGAACGATTTGAGGCGCTGGTAGTCAGAATTTTATTATAATGAAATAAGAAGATTCAAACTACTTGAAAACACTGGCAGTTGTCACTGATTTTCACCTCAAGCAGTGAAGTGCCTTATGACCATACTCACAACAAAATAGGTAGTGTATGACTCGCAAGATGGCGCGAAGAAATACAGAACGAAAGACACGAATCGTCAACGATTCACCAAGAGGCAGCTAACGCAGCGGTCGAAAGTGCAACGCAGCACGCCTATGTTTGATCATTCTACCTACCTTGCGATAAAAAGGTCCCATTATTAAGCAGTCAACAAATTGGTAATTTCAACAGAACAAATCCGAAAACAATATAGCTTTTCCCATGTTCAGAGAAATTTCCGATATCTTTAAAGTTCTTCAAGAAGTTTGAAAGAAAACTCAAAGTCTGCTACAGAATTCTTAGTCGCCATGTAGCCACCACTCGAGATTTTAACGATTTCAACATCTTTTGCTACTAACAAACCTTAGAACTGTCATCTACTTGTAACTTATTTACCTTGCTGCAAATCGCTGTCGATGATAGTGAAGAGTTTCCCACAGAAATAAGAGATGCCTTCATGTCAGACACAAGAGATTCCTGGGCTTTAGGTGAATGATTACAAGCAGCCAGTATTGAAATCAACGTTTTCAAAGACCCAAGTGTGTCCTGTAAAGAAACCCAAATGTTGTACTTTCACTGGGTCATATCTAGACGTAATAAGAACATTTACAATAATGCGAACGTGAATGCAATAGTTCTAAGAAACTTCTATCAGAAAGATAAGAACAAACCTTTTCCTGACTGCCGTCGATGAAGTATTCAATGAGTTGATGTACCACGCTTTGTCCTTCATCTTTCGCTTCACAAATCAATGAGGCTACACCAGGGTACGACTTGACCAACTCAGCTAACAGGCTTAGGATAGCTCCTCGGCTCATCTGTAACGATTGAAAGGAAACAAATCTTAAAATAATAAATGCTTTCAGCTATTCTCGCGAAAATCGTCTACCATTCTTGTATGCCCCAGCGGTACACTGTTCTCAGAAGGCCATTCACCATGAAGACATTCACGAAGAAGCATTTGAACGATCTGCAGAACCAAATTTAAGGAAAAATACAGAGAAAACAGTTTGCAAGCACAATAATAAGTAACCTGTTGCGTTCGCTCATTGTTTGAAGGAGCAGAAAAATGAGGTTTTGTGGCAGTGGAAACCATTAAGGCTCCATCGAGTTTTGCACACTTTTCCATCGAAGTCACAAAGATGGCAGGACATCTGTCAATGAAATAGAAAGAGCTGAATGTAGCAGGACGAGACATGACAAGACAGGGCATACGGAAGTGTACCTGCTAGATAGGGGTGCAAGTTTATTCAGCGTTTCACACCAGTCTTTCGGCTTATTCTCCGACATTCCAAGGTATTCAGAAAGTGGGGTAGACTGTACTGGATTTGTAACAACACGTATACTCTTCTCCATTACCTGAACATTGTTGAGACATATCAATTCAGATTATTACTTCATTTGATTCGCATATCAATTTTGGATTCTTTATAAAATCCTGAAGCATTTTTAGACATCATATTTTGCGCTGGACAAGAAGTTTTCATGTAGAGTTTAGTAATCATTAGGAAGCTCAAATGTCAAGCTAGCGCTGTTCGTAGCCGCTTTTCTGAGAAGACCAATTTACAACGGTGTAATATTCAAAATAATAATTATTCTACATTGGCCGCGCATTTCAGCCATTACTATGCTGGAGGCACGAAAAGCACATGAACGTGTAGAGGAAACTTCTAGTATTGAAGTCAGAAGTTCAATCAGGAGTTTCTATTGAAACAGGGAAACAATTTCTAATCAAATACACTTCACTTGAGCGCTGGCGTGGCTTCGCCCACTGCTCATAAGTGTGCTCCGTCGCTCCGCCCCTAAAATGCTCTCGGATCCTAGAAAAGATCCCAATTTTGCTCAGCGTATCCCACTTCCAACATTCAACTCGTTTCCTTGTATTCATCGCTTGATTCAGGATTTCTCTGCTTCATGAACATCGTGGAATACTGGTTTAGCACACCTCCATGGAATTTCGACAAAGCCAGGTTAAGGCTTTCCGTATGACGCTCATTATTAATTGCCGGAGACTGGTTGGGAATCACAGGGAATCAATCCCGAAGTCGAGCCGGGGTACGCTGAGCACCTCTGAGCACTCGGCCGCCGGCCACCCTGTTAGTTTAAAACCCAACGATCTCAGTCAGAATCTAAGACCCGATAATACGAAAATGTGATTTGCAAACTGAAAAAGTACCTGTGCCATCATGTTTTCATCATCAATACATTGCCTAATTATAAGAGAAGTGAGAACTGAGGTAGACGGTGTAGTGGAACAACGTAACTGTAGAAGAGCTGCTACGCCACCTTGCTGAACATACACAATCTTGAGAAAGTGTACTTGGAACTGTGAAAGGTTTCGAATTACTAGGAACCTGAATGAAATTGGCAGCACAGCTGGGTTCTCTTGTAAGACGTGCTACGAAAGCCAAAATCGTATGTGCGGCAGTGTGATGAATGAGTGATTTATGCAGCAAACAAACAACTATCACAAGAAGTCGTGACATCTCTGCGGTAGACCAAACAGATTCTCGCTCCTGAATACCTGGTGTCATTAAGTATATAGTAATAGCAAGATAGATACTAACCGATTTCATAAGAGTTTTCAATATCGATCTCTGCCCCATCCGGTAATTCAGCAAAGACCGCCTGATTGCAGGCTACCCCATCTGTCTGCTTCATCAGGGAAAAATCCACAGTGAAGTCTTTTTCTTTCCTCAAACATAAACAGTAGTAAGTAATCAAACGGTGTGATAAATTCTCTAAACCAAGAATCCCACCTAGGGATCCTTACTACACAGTTATTTTTCCCTGAGAAAAATGCTTTGTTCAACTGGATCTGGTTCACCGGGGAATAAGGTTGCCATTTCTTATGGCCTAAACAAGAAAATAGTTGATGGTGGGAAAAGAGGCTTTCCATATCAAAGTTACCTCTCCCTGCGCTTATTCGTTCCTCTTCCGCATGATATGACCATTTCAACTGTGGTGACACTGCCTTTAGAACATTACGTCTCTTTAACGCTCGCATACCCTTGTCGTGCAAATCTAACCAAAGAACAACTGGTGACAACAAACTGAAACAAATAACCTCTGTAAAGACAATTCAGAGTAGATAAGTACGTACGGTATTAAATACCCATTTTGCATATGATCCACGTCGAAATTGTCGTACACGAAACCAAGTAGTAAAAGCATTGTAGAGACCATAGGTTGTGAAGCACATGCCTAATATGGTATCTGTTCATGAGATAATCATACAACTTATTGTTGCGTGATATGCAGAACTTTGGACCTCAAGCACCAATGGTTCAGCCTCATACGGTCATACTGACATGACAGTTAATGGCACAATCGCTACCTTGAATCACAGCAAAATTGACAGTAGAAAAGATGCTTCGGTAGCGCAGTGCCAACCACGGACTATATGAAGAGTGAGACAGGGGTTCAACTCCCATCCAAAGTTCAATAATTTCCATATCAATCAACACTATTGGATACACAATTTATAACATAATACCACTGCCGGAAAGTGATCAAATAAATAGTTGTTATTATAACAATCATAAACCAACCATTATTAGGAGCATAAAATTGCGTAATACAACGAACCTCCAGATATTCGTCGGCAACATGATCGAACAATAAGCATGCAAAGTGAATCCTTGTGGCAAGTACTCGAACAGTATGCTCTGATGGATCAGCCATCACAGCTTGCGCCATGTTAATAATCTAAACAGTATGAAATCTAGAAAATCGTGAGCGTTTGACTGATAAAAAAAAAACACACCTCTTCTATCATGATCTGACCAATAAGCTCACGACGACGCCATTCTTCGTCTAAAGTGCTGACCATACCCGACACAAGATCGGCGCATGAAAAAACTAGGTCTGACCCAAGCTCCATCAGACGCTTGCACAAGGGCATCAACTCAATACAAGCACGTGAGATCGATAAATCTGTCTGAAACAGAAGGATGATATAAAGGAATTATGTCGAGAAAAGATTATAAAGAACAGCCTCCTTTGGACTATTTCTAAACTGTATAAGTGAAGGGTGAAAGCAGAATTATACAGATGCACTCATACTTGATGACATACCCCACAAGGATATTCATTCACATACACCAGCCAACAAACGATAGGCGATTTCGCTAAGTGAGGATTTGAATCAACTCAGACTGAAGAAAACTATTTAGAACATACATCGATATTTAACTCCTTCAGCGGTGTAATTATTGGTATTTCAATGGCATCGTCACTATCCAGCAAAGCACTGGTTCTCGCAGTACGTCGTGACTCCCCTTCTGGGTTACCACTATTACCTGAACAACAGTCTTCATAAGAAACTCCCAATATATGTATATATATGGTGTAGCGAAAGCAAAAAATCATCCTACTCGACGAAGGCGTGACTCCAAGAAGAAAAGGTAAATTAGCATCAACGAATTCGCCTTCTTCTGCCTCACCCACATCATTGCTTCTCTCCAGGGGGTGCTAAGGAAGACCAAAATTACACATATTCAGTACAACCAACAAAGATAACCCAACCTGTGATAGACCAGCTGCATTCCTGTTTATTAACCACTCAGTAGCACCTTCTGTGGAACCGGTTTCTTCAAGAGCTTGTACAACTAGCTCATGTGGAAAACCCATATCAACCTAAAATTTACTTTTGTGATAAAAATCATCACTTATATCCGAATATCAGAAAAGAATCTTCCAACAAACGACAAATGTAGGGCAATCATACAGAAGATACTACAACTGAAATCTTCCATGATATCTTACCAGAAGAGAAACACTTCCTTCTGGAAGCAACTGTCTCATCACAGCGTCTCGTTGCGAATCCTCGCCATCGGCACCTGACGCTCTTACAGAGTCTCCTAATTCGTCGCTTTGTGCTCTGGGATTTTCGTCAGCAGCAGGGGTGAGATTATGCGCCACCTAAGAGCAGATAGGAAAGATACTGCCAAAAAGCGATCAAATGAAGAGTGGAAATGAAGAATAATTCTTACGTCCTTGTAGACTGAAATAGCTGTCTCACATAGCGTTTGGCAGCATTTTAAATCGACCTCCTTATCAGAAAGCTTTGAAAACAGAACGCAGAATGCGCGAAAGAAATCCTAAATCAGTTTCAAAAAGAAACAGTATTAAATCTGTGTCTGCAACTCATGAAGACTAGAAATTTGATTCAAATACGCGCAATATGAAAAGAAAACCTACATTATGGACTAGCTTAAGATACTTCTTTGGATCAAATTCAATTGTAAGTGGTTGTGGCTGACGATACATAGTGTGGATCATGTTCTGCTTGTTTGCGAGCTTACTGGCAAGACGGAACCATTCGAGAAACACAACTTCCAACCAATCTATAACATTTGTAGCGTGTAGCGAATAAAATACAGAAAAGCTTGGTCGTAATTTACAATAGGATAAATGGTTCATGACAATCCACTTTCAACACTTTCAGAGCAAGATCTTGGCCCAAATCTCGGCAATTTCAATACTGAACTTGTTTCTTGAAAAGAATTTTTTGGAGCGCTGTAGCACCGACGGTGATAGAGGTGATATTATATTCCACATTCCACGCGCACTATCGCGCGCATTTTTTTTAAATTTAAATACTTGTTCCTAGGTATCGGAATGTTTCTAGGTTTACCATTGAAACTGGAGACTTTTTTTCATCGTTCTATGAGTTTACGTTTTATTTTCATTTTATACTGCCACATAGATTCGCTATTTAGGTGTGAGCCTAAATGAGCGCAACGTGGTCATTTTTTCAATCTTCCAATGCTCTGCGAAGAACTCTTCAAAAACGAAACCTAGTGGTAGAACAGGTGACAATATGCTATTAGATAACAACCAAAAGTCTGTCAGATGTCAACCACAAACCCTTGCTGTCTCGATGTCGCTTGTTACGACTTCTGGGAAATCCAACCCCCACAGACAAGCAAAAACTGCGCGCCGAGGTAGAGCCCAATATATTTCCGTTGCTACAGAGCACTAAGAACGCTTTTCTCGAAGCCGATGGAGTAATAAGATTATTGAGATTTTTTATAGAATTATGATTACTATAGACTGAAAAAAGGAAAGACTTTGTTACTGAGGGTAGAAATTGGATTGTGATAAACGAAACGTACTAAAAGCAGCAAATATTTACCGTTGTAATTGTTTGCGAGAGCAGGCGCGAGTTTCTCAATCATTAAATCACAGAACGCGTTATGACATCCGGAAGTATAGAAACGTTGCAGCATTGCATGAAAAGGTTGGCGACGATCGTCGAAAAGGGTCACTGACATTTGGACGATCACCTCTTGAAGGCGGCCGAATCTGGAAAATAGTTCATTTAGATACTAGCTAACGACCAATCGACTAATTAAGAAAAGCCACAAACTCCATAGGCGGTGTAGGTGCTCCTACGGGAATTTTGTGGCACTCCCACTTGATATCGCGGAAAAATCCGGCGAAGATTTCATCAGCCATCTGTTGTGCTGATTTGGTCATTGTAGACGACGAGAAATCGTATCGTCTGTTTCGTCTAGTAGGCACAAAACACGACCGAGAAAGCTGACTAAGAAATTCCGAAACTGTTCTGAAAAAAGAAAACCAAATGTACTCGTTAAAGAAGGACCCGACATAAGATGAACCTTACTTATTAGCCTTCATCACCATATCCGCAACATTCTTATGACGATGCCAGAATTCATTCTCATTCTGCGTAATTCCGGCCAAAGCCCATGGAGGTTCACGTATTGCGGTTGCAGGGGGATCAACAGCGACAGACATCACATTAGTTGATTCGGATAAACTATTGCTAAAAACCCTAGTACTCGTTAGGAAGATGACAAAAAATATTTGAACGAAATATAGGGAATATTAATGACTACGCTACTTTAGCGATGCGGCCGTCCCAACAGACAACGATTCGATTTCGCTTGGATCAGTCTGTGTTGCAGCCACTGCTTTTGTTGGCTCAATCAACTTCAAAAGAGCTGTTTCCCACGCAAGAACACGAGAAACCTAGAGTGCGCAAAAATGAAGAGAACAAAAGAAGACAGCGAGCATAAACAGAATGCAAACCTTGTGAAAACCTATGTGCAAACTTTTCCCCGTATCAGTGAGCCATGCATCCCAAACACGACTTCGTAGATCTCCCTAAAACATAAGTTGAAATTCTTCATTATATACAATACAATCTCCTAAATTTCACCTGATTTCCCGGAACAGAAATACTATTATTCTTGGTCAACATGCTTAGAATAGGGACAGCATTGCTCATGCTGGTGATGGCAGCCACGATACCTTCTTCGCCAAGAGGCACGAGCAAGGAAGCGCCACTTTCATTTGGATCATTGCACCGAGTTGTTCGCAAAACCAGTGGCGTGATGGCTCCCAAGAAAACGTCCATTATTGAAAGCATGAGCTTATCACCAGACTTAACATGCTGCTGAAAAACATCAAGTTCAAGTTGATCAGAAAGCTATAAACTTGTCATAAAGTGACTGTTGAAACAAGCAAATGGATTTTGTCAGGAAAAGAAACGTACTAGCACAAATTTGACAATACACCCAACACTAGCAGAAAAAGTGCTTGCCGCGAGATCTGTAGCTAATGATGGCAGATTGCACAAAGATAGAATCTGGAAATAAATCTTTGAACACTATCCAAATGCTTGCGAAAGAGATTTAATAAGCAACCATATATAAATTATAACCAAAAATTTGGTTGGTCCAATGGAAAACTTGTGCACCGTACATACTATTCAAAACAATCTAATAAATAAAAAAATCACTGTATGCACTTGCACAGCACTACTGACTCAGAGAGGATGAAAAATGAAGCTCTCGGCAATGATCGATCCCTGAGGAATGCGCCATGCATTCGTCTACCGTTTTTGACTTCATTTGAGTTAATTCAATGCCTATCTGGCCTTTACAATGACTCGCGGTGGCCTCACGCTGTATCGAGTCAATGCTGCCTATCTTCCCAGACAAGTGTGAATCCCGCATCGTACCAAACGGGTGCCAGACTGATGTATGTTACAGAATATCGAACAAGCTGATTCTTAAGAGAGCGCGTGTGCCTCAGTGGTTACAGGTGTTCTGAGACACTCAGGTGGCCAATTAGTCACTGGTTCGCTCTCGTACTCGAGGCTCACCAATCTTCCCATTCCTCCGAGAACGGTGAGATGGTATCAAACTTAACTGGGAAGATAGCAGCACTGATGTGATAGATAGGCAGGTCACCACAAGTCATTGTAAAAGCCAGATATGCATTTAATCACCCTGGACGATAAAAGATGAAGACGAATGCATGGCGCATCCGTCAAAGATTCATCAACGCCCGAGCTTCTTCTTTCATTAACTTTGAAGTCCCGTGAGGCCTTTCTTACAAAGTGTGGAGCAAATGAAGCTATGAACTAGAAACTGGTTCAAATGGTAAGTTTCCTATACATGTACACGATGTTCGCTTAACTACACTATCCATTAGCGTCTGATGTCATACGTGGATACCGCAATTGATAGACAAGGGGCGAAATCCAAGGTGGGTTAGGCATTGTCCAACAGAAGTTCCACGTCCACAAGGGATATTTCAAAGAACTACCAAATACATGCCCAAACTCCCCACTAAAGCACATTGAGGTAATCGCAGCGGTGTCATAACCGCTAAAAACTATCTCGTGCTGCCAATCAACACGAACAGCAGACTACAGATGACTCTGCTGACTATAGACCAAACTTCTAAAAGCTTTCGATGGTTTCTGATCACAACCCAATTACTAAACAGCCATCGGGCGCTTCAATTCCTCGTCCAATTGTACGAATGGATTTATGTGAAGCCTGAGGACATAGAAAATAACTAAGCACAATGTGAACTGCTCAGAAGATAAACGTTGCTGGATTCTTGAAAAGAAAAATCAATAGAAAACTTTCGTACATCTCGAAAGTACACAAGTCTCAATGCAACAGGCAACCTCTCTTCATTACAGTTTTCACAATGCTTGCTGATTGTACTTAGAAAACTGCGTGAGAAAACATCTGAAACTTACCTTTTCTACGCCGTTCTTTTCAACAAACCCTTCCACAAGGTCCGCAGCAGCAACTTGTGTGATAATTGCTTCAAATATCTAGAAAAAAAAAAGAAAAATAACCACTAGGTCGTTTTAGAAGTAAGGAATTACTCTGGTTGAAGAAATTATTTCAAAACCAAAAATCATAAATAACCTTGGTGAAGATTAACAAGTAGTCACCAAGAGGAAGAAGCCGTGTACCATCCTTGGCATCAGATGGACAATCCATTTCGAGACCCTAATGGAAAATAACGATTCATTGTAAAACAGTGAGGTTTGAAGAAAAACTCATAATTGAAAGAGAACCATTTTGTCAGCCATACACTGGCCTACACCACTCAGTTCATCCATGCTCATTTCTGCTTCGTCGTCATCATCGGACATCTCTTCAATTTCTTGCGGAGACATTGGCACCTACAAATTTACGAGTCTAATGAAAAGTGTGCTTCTCAGTCAACAAATATTCGAAGAAACACTTACATTTTCAACATTAGGAGTATTTGAACCGCTACCAAAGCTTTGACTGGCGGCTTTACTAGCCGATCTAGACAAGGCCATTACAATTTTGGTGTTTGGTGGAGGATTGTTGCCGATTTCGACCAGGCGGTCCAACATCTAAAGCAAAAGAGATGTGGCAGGGTGATCATAGATGTTTGACAATAACTAGACATACTCCAAGAACAGAGTTGAGCATTAATGGCTTGAGCGCTGGATGATGTCGCAACAAGTCGTCCAAAGAGCTACCAATTCCTTGTGCAGCATCATCTACAGCAAAAAAAAATACATTCACAAAACAAATTACACTACAAGAATGCAAAATGGTCTTATGAAACTCACTCATTTCACTCCGTTTCTTCTTCATAGTCACAATAAACTTGATACTCAGAACAATTTTGAAGACATGATCGAATGGTGCATATGCTTTGAACTGCTTCAGACCTGAAATTGAACACATGAAGATCTTCATTCGGTCCGTGGGAAGACCTTACTTCCGCTTCACGAACATGAAGGATCAATGGTAAATATGGAGAGCTCACTACATCGATAAAATGTAACATAACAATATAAGAAGTCAAACTGAACACGTAAACATTGCAAGCCGCTCCACCTTTCGCGTGTGAATGACTAAAACGTAATTCTTACTGAAGCAACTAACCTTTTTCATTCAAACAAAGGGCAGTGAAGACGTTCCCCATGTGACTGATCACATCACGCGAATTTGGCAGCTTAAAATACGACAATGGTGAATGAAAACGGTCACTGATGAGAATCTTGCTCACAAAATGGAACAAGACATTAAACAATAACTTTAGCAGTTACTAGCGAAAGAAGTATAATATTTCAGTTCACCATACCTCTTTCCGAAGCATGCTCTGTAGAATGACATATGGTACGTGTCGATTTTGAAGAACACTGAGCTGCGATGGCTCCTAAATTCATCGTAATAGAAACTTCTTTGCTGTTTTTGAGGAAAGAAAGCACCTGATAGATAAAGTTCACCACAAGCTGCGTTGCGTGGTGATACAAGGATGCCGAGTAATATTCCGAGTTACTGATTATGTGCATTAAGGCATCAGGTAGTTGACCTTCCATTACTGAACATTTGACGATAGAATGAAAGAGTAAACAACAACATGAAGAAACTGTCAACTTACTGTGTCGAACACTGTCTTGAAACTGATTATCCTGGATAGCTCGCTTGATGAAAGTTATCAGAGCCTTAATGAGGCCAGATCGCTGTGGATGGCAGGTCTTCCCGCACGTAGAGGATTTCACAAAAACGTTTCCGACGCTCTCATCATCTACGTCACCAGAAGTATCTATGACGAACGGTTGATCTTTACGGCATTCATCCACTTCATACTAAAAATCAAAACGCTTATACTACGAACGTCATAAAAGAAACGCCATTGAAAGACAAAAATTAGGAAGTTCTTCAATGTTGAACTTACAATTAGTCGATCGATACATATGTCCATTCCTTTGCAGTTGTTGAAACCCGTGACGTCAATTGTGGTAAAATTGTCCGTTATTCGAGTACAACGGGTAGCTAAAGTTGCCTGGTCGAGAGGAAGAGAGTGATGGGCAATCACACTTAGTAATGTTTGGGTAAGCCCACAAGCGGCCAGTGTTTCTCCTGAGAAATGCAACCATTCAGATTTTGAAGAAAATAGCAGAGAATGATCATGGAAAGACTGTAGTAGCGACAACGGAGTACACTTACCACCAGGATCTGCCTTGCTAAGATGATATATAAACGAAAGCAAAGCGGTGCTTAAAGCAACACTAGGCTTTCCTGGAGTATTCAGCATATTCCGTTTCATATCATCAACAATATTCCTTGTGAAAATAGCCAAAAAACCGTGGTATGATCCTGCACTCAATACGTCCAAAATTTGAGAGGTCCTGGAACAACAAGATTGTTACTATTGAAAGTGATCATTGTAAAGGGAAAAAATTACCTGCTAGCCTTCTCCAGGGATACCACACTGCAGAGCAATCGTAGTGCCTCCGTTTGAATAGGATCCATGAGTTCATGTGAATTTAAATCAACTTTTAACAGCGCAACAGTCTCTTCGATAAAACCGCTATATAAGAGAGCATTTATTTGAACGTCGTCTGGTTGACAACGACAGTAAACTGAAAGGTAAGTATAAATTACGGCTTTATATCCACAATATTCTAAAATCGGAGAGAATTTTTATTTAACAGCTTAATTACAATCCGATAATGCTGAGTGATATGGAGAACTTTGAACCTCGAGCAGCAATTGAACCTGCGTTCCACCCTCTCTGGGGTTAGAACAGGTAAACCCTATAATGCAGTGGTTAGCACGAACCCTCGAAAAAGGTCAAACACGGGTTTAATCTTAGCCTGAACTTCAAAATTTTGCACAGCACTCAACTTTATCGGATGCTCCAAAATCGATGAAGAATTTGAACTTACTTAGCGTAGAAATGGAGAGTAAGCGTACAATAAGACACTGCATTCTGTGTTCACGTTTCTCAAAATTACGCAACATTCGTATCCGAGCCAATAGACTATACCTATCCTCGGAAGTCATTCCTACTGCAAATTCGTCCACTACTTTGAGCAACGGTTGCTCAACCTAGATCATAAATTTATAGCTATATCATCTAGATGCACAATGAATAGCAATAAAACCTCAAAAAAATGTCCATATATGGGAAACCATCACGTACCATATGACGATCGAAAACCATAGAATGCTTGGCTTTACTATCAGTGAAGGTGAAGGGGAACAATGAGGGCAGCTTTATGTCACCACGGACACAATCGTCCATCTTCAGATTTCGTAATTTTCCTCCCCAACACTAAGAAACAATGTCATCTTTCCTGATAAAGATTTAGTGGAATTAACAAAAAACAGTATATAATCTCTCACCTGCGCCATTGCCGTTAGACTCATTACAAGAGATGATTGGTCCTCTGGGCATAGCCTTTGTGTAAGAAACTTCGAGCGCTTACTAATAGTTTGCAGGAGTCTAAGCACTTCACTAACGAGATCCATATCCGTGCACTCTGTTAATCGGATAATCCGCTGAAAATTAGTTTACGTCGAACTGACGCTCACGAAATTATCCGATTCCTCATGACCTAACATGAAATAACCAATGTAATGAAATTATGACAAACATCAGTGCTGGCATATATCCTTCGGGTAGAGGTGCAGTCGAAAAGAAGCCCGGTAAACCGAAGAATCGAAATCGTATTGTACTTCATGACTGCGGACTTGTCAACCTGTAAAGATTCCACATTACCAAGAAGCACAAAATACAACTGGCAAAGTAATTATATATTACGATAAGTACCTTCATCTGATGGTCTTCAACTTTCGTTGCCTCTTCCAGTATCTCGTCACATCGATTTAAGATATCTGCCCAGCGTGACAACTCAGTCTGATGAAAAAGAAAAGGTAAAAAAGAAAATTTTCCGGTAAAGTTCATTGAAAATCAAAGGATAAGAGCTGTATGAACACATTAGCTACTGCACCAATGAATGGATTCTCAACAGACACACCACTTCTGTCCTACAAGTAGCTGCCTTAGTTATCGCATAACTGCCCTCAACCCCAGGTGGGAGTTATACCAGCGTCTCACTCATAAACCTTTGCAAAGCAGCAGTAATGTAATTTTATAGACTGTGCGTGTCACATTAGTCATTTGACTACATCTCATATCGACAAGTAATTATCAGATAATACCCGTCGACGGTTGGTTGTTAACAGCTGCGGCCTTAGAAGACAGTAACGGCGGTGACATCGTGATGGTGTATTGTTAGCAGTCTTTCCCATAAAGTGAGACACGGGTTAACTCCCGTCTGGGGTTGATTGTTTTGCATCATACCGCTCACTACTCATAGATGTATATTTAGAACACTACAATATCGCTAAGAAGCAAAAAAGAAAACAGTGAAATCGCAAGGATCACCTTTCCAAGAATTGCCTGCAGATTTCTCGTTCGATTTAGTTCGGCGATGAAATGCTCCACTGTAGTAGCTTCTTTGATCGTTTCAATTAGATTCGCACACATTGGAGGCTAAATCGCAATGAATACGAAGAACCAAATGTCGTAGTAGATAAAGAAAAAGGCATTGGGTTGTCCCAGGATTTCTTTCGCAGTTCGACACTTCTCTTAAATCAGTTGTTACTTATTTTAAGAAAAGAACTCAAGCGTGATCGTGGAGAAAAGCGACACTGGGTCGTTCCGGACGCTTCTCTCACACCGCTGCAGTTAAGTTCCGGAGATAATCTCCGCAGACGTCGGCACTGAATGCCCACTTGTTATTGAGCTTAACAACCCTAGGGATCGCGACCATAATCTTTCTAGCACGGAACTTACGCTTCCGTTGATTTTCATTGAACTGGCGGCCCTTTGCTGCAAGACAGTCAGTAGGAGTGGAATATGTTGCTTTCGTAGAAGAGCCAGTGCTCATCTGCAGTGATGATTCACTTGAGAAAGTCCTGTCTGTTCGATCGCAGCAGAACACTTACGTAGATGCTCACGCGTGAAGCGCTTGTGGCTCGTCAATGCATGACGTGTCCATCGAGACATCACTCTGTGGTATCACATTCCGTGCCTTTCAGTTTAGTCAATTCTTTATAAAGCGATGTTTTCCATATATAGAGGTATCAACGTTGAACTGTTTACACTCAAAGTACAGCGAAGAGATCACCGTGGAGTTTTTTCGGAGAGATTGATTACCGATTGTGAGTTGGTCACTTATGGCTACTACACCAGTACGCATATATCAACACCTTCAGTCGACTGTTTTGTGACATTCGCGAGAAATTTGAACTCAAAATCAAAAGAATATTCAGGAAAGACAAACATCAAAATAGTAGATTGAAAGTTTCGGATGCACTGGCGTAGTAGCCGAGCCAAGCATAGAACAATCGACAATCAATCACTCTGAAAGAACGCTCCGGTAATCTTTCCATCGTACGCTGAGTGTAGATAGTTCGACCTACAAGATAACAAGAATCATCTTGACGAGTATCCTGTGATATCGTAGAAAAGACGAAATCCTCAACAATCAGCCGAAGTAACACGTGGAACATTCGAAAACCTGGTCACATATTTTGAGCCATTTATGAGGTCTGTGATGGCACTTTTGTAGCGTGAGACATGTGTTCCGACGTTACAGCCTCGTCAGTTGCGCGGTGCCCTCGGTTCACCCAATTCCACGCGAATATATCCTCTACTTAGAGGAATCGATGCCCAATTGTTTGAATTCAACGTACGGTGAAGAAATTACTATGACGTTCCTTCAAAGTGATGATTGTCGACTGCATGGCTTACGCCTACTGCGGAGCATATGTGATACCTTCCAATCGACTATTCTGAAACCTCGATCAAAAATAATATAATCTGGTGGCGTATTTTGAGCCATCGATGAGGTCTGTTATGACACTTGTACAATGCAAGACACATGGTTCGGCCTTGCATCATCCTCATCAGTTGCGCGCGCTTCTCGTCCCAGCCAATCCCTTGCAGGAGAGATCCCACATCTAGAGGAATCGACGACGAACAACTTACACTTCCGTAAGGTAAGAAGCCCACTGATCGTCGGTCAGATTTGACCTGGTTTGAGACTGACGAAAAAAAAAACTGAATAAATCGATGGTGCAAAAGAAATTACGGGACACGCCAATGTAGATCAAAATTCTGTACTCACCAACTCTCCATTATATGCAGAGAAATTTTGCGACTCTATCTTCATCTTTTACAGAACATTCACCATCTAATACGTCTGAAAACGCCGGAGAATTTATTGATTTTGGCGGTGACGATACGACCACTTGGAAAGCGGTAAATGAGAAAATGAGACCATCACTCCGACGAGCGAGAAGATAAAGGGGTAGATCACAACGTAATCAATACAGGCCTACGTCCCCAGAGTAAAAATGAAACTCTAAAGATATTCGTGGAGAAATCGACAGCAAGAAAAAAAACCGCTGGAATTGCTGGAAGACGAATTTCCCGGTTAATGATGGGCTCAGATAAGAAGAGGGCTACTGCGATTATCCAAAATGTTGAGTTCAGTCGGATAATAAAGTCAATAGATAACAAAACGGTTAGTAAAAGTGGTGGCCTCGATGGCGCAATGGTAAGAGGCGCCCCGCATCGATGAGACGTGAGTTCGACTCCGGCCACGGGTTCCGGGCTATCCGTATCGCCCCAAATCCCTAGATATATGACGATGACGTCATAACACGGCTAGGAGAACGGCAAAAAAGACATGCCCATGGAAAATGCCAGAATCAATCGAGAAGCTGACGGACGGACGGACACCGAACAATCGACGTGATTGCGTGCCCTCCAAAACACCACGTCTTTAAAGGGCGTCGTAACTGGGGCATGTAATCACAAATGGAGCACACAATTGCTAAGTGATTCGCTTTCATAAGCGATTATAATTTTTAAAAATTAAATTTTTTTCGCTCATGATTAGACCTTTGCTCCCTAAGCTCTGGGCTGGTAGACTCTGTCCAGAAGGATCTCCCACCTCGACTGAGTCGTCTAGGATTCGTTATTGATCGAAAATCTCCCCAAAAATCAGGGTTGATCCGATTTAGGAGGAGATTCTGCCCTCTCGAATATGGATTGTTCGAGTCTGGATGACGTCATCGCTCGAGCTCGGCGAAACGAGGACTACAGGACGACTGATTCCCTCTATAAGGAGGCGATAGCGCAGGTGGAAGCGGCGTGCCTGAGCGTCAGTCCCGCGGAGGAGAAGAAATTACGTCACGTGAGTTTTTTTTTTGAAAAGAGTGAAAACCCTTCAATTTCCGTCGCTATAGTAGAAATCCAAATGATTCTGAAGCAGCCGAAAGTTGGGAATCACGACTTGCTGGCTCATTGCAAGAAAAGCGTGTAGAAGAGGTCGAAGCGTCCGTGGTGCAACGGTTAGCATACGCTCCCGCCGGAAAGAGTGAGATCTGGGTTCGAATCCCGGCTGACGCAAATGTTTTTGCACAGCACTCCACATTACTGGATATACCATAACATCATACCATTGCAAGTGGCAGTCAAATAAAAGAATTTTGACTGCATTTCGGGACCGTCGACCCACCTCCTCTGCATCTTTAACCCCCCAGCGTGGCAACGCCGGCGAGTCTTCCTCACCTCCTCTGCATCTCTGACTGCCAGCGTGGCAGCGCTGGACGGTCTGCTCCACCTCCTCTGCATCTCTAGTCCCAGCGTGGAAACGCACAGAGTGTTTTTCGATTGTATTACTGTTGTTATCTTCCTATGTTATATGTAGGTGTGTTAAGTCATACGTAGGAAATCAACAACGACAATGAAATAATACAATAATTCATTTGGTGCGTTCCCACGCTGAGCATTATAGATGCAGAAGAGGTGGAGCACACCGTCCGGAGTTGCCTTGCTGAGGATTAGAGATAAAGAGGAGTTGGAGCAGACCGTCCGGCGTTGCTTCATTGGGGGTTAGAAACGCAGGAGGTTGGGTCCGTGGTCGCAAACGCGTTTGCCGTTCGATCTTGCGCCGCAGGATTACCAAGCCTTCCATCTTGCCGAG
Source organism: Parelaphostrongylus tenuis (assembly GCA_019055375.1). Classification (NCBI taxonomy): domain Eukaryota; kingdom Metazoa; phylum Nematoda; class Chromadorea; order Rhabditida; family Metastrongylidae; genus Parelaphostrongylus; species Parelaphostrongylus tenuis. Next base: position 426,766 of record JAHQIW010002865.1, on the reverse strand, counting down.
GTTGGTGAATTGGTACCGCATTTGTCTAGAAGGATGGCAGCACTGACTTGATACATCGTTAGACCATCGCGAGCTGGTTCTCTCCCGTTAGGCGATACGGGATCAAATACCGATCTCTTTTGCTGCACAAAAACTTTTCTTAAGAGTTTAAGTAACAACTTGAAAGCATAAATCTCTGGCTAGCGCCATGTCACCAGTTTTCTGAAAAAGTCTTTCTATAATGCTGTATATTCAAAATAGAATCATGTTTTACATCGGCTGCGCAGTTCAGCCGTTAATTCACGCGCAAACATAAAAAGCACATGAACGTATAGAGAAAATCTTTTAGTATCAGAGTCAATTGTTTGATCTGGAGTTCTTTCCAAAGGGGACAAACAAAACCTAATCAAATGGCAAAAACCGCATTTCACTTCGGTGCCATGGATCGATGATCGCACCGACCCTCCTTCTGTCCCCTCCATCACTCCCGCCCCAGCCCGCAACCCGTGAATTAGCCAAAGTACGCTTACTCGCGCACGTAAATCAATCTTATTTACCTAGTACACTGCGAAGGAACGGTTTTTCCAGAAAATAAACACAGCAGTGGAATCTTTAAATCACATGCTTTCGATTGATTAATAGTAGTTCATGGAAAAAGCTCTTTTTTCTGGAAAAAAAGCGCGTGTGGAACACAATTTTTTCAGATAGTCATTCTTTTTGAACCACGCATGTGGTCTGTTCTATAGGGCTGAATTATAGAGCCCGATACAGGTGTTTCGACCTTGACGGTCTCATTAGTCTGACGGTACTCTTTCGTCTTTAGCCAATCCTCTCGGGGCGCTCCCCTCTCTATACGAAGAGTAGGCGACTAAGAACATTTTGCACTGCATGTCAAGTGATATTATCACTGAATAGACAGTGTTTTACACTCGATTGCTCTTGGCTGATATAGTTAATATATCATACATTTCGTTTCGAGTGAGTCGCCTACTCTTAATATAGGGGACTGAGCGCCGCGAGAGGATTGGTTAAAGACGAAGGGGTACCGCCCGACTGTTGAGACCGTTAAGGTCGAAACACGTATATCAGGCTCTGTAAGTCGGCCCATAAAAACAGACCACATGCGTGGCTAAAAAAAAAGATGACAAATTTGAGCGTGGTTTCAAGAAAACACTTGAAACGAAAGGAGCGAATGTTTTCCTTTCGTTGAAGCGTTACAAAATGGCTTTTACAAGAAACCGGCCACGTACGGCGCTAACCAGAGATTTAAGCTTTCGATGGTTACCAAAATTCTTCTGAAAAGTTCTCCTCCAGCGAAAGTAATCGGTTTTTGATCCCATGCCGTCTAACGGTTAAGTATCTGCGGGCCATTATAAAGGCCATATACGCAATCGGTCATCTCAGACAATAACGTATGAGGTCAAATTCATGACGCATTGATCAGAGATTGACCATCGTCGGGTGCCTTATCTTTTTTTATCCCTGCACGCAGTTATAACTGATCAGGGGAACGGGAGTGATTTAGCTCTTATTCTTTTTACAAGTCTCTCTTGAAGGTGATCACGTTACTAAGGAAGGAGAGGAAGGCGAAATGTCGCGAAGCTGAAAGTATCAAAGAATTGTACACGCTCATGCAGTCGTTGGAAAGTCCGACTGATGCTCCTCCAGCAGATCCAGACATCTATCCTCCAGCGCCTCCTCCAAAGCGAATAGCTGCTAGCCAGAACCTTCGCACAAAAGGTGGTGTTAGGAAGGTAAGAGTCAAAGAACTATCTTCGAATCGTTTCTCAGAAGAAATTTTTGTCTATGGGATTCATTTGCACTCGGTTTGATCAAGTCGTCAGGTTCACAAAGGATGCTGTATTTTAGGAGCATGTCAGCAACGATAATGCTGAAAATATAGCCGTCAAGAAACCCGTTATAAAGTCAAGCAGTCAAAGCTCCTTAACGAACAAGAAGACTAAGGCGAGGTATGTTTGTCAGGGGCATATCAGTCTGATGGCCTGGGAGCTGAAGCTGAGATCAAATATGCCTCTAATTCTCATAATAACGAAGATAATACTTGAATGATGTCATGGTTAGATCTGCTAGGGTTTCGATCTTGATTTAAGTGCCGCGACGTCGTCAACCGCTGAAAACGAAGAAGCAGCCAGCGAGTCGAAAGTGGATAAACCTACCGAAGAGTTTGTTCCTCGAGGTTATTGCCCGGTTAGTTTTATATCGTCGTTCGTCAAAAGGATATGTTTATAAAGAATTTTGTAGGTGTAATTCAGACGGCAAGAATTGAAAAACTGTTCCCTTTCGCTGGGCAAAAAGTTTTCATTGGAGTGTTTGTGATCACTCGAAAGCTCAAATCTCTGGCTGGAGCCATACTTGGCCGGTTTTCGAAAAAGCTTTTTCAAAACGCTTCAGTTTTGAAAATAGTTCTATATTTCAAGCCCTCCGCCCGCTTTCATTTTTCTATCACGCGTATAATCCGTGGGTTGCACGTAGGAAGTCTTACAGTATCAGAATCATTCGTTTAATCTGGAATTCCTCTCAAAGCGGAGAAAAAATTCGCTAATCAAATAAAGAAATCGAACTTCACATGATATCTGTCTGGGCGCCATCGTTGGATTATCGCGACAGCATTCCCCCTCCCCCCTCACAGCCCCAGAATTGGTCAAGAAGCGCATGCTCGCTTATGTTAATTAAGCTTAATCTCTCTACTGCATTGCAGAGAAACGGGATTGCCAGAAAATAAGCGCAGCTTCGGAATCGTTACATCTTACGCTATCAATTGATTGCTAATAGTTCAAAGAAAGGGCTCTGTTTTCCGAGAAAGACGCGTGTGTGAAGCACAGATGTTTTCTTTCTGTTTTAGCTCTATTAAAAAAGCTTTTCCAAAAGGCAAACACATTGTTCGAATTTTTGAGACTTGTGCTATCGAAAGGTTACAAGTAGTTCAGGGAAGGAGTTTGATTCAACGAAATATAAACAGAATAAGAAAAAAAAAACGCGTGTTCGTGTAAACCTGATTTCATCTTGGGTTTTACAGCGTCATATAAAGGCCTTTTCAAAAAAGGGCCACGTATGGCTCTGGCCTGAGACTTAAGCTTTCGAATATTTACTAACACTCTTATGAAAAGTTCTTATTCAACGAAAGAGATCGGTTTTTCGTTTGTCGTCGTCCAACACATAAGAACCGAGAAATTTTCTATTTAGGCACGTTGATTCTTTTCAGGAGTTGGTCGAAGCTATAGAACAAACGATGACTCGAAATGGAACAGAAGTCACATGGGCAGACATTGCAGGTTTAGAAGGTCCAAAGGAGTTGTTCAAGCAAACCATTGTTCTTCCTGCTCTTATGCCAAATTTCTTCAAGGTGCATAGTAGGGTCATCCGTATCTTAAGTTCTTCATAAGATTTGTTGATCTACACGTCAGATTTTTAAATGTCTTTATGGCGCATTTGGCGTAGTGTTTAGAGATGCTCTGCGTCGCACACAAGGTCGATGGTTCGATCTCGCGCTTATGGCTTACTAAGCCATCCATTCCTCCGGGGTCGGTAAATTGGTAGCAGACTTGTTTGGGAGGATAAGCAGCAATGGCCTGATAAAGCGCTAGGCCACCGCGAGTATTATAAAGGCCAGATATGATTTCAATCGCCCTCAAATGAAGCTAAAAATTGAAGGCGAATGCATGGCGCATACCTCAAGGATTGAACAACGCCAAAAGCTTTACACTTCTTATCCTTCATGGATGTCTCTATTGGCTTCAAACTATCTCTTTGATTAATTAACAGGGAATCCGTCGACCATGGAGAGGAGTGTGCATGGTTGGACCACCTGGTACGGGTAAAACGCTTCTAGCGAAAGCTGTAGCAACGGAATGTCGGACAACATTCTTTGCTGTCAACTGTGGTGATCTCGCCAGTAAATGGCGCGGTGACTCGGAGAAGATGATCAAGCTCTTGTTCGAAATGGTTTGTTGATTTTCTGAAATGTCTCCGTAGAATTTGTAAGATCGATCAGCCATTTCGACATTCATCAATACTTCACTGTTTCTTTTATGAGCGAAATGCGTAGCTGCTGCCACACAATTTGTTTCGATAGCTACCATTTCCGGTGGATTTCGCTTTCTTCACATCCTGGAAAGAACAACTCTGCTGAGAGCTAGTCAGCTAAGTACCTCCATAAGTCTAACAGAAAAAAGAGGAGTTCGAATTTCAATTGCAGTGGAAACAGGATAAATGCTTCACATGCTCGGAGCTTTCTATGAGTCTTTCACTAAGTATTCTACTTGGTTGCCAACTATATAGAATTCATATCGGTTGCCATTGCACCTTTTCCACATCAAAATATTGATCTGATATCTCTTGTGTGAGATCACGTTTAACAACGAAACTTTCCTCATTTCAGTTCATTTCTATCTTATAAATTCTAGGATTCAAAAAGGGTTTCGCGGCGACGACTTCCTCATTATTACGTATGATCTCACACAAGAAATCAGACTGATATTTTCCTGTGGAATTGATGCAGTGGAGCCCATATGATTTCTGCACAGTTGGTCTTCTGGTAGAATATCCAGTGGAAGACTCATGAAAAGCGATGAGTATATGGGAAGGCTTGTATTCTTTTCAGTGCAATTGGAATCAAGGTCTCTTAGATTTTCTTTTGGGCTCTGGAAGTATTCGGATGACGAAGTTGCAGCCGCCTCGGTCTTACCAAGCTCTGAAGAAGACAATCTTCAGAAATGTTACCTGTTAAAAAAAACTGTACAATAATAAACTCGTCTTTTGCTCATTAAAAGGAATTTTTGCATTTGAATATCTTATTATTAAAGCGTTCCATAAGTTCTGGCATTAGAGCAGTAAACACCAAGTTTATTTGCCAGATGTTTTTAAAACTGCATGATTTAGGTATCGCTTGATGGCGTATTTTCTTGCGAACATTTTGGTACAGCTTGCTTATATTTGCTCTAAGATGGAGCTGTCCTGGGAACAAATTCACTTGCTACTCGTGCGCCAATGGCGCGTAGGAGAAATGCTAGCAAAGCGGCGCGCGAGGTTAATGGTGCTTGGAACGATGATACGGTTACAGAAAGGACAGCCAGGAAGTGGTTTACAAAGTTCGAAGCTGTACAGAACAGTCTGGAGGACCAGTCGCACATGAGCTGTCCACAGGAAGCTTCATTAACTCGCGTGCCTCTTCGCTGTCATTTTCCTCTACCTCCATTCGTACATAAGTAGCAAGTAAATTTGGTTCCGAGATAGCTCCATCTTAGAACATGCATAAGCAAGTTGTTTACCAAAATCGTTTACAAGAAAATGCGCAATTGAACGATGCCAAAATCATGCAGTTTCATTTACTTCTAATTAATAAATTTGGTGTTTATGTTCCGCCTCCAAAACTTATGGAACGGCCCCAATATTTCAAAACTAGTGACCATTTCGGTCATGGAAATCGAATTTTTTGCTAATCATTCAATTTTATCATCGATCGGAAATTTAAAGAGTGTGATTGTTTTTAGGCTCGACATTTTGCACCATCCACAATATTCATTGATGAAATTGATACGATTGGTAGTCAACGTGGGCTTGCAAGTGAACATGAAGCCAGTCGACGGTCAGTTGTGATTGTCTTGAGATTTTGATTTTTTTAAGTCTCAGATCTTTCCTCGCTGCTCAGAGCTCAGGTTATACAACGTCGTTTGTAATAGCTGTGTGTTTCCATTTTAGCAAAAAATGTTCAGTAAGACATTGGCAATTTATGACGACGTCTCTGACGAATTTATAGGTTGTGTTAAATGTCGCTCGGTTCATCTCCACATACTATCACCCATTTGGATTGTCTAAACTAACCCGTTCGGGACTTTAATAGCTATTCGAAATCTCTTCATTTAAACGCTGTGCCTGGTTTCTGAGAAGGCCATCTCAGTGCACTGTAGCGGCAAAAATATGATTATCTTTCAAGTTTTTTTTTCGCGTTTTTTTTTTTGCGCGACTAGGATCTGTGAACTTTTTATAGTCAGACATTTAGTAGTGATTTAACAGCTCAAGTCTCGTTGACTCTGATGTTCGGTTCGAAAATCTTCATATTGCGCTGTAGGTGCGAAAAAAAGATCGCGTTTCACCCTCATGATTTGCTTCGCACATAAGAGTTAAATAAGTACTGAAAGCATATAATCGTGTAAGAACATCATTCAGTATCAGAGAACTCCAATAACCTTGAGTTTTTCTCAGAACGGAGAAAAATAACGAAAATTGTGGCAGTTAGTATACATTCGTTTCCGGATATACGAAATGCAGCTTTACACTTAAGCCTTTGAGCCTGCTCTTTTCGCAGTTTTTCTCTCCTATTTGATATAATAGCAGAAAAAAAAATTCAGTGTATCTTCCGACAGTTTTGCTAGCAACGCTTTCATGATTTAAAGCCCGCCGCTTTATAATTCCCGTTTCTAGTTGATGTAGCTGTTTTTCCTGGTTACAGCTCATTACTCCCTTCTTTATTCTGATGCACACCGAACTCTTTCCTATTTAGCGTCAAGGCTCAACTTCTTGTTGAAATGGACGGGTTTTGCAAGGAAGAGGATGGTAAACGTGTTCTTGTTCTTGCTGCGACGAACTATCCTTGGTTACTAGGTAAGATGATATTATCATCAAGCTATAATTGCAACAGTGCAATATTTAAATAAGTTGTCAGTAAATGCTAGCACTCGTTGTCAAAGTCCCAAAGGACTATTTGTGCTCTTCTATCTACTCCATAGAGGGCCGTCTAATCACATATTCTTATTGCACTAGTCCGAAAAGACTGTACATACGTACATGAGCCGCAGGATATTCGCTTCCCAACTAGCGAGCGCTTATTATTTGGATTATTACGTTTTGTGTCAGTACGACAACTCATTTCCGACGTGCGGAGTATGTATATGTCGTAGCAATTAGCGGAGAGAAAAAAAAACAAGGAAAAGTGAGTGCAGCCCCAAACCTGGGAAAGTAAACCTAAAGGCAGGACCGAAAACCCCCTTGTGACTGGAATAACGCGTCGTAAACTGATAACGCTATACGGTCTGCTTCACCTCTTGTGCATCTGTAACCTTCAGCCTGCCACTGTCAGACGCAGCACGCTGGGGGTCAGAGATGCTGAGAAGGTGGAGCGCACCGTCCAGATTCGCCAGTTAGGGATGCGGAGGCCGTGGCTCCACGGTCCTGAAAGGGTTAAAGAACCTGCGCATAGCGCGACATTTGCTTAATCACGTTAATTCGGGCAAGTGAAAAATCTGTGGTGCTATGTGGTTTAAATGCAAACGAGGACGTAAAGATGCGCGCAAATTTGTGCGCCTAGTTTTTTAGTCTATATGTATGAATGTGCATATGTATGTGTATGTAAACGTATGTATATATACATGTAGATGCATACATATGTATACATATATATACATATATGCACATATGCGCATATGTGTATGTAAATGCGTATCCATATGTACACATTGGTATATACATGTGCATATGTGCAGTATGAAGATAGTTGTAGATGAGGCTCTTCGACGTAGATTTGAACAACGGATCTACATTCCTTTGCCTGACAGTGCAGCTCGTTTATCACTTCTGCGCTCTTCGTTGAAAGAGGTTTGTGGTTCTCAGAATATGACATGAGTGCTGCTTGTGTCCACTTTGAATTTATTTCTATGTTCTTTTGTATATATTTGTATATATTCTCTTTTGTTAAAACAACCTAGAGAGAATGCGGTCAAGAGCTCCACCTTCTTTTTTTCCAATAACATTTTTGCGACTACACGTAAATTTCGTTGTATGCGTTCTGTGATGAAATTAATGCATTTCAGCTGGAGTGCTGAGCAGAATATTTTTTCTCAACCATATTCTTTTCCTTTTCAACCTACCTTTCGGCTTTTCTGTACAATTTTCTGAAATTGCCTTCAGTTTTTGTTTTCTGCAAAATCTTCGGAATTTGGCTTGCTTTATCGTGTTCTTGCAATCCGATAAGCATAATTCCGTTATCTACACTATGTTTCAGCCCTTTGGGAAGAAAGCGTTTTCTGTTTTTTGAGTTTTAGTAATCGCTCAATAGCTTAAATTTCTGGAATTTCGATGGTTTAATCGGCTTTCGAAAAAACGCATAAGTGGGCTATAACAAAAAAAATCATGTCCACGCTACGTCCTTTTTCGCTGCTAAACAGAGCGTTATTCGTAGACTTCCAGGAATTATTGGATAGCTTATATCTCGACAAATTCAATGGTATATTTGGTTTTTGAAAACGAGCTTTTAGTGCGCTGTACTTGCCAAAAGAAAACTGAGTTTCGCACTAGGTACGCATTTCTTGTCGGCCAGGATGAGTGAGTGACTGTAATTACGATCGCACTGCTGATTGCTTGCACAGCGTGATTCACATATTACGTGCGGTTTTTGTTATTGACTTTGGGGTTTTTTCGCTGGTTTGAGAAAACTGTAGATAAGAACATATGACTTTGATACTCTAAAATTTCTTCACACGTCCTATGCTTTTTGTTTTATGAGTTTAGGCTGCTTAGGTTTAGACTCAGGTTTATTAGCGGGTGTAATAGGCATATAAAATGCACAAGAAAAACCTAAGTGCACAGAAAGGTAAAAAAATTCTACCTGTTGTTTACTACAAGTAGACAAAATGTAGGCATTTCTAAATCTTACAGCAAAAAGTCTCGAAAATCTCAATGTTGTATGTCACCAATGCAGCAGATACTTCCGTTAAGGTAGTTGCAATAATGACTTCATAGATTTTGAATTGTAAGCGCAGATTGTTGTTCAATTTCTAAGCATGGCGTCTACACCAGTAAGAGGTTCTGGCGATGAAGGTCACCCGTAACTATCCATATTTTGAATAAGTGGCGACAACGGCGCACTTTCAGAAGCTCAGTCATTTATAAGACAGCTATACTCTAGTCTTTCATCTTTTCATGCTAAATAATTGTTGTCCATAGCGGGGCATTAGTGCTGGAATTTGTTCTAAAATCAGTTGTCTTTCAAGGTTTCCTTATTACGGCGGGAAATGGCCCGAATTTCATGGTAATTCGTTGTAGTAATCGAGACATCTTGTTAACTTCAATAGCAACAGTCTCTATAATAATCTCATAGTGGTACAAACAAAGTCGCCCGAACAAGTTTTCAAATTGTAATGTGCAAGAAACACTTAAAACTACTATTTTTGTTAAGTTAAATTGTGTGACGTGGAGAAAATTTCTCGCCTGCTAGAGTACCAGTATCACAAACCCTGTAAGTTGACCCAATATGTGGAGTACTGTGCAAAGACGTTTGCGTCAGCCGGGATTCGAACCCAGATCTCACTCTACATATTGGGTATACTATAAGATCATACCACTGCAAGTGGCAGTCAAAATAGAAAGAATTTAGCTTGTAAGTTGAATATAGAATTCGTAGCAAAAATTCATGCTACAAGCTACGACGAGAAATGAAATGATCATAAATTAGTGCTTATCTGTAAAAATGTTTGAAGCTTTTTCGAGGTTGGTACATCACTGCATACATAAATTTTGGCGGTATCGCCCGCTTCATCGATGCCACAGACCCCACACTGAACCCTATTTTTGAGCGGGGATGGGGGAGACGCCGTGGTGATAGCACATGATAATTTGTTATCACCGTTTTTTCAGTCGATGTAATACTGCTGGTAGTAAATATGAAGTCCATCTCATCGGCTGTTTTTAAACCTCGCTATAAACATGCTCGCAAACTATATAGCGTGACAATATTATGTGCTATCACCATGACTTCTCCTTATCCCTGCTATAAAGTAGATTTCAGTGTGAGGCGTGTGGCACCGATGAAGCGGGCGAAACCGCCGAAACATGCGTATACCTTTACATGCCAAGCTCGAAAAGGCTCTAAACAATCTCACAGACTATATTGAATGTTTATAGTGAAGTCTGAAATCAGTCGCTAAAGTAGATGTCTAAAATGCTTATCCTTTAACCCTTCTTGACGCCTCTCTCTTCCAATGATCAATGCGAATTAGTTCTAAGAATCGATGTTATATTACAAACCCCTATTCTTATTCAGATTTCTCTTTGGAGAATTCTCGTGGAATTATTCATGGTTTTAGGTCCGCTTAGCAGATGACGTTGATCTTGAAACATTTGCTGAACAACTGGAAGGATTTTCTGGCGCTGACATCACGAATGTTTGCAGGAAAGCTGCATTGATGGGTGTTAAAAGGTCCGTTAGTAAATTGATCAAATAAGATCTTTGCGACTAGTGAAAGTATATTCATGATGAATGTATATTATATTACGTGTTGTGTTGTATTCTTGTTGTAGGTACTATACTTACTCATAGAACTCAGCCGTCCTATCTCTATGTTCAGATTGACGCGAGCGTTAACTCCTGCTGAAATAGCAAAACTAACTCCAGAGGATGTTGATCTACCTGTTACTTGGCAGGATCTCCAAGAAGCACATAGTGACACTAATCCGTCGGTTTCACAGGTTCATTTATAGACTTTTGCAGGCAAACGGATTCAAAGCTCTTATTCTCATAAGGATTGCACTGTGTATTCTAGTTTTCGTTATTTCCTCTTCTTTGCATATTTAAGTTGTTCAATAACTACTTGTTCCTCATTCATAACAAGATAGTGGGATGTTTGTGGCTTGAGTCGTGATGTACATTGTAGGTTAATTCCCAACTCAATGTGAATCCTTTAGTTCATCAGAAGTTCGTCGTCGGGATAGCAAAAGATTTTTTCATCTAATGGTTGATTGTTATAACAGATTGGAGAATCTGATAAGGATATGACATATTTTGAGCCATAGGTCCAGTGCTATATAGGCGCCTATTTCGTCCTATTGGGACTCATCAGTAGCACCCTCCCTCGGTTCCGTCGATCCCTTGAGGTGAAATAATCCTCTAAAGGAATCGACGCCAAATAAAAACTAAGCACCCAAAGTAGGATGATGGTATTACCTGACTTTGTGGTGACCGGCAGTCGAGCTTGCGGCTTTTAAAATGAATCATACTTCTGCTATCGACTGCTTTTTTACAGACCCGCTCAAAATGATTTAATCTGATAAGGATATGACATATTTTGAGCCATAGGTCTAGTGCTATATAGAGAATCACTGATTGAGTTGCTCTCAAAGCATCGGTAATCTAACACCATCATGGAGAGTAAGATTTGGATAGTGCTTCATACGTTGATATGAAGGCGCCCACTAGAGACGGTAATTTCTGTCAACGGTCACAACGTATCCATCAGGATCGCTTCCGCTTCGGCAAGGCAAACAAAATTGCAATAATTCAAATCGAATGTCAGCGAATGTGCATTCCCATAACATGTTTTTCCGTAATCGCACTGAGTTGAACCGAGTAGTGTATAGCACGAATTGACGGGGATAGTAATAACAGCATCGAATGAACGAAGCTGCCTACCCAGTGTACACAACTCTTTGTTGAACGAATGTTCTCACATTTGGAATGAAATGACCTTGTTCGATCGTTCACCGAGATGTAGGATGATACTTGATCTATTGTCATCCATGAAAGCCTGTTCTCATGCTGGTAATCTATTTTTATTTTTGTAAAGCGGAAAAGTATTGGCTGATCTGTTACAGAAAATGTTATCATTGCAACCTTTAATCCAACGTGGGTCTAGTATCTTGCTCACCGATACTGATTTACTTGACGCGGTTTTTCACTTCCACTCAATTTTCTTGAATGAGATTACGAAGAGCGGAGTATTAAGAAGTTTTTTCTGGGGATGTCTGACTGGAACTATTTTTTATTTCTGAAGATTTTGGGACTTTCTCTTGAAAGACGCCTTTTACGATCGTCAAAATATCTCAAGGTATAAGATGTTCTTGAACTAAACACTCAAAAGCTGAAAAAAGCTATGTCAAGAAATGGAAAAGTTACATCGATCCGAGAGAAAAACTTTCGATCACTGCTTAGAGAAACATTTTCAACTTGACTGTTATCATCAAGACAATTGTGTGGTCAAACTTCCGCTTACTGTCCCAGTAAACGACGGCGGTTTTCTTTGTCAGATCATGTGGAGGAATAGAAACACTCATGCGGATTATCCATTCTGATCATCTCCACTCGCAATCGTGCAACAGATCTTAAGTCAAGAGCAGTTCCGTTCACTATGAGCCATCTCCCTGTTTGAGGGATCCCGCCCTGTTTGTCGCGAGGGCACGTGGCGCGTCCTCAGCTGCTGGATAGGGAAATTGAACGCGAGCCAAAAACGACCGTCTGCTTCCTATAGACGCAGGTGGATTCAGGAAATGAGCTCGTTGCTTCTGTAGCGCCGATTTGGCAAAACTCTATTTCTACGAGTTAGGTCGGCCAAAAGCCTGCAGTCGAGCGGCTGGAAAGTACATGGAGGCGGTTAGGAGCCGCCTTCAACAAATAAGTTCCTCCCGCTTCTCCGAGAAAGACTGGCAAGCTGCTCGTGAGTACCCAGCCTCCATGCTCAAAAGCCTATCAAGCATACGTTTGGTATCAAAGCGCTAAAAACCAATAAATATGGGCCTCATTCCTCTGACCCCGAAAGAGCCTCCGGTACGGCATCGTGCCTAGGACGAGTACGGAGACGGTGCTAAAATCTCAGAGCCAAGCTAGGCTGCCAAAATCGAAACAGACTAAAATGACAATCTGTACTGATTTGAGCAAGAAAGTTAAGGTGCGACGTCATTGGCCTGGCTGAGGCTAGAAGACGCCATCCTTTTCACTTTGTTTATGACGCCGGGGAAGAACTGTTTCTTGGAACATGCAGAGGTGTCGGCGGCGTTAGAGTCCTCGTCAAATCGAATTTGATAGTGAACATCGATTCATGTGAACAACTAACAACCAGTTTGGGCGATTCGCTTGAAACGATGTGGTTCAGTGCCGGCTTTGACCATGATGACGAAGTCAAAGCGTTCTATATGGAACTCGAAAAATTCTTCAGAGAAGATCACACGTTTTTCAAGGTCATTGTCGGAGATTTTAAAGCGAAAATTGGACCAATAAGATCGTCTGAAGAACGTCACATTGGGGCCCATGGACCAGAATGGAACAAACAGGGTGAGGCTGTCTGAGTTTATCATGACGACCCCAACCACCCATGGTAACTCACAATTCCAAAAGCCTCATTCCCAGCGATGGACGTGGGAGTCTCCCAACGGAGAGTACTATAACGAAATAGATCACATCTTAGTGTATCTAAGGTTTTGCCTGGCCAATGTCGCTGTTGTTTCTAAGTTTTAAACGGGATCAGACAATCGTCTCCTTCGCACAACGTTCCGTTTTTTGCGGTAAGGAGAGAAAGCCGCTGAGTTCGAACAACGAAGTTCCAGAAATGCCATAAACGGATGAAGATACCGCTGTTGACAAAATCGACGAAAAATACGACCATACGAAATTACATAGAATATCTTCACGTCACGGCTATGAAAGCTTAAAGTCCTGAAGCCACGATAGATGCTTCTCTTTGCAGACACTCAATCTGGTGTGTCAACGTGGAATCGCACGAGCTACAGGCAACCGAAATCTTACGTCCGAACTTGCCAAAGGCTGCACAGAAGCGATAAAAGAAGACCTCACAGAGCGACGAGCAGTAGTTATGGCAGAAGATGCAGAAGCTGGGGAAGAGCATTTGCAAAGCCCAGCGAAGGTTCGCCAACTATAAGAACAAGATGATTGTACTCCGACGCCCTAATGGAACACTACAGCTTCTTGAAGGGCAATGGAGAAAATCATCCACCACTACTACTTGGATCTCTTCGCTAACCATATCCTTTAACCGTCATATAAATTCAATGAAGATGAATCTGTGATTTCATCGGACCTTGCTTTTCAAATCCGATGTGCTGATCGTCGGTGAAAAATAGAACAACACCTGGTACAGACATTATTAGACCACAGCACCTGAAGAACGTCCCGCCAGTGTTATCTACGCTCCGGCTCTGCTCTTCACTCGCTAATTGTCAGAATGCGAGGTTACCATTCAATGGAAAACCAGCAACACCGTGTTGTTGTTCAAGAGGGGGGACGTTCACGACATAGGCAATATCGCCTAAACTGCTTTCTGTCCGTTGTCTATAAACACTTTACTCAAGTCACGCTAAACAGGATTGATAGAACACTGGACAAAGGACAGCCATTGCGAACAAGCAGGATTCCGTAAAGGATTTAGTGCTATAGATCACATCCACACGATTACAAGACTAAAATGTCGCCATTCTACAACAATATTGCCATCGACGTAAGAACAGTGGTTCGACAAGGCAATAGAATTTCGCCAAAATTATTCATTGTCTCCCCCCAAAACGTCATGCGAACATTAGAATGGGACGATATGGGAGTGAAGATTGGACGGCCGACAGTTAAACGATTTTCTTCGCTGATGATGTCCTCATGACACCAATCATCAGCAAAGCAAAACGAATGTTGACCGATTTCGACAACGCCTGTGGAATGATTGGCCTTCAGCTAAGTCGAACGAAAACGATGTTCATGAGGAAAGGATGGGTTATGAATGCCCCATTTACTCTCAGCGAAGCGAACCTCTCCGAATGTTCCAGTTACGTCTATGTAGGTCGTGAAATCAACTTGGTGAGCGACCTAGCTCCAGAGTTTAACAGGGGTAGAAACGGCGGCTCGGGAACGTTTAGAAGTATCGAGGATGTAGTGAAGAGGACAACGAGCATCGGACTCCGTGCCCACCTTTTTGACTCGACGATTGTCCCTGCTCTAACGTATGCGGCAGAAACCTGGGCGCTACTTAAGCAGGAGGGAAGATCACATGCGTTATTGAACGCACAGTCGAAAGATCGATGCTAGGGGTATCCCGTATCTCGCAAATGAGAGAAAGGATCCGAAATCCCGACCTATGTCAGCAGTCGTAGATCAAGTACGCTGTTCTACACGTCAGAATATCGAAAATAAGGTGGACCGGACACGTGATGCGCTTCAACAACAACCGATGGTCGAGAGTCCGTTACCGACTGGATTGCTAGGATATCGAGCGCTCTACAGGAGAACCACCGACCTGATTCCGATTTCTTCACGAAAAGCCTAGAAGAAAGATATGATGCTCAACGAATCCTAGAGCGAGGAGAACCCACTGGGCTACTCTTGAACGCGATATGGAAAAATGGAAGTGTTGCTGATGCCCGCTCGAGTCACTGGATGATCAGCTAGACGCCAGGTGATACAGGTGTATGAGCGATGAACTGACGTATTCGTGGACGATTCATGTGGACAGCGCAGTACGTGAAACAACGTAAACGCCATGTGATTTTATTCTCGTCCAAATCAATAGGATAGGAAATTCTCGTCACGTTTATCGAGCACAAGGAGCTCAAAGTAAGAAGAAAATCACACACACACACGCACACACACACACACACACATCTGTAGCAATGGTAGGGTTCATCAATAAATTTCACTAAATCTAAATTAAAAGTAGAGAGTAAATGATTGACTGCGCGTTAACTGTTCTCAAGTCGTTTGGATTCACCTTACAGAATTCAAAACTACACCATTCTAACACGAAGAGACACAAAAAACTCATACATTTGTTTGAGTGTACTTATGTGCAGAATCTATAACCTAAAGTTATAAAGAAGAGACATTAAATGCATTCTCTCAATGTTGTCCCATTGGCTACGTTTTTGGCACGATGACATTTGGCAGTAGTTTACTCCTAGCTGAAGAAATCAATAATGTCGCTTTAATCTTATGGTTAAAACCCTGCTCAAAACTTTCACTCACTGCACATTGCAGTTCAACCTTCAGCGGTGCTCTACCAGCTATGATGGGATGAAGCATCAGGAAAGATGAATATGCTACGTTGCGGCGGAAAACTCACAAATCTAAAGTCCGACAATGTTCTGCGACAAACGAGTTCTTTGAATAGAGCATAGGTTACGAATAAAATGAAAGGAACTATTGTAAGAGCAAGGCATGCAAAATTTATCCAGTGAGAATACCTTTTAAATAATGTTAACATATTTCGTGCCACTGTCAAATAATTTTGTTCACAGCAGAATGGAAGTTGTAAATTAAACTACCACTATGTGTCATCTTGTCCAACAATATCAGTGATAGGCATTTTGACGAATTGAGTCGTTCCACGTCAGAGCATTCTTATGCCATGGAAATGACTTGTACTTCAAGATATATAGAAGCTTAGCATTTATTTGTCTGCTTCTGATATACTTCCAGCTTATTTTTTAGGACAATATACAACAGTATGTTGAATGGATGGAGAAGTATGGCTCTACATAATTTTTACCAATGGATGATTGCTTTTTCGCGGGTTCATGAATACGATACTCAGATGTTTAGTTGCAGTATCAGCTTATGCAAGATTATACCTATCTTTCATTCAATTCAATGACCGTATTTACTTGTAGCTCGGAAATTGTTTGGAATGTAGTTATCCCTAAGCATCAATGTAGCAATACATATTAACATTCCAACAAGAATTTGGTGTTTGATGATAAACAAGAACAGTACGTATTATTGATATTACACATCATTGTCGCTCATATGCTTGTAAACATGTGCACTTTTCCGAATTTAAGATTTCGGCTTTATTTATTATTTATTTATCATTTATTATTTATTTTCCTTCTAAAAAGTGATTTCCTGTCTCGGCATTCCTAAGTCGTTATAAATGTGATTTGTGTTTCACTCTATTGTCAAGTATCGTGTAAAATTGATGAAGCGTTTCTAATTTGAACGACACATGTTCGTGCTTAATCAATTATGTGCATACTATATAACTTTTGTAGATAGGGGGTTTGAAGATGAGCAAAAGGAATTCGTAGCTTTGCATTTTTCAACGTTTTGTGTTTGAAATTGTCCAGATTTTTACTTTAGGTCTTCATAAAGTAACCGTTAGAATCTTCTCATATTTGCCAACGAGAAGCATGTTTGTTCAAAGCAGCTGCATGAAATTCGTAATCCCTGGAGGCGATAAAGTCGTTGGAAACAGTTTGTCTTAAATTGACTGCTCGGGCATTTCTTGTACAGAAAGTTGCTTGAGCGCACGAAGAAATGGAAGCGGATGAGTGAGCGGTCCATTGAGTATGACGGATGAGACAGAGCCCGTAGTCCAGCTTGTTCAAATTCTGTACTAGTATTATGTGAGTCTTTGTGTTAGCTGGTCACTAGAGTGTTGAATTAAAATGCTTGACTTTGTACTGGTTTGCCACGCGGGTTTCTTCGTGTAAGCATGGAAAACATCTCACGTTGGGGTCGTACGTATTTATAGCATAATAATTATAAAACAGCAGTCTGACGATATGTAGTTGAGTGAATAGGTAGAAGAACGACGAATAACTGGAACAGTGAAACACTGGAATTAAGGAACTACCTAACTATCTGACTACCTACGGTGTACAGTGGGGTCAGGCTTTAGACGGAATGACGAGGAAGGCTGTATCTGATTAGGAGCAATACTGAGAGGAACGGGTTGCAAGCGTACGGCCGATGGGAAAGAAAGTTTAGAGCATAAAAAAATACAAGTGCACACACTTCGATGTGAAAGGAACAAAATGATTTGCAGTGAAAGCGATGCTATCGCATCAAGGAAAAGATAATGGGAAAGCAATGAAACAGTTTGCAGGAGAATTCATGTGTAACTATTATATCAAGCTGAGGATATCAAGGTGAGGAAACCTTTAGGACTTTTGTTATTCATTGTAAGAAAATGTTGTGGATCAGCTTCGTGCGGAGCATCACTAGCCATTCGGCCTCCAGCTCCCATCAACAGGAAGAATCCTCATACAAATGAGGAGACGAATCGAATGCTAGTTATACTGGGGACCAGCACAGTGAAAAGAAAAGCTGTGATACGGGTCAAATAATGTGGTAAAAAAATGAACATCAATCAAACGTGTGTGATGGAAAATTTGTCCCCATAGACGATGGCCCGTTTAGCTTGGCTAAATCAAGTGATCAAGTTGACCAAAACAGTTGGGCAAAATTGAAGGCAGAGTGTGGTCACAAAACCATGTTTAGCTTTACTGTCGTGGTCGTAAGTTTATTCTCCTACCACAACTTTTGGGGTGAAACAAAACAGAACTGGCCTACTTTCTTTAATTCGAAAACTTTGAATACCAATCTCATCGTACTGACTGATTTTGAATGGCCATTTAGTAACAGTTCAAAAATTCGACTTCCAGGAATCTCGACTTGATTATTGAGAAAAAGTTATCCAAACTGTTCTTTCTATTCTGTGTAAAGATGGTGCGGTTGGCATGTCTTCATATTCGGTGATTAACGTTCCGACGATATCGCCTTCCCTAGAGCTTTGACGACGTACTAAACCAAACCGTATCCCATTCTTCGGTTGACATTTCTCATACAAAGACAAAATAATAAAGAATAGAACTCAAATGTCCATCTATCACATAACCTCCCGTTCAACTGCCTAAATGAACGAGGTCACCGGTGAGTTGTCACACGCTATAAAAAATGAAGCATACTCAAATTAGACTGAGAAAACTTGTCATATCGTTTGTTATTCAGAAACACTTCCTTTTCGTTTATTCTTGGACTTCTGAAGTATATTCAAAAGGCTTCAGGCTTTTCCGGGACAATGTTTTTGATTACTGCTAGATTCTTACTACCACCTCAAAGTCGTCACCTTTGTGCCTATGTTCTTTGAATAATTGGTTCTTTCTGATTAAGAAGAACAAATGAAGAATCGATCTCCTTTGCTGGAAACTTTTCATATGAGTGTTAGTAATCATTCGGAAGATGAGACTTGAGGCTACAGCCCCACGTCGCCGATTTTCGCAAAGACTTTTTCTGACTTTGCTGCAGGAGAAGATTTCTTGGCTTCAGACACGCATATTTCTCACCGGGCAGAGCTTTTTCTTTGGACTATTAGTATTCATTCGATAGCGTGATGTTTGCTAATTTCAACGCTGTACTTGTATCCTGAAACGACCGTTTCTCTGAAACGCAGAACGTAAAGTAAGCTGGAACGCAACTGGTATAAGTCGAATCCCTGTGTGGTAGAAACGGCGTTTCGCACAAATCATGTGGATGCCGGCTGGCGGCGGCCTGTGAATGGTCGTACGAAAGTACTGCGTCAGCAGTCACGTGGCCTCCACACCACCGCGACGTGAACTGGCTTTAGATCGCCCATTCTCACACATGAAATTCAACTTATTTCACCTACTGCGCTGTAGAGAAACGGTCTTTTCAGAAATTGAGCACAGCATTGGCATCAAAAAGCACTACGCTATCTTATAAGTACTAACAGTTCAAAAAAAGACCTCCGTCCAGCGAAAGATATGCGCTAGTTTTGTGTGGAGATTACAGCGTTATAAAGGAATGTTTTTAAAAACCGGCAACTTGGAGCTGTAGCCAAAGATCTCAGCTTTCGAATAGCTACCAACATTCCTATGAAGAATTCCTCTCCAGCGAATGAGATCGGTTTTTAACTTATTCCTTCTTAATCAGAAAGAACCGAATTACAGCTAATGCGACCGCATACAGAACCTTGACTTATGCTTCGCAAAAAATCTGTACAAGGAGCAAAAATTGTAGTCTAGATTTCTTGCTTGTGCGAAGTTTTAGTCCCTTCTGTGGTGTATATATGTCCTTGTAAGACAGTGAGAGGCCAGCACCTCGACAATGTGTTGGGCTGTTTTTGAGGATATAAAGTCGAAGAGCTGAGAAAAACCCAAATGTCAAAAAAGCAAATTCTCTTTGTGAGAGGTAGATTATTGGCGTGTGCTGATTTTTTGAGATTAATCTTCGATCGATGCTGCTTGTGCCAGTTGTCACTTGTTAATAAAGACTCTAGGCAAAAGGTTCGGAAAATCAGCAGATATTATATGTAAGTATAGGTCAAAATTAAGGAGTATTCCGAGTAAGTACTTTACATACTGATGAAACTGTGTATTTTCTACGCTTACTCTAATTGCGTACTAAATACAACACAAGGCTTCCCTCAAAAGTCCTACACCGTAGAAGATGCGTTTTTGAGCTATATTGTCTCAAGACAGGCAACAGGAATGTAAAACAGGAGTTGAAAGCATGATCTTTTTGCAAGAATGTAGTTTTTCCGTTGAAATGAAGACATAGGAGTTTCCTTTTCTTGGTTCTTGATGGTTCTTCCAATCAAAAATACCATTATATGAATTTCCTCTATGATATCCTAACTTTTAAGACGATGAAATGCCACTAACATATAAATTGTTTACATACATTATACCAATAGACATGCTTTGAAGCTAAAGCGACGGTCCAACTTCTTCGAGTACGGATGATCTCTTCTTCGTTGTTATAGTGCACTAAGAAGATCGTCTGAAAAAAAAACTCCTAGTATTGAAATCGCTGTTTTTCAAGCTTTGAATGAATATCAAAATATAGTGCATAATCAAACTTATACGAAACCCGAGGACAATACGTTGAATGATGAGCAGTTCTCACTTGGTTTCTTTTTTCTCAAAAGATAAGACCTTCTTAGGAAGCAAGTGCATTACTGGAATCACCATTCCTCAAGCTATCGAAAAACCACTAGGTGGCTGGTGAAAAATATACAGTTCAGCAAAAGAAGACCATGAATAGATATTTATCTACCGTCCTCAGAGGGAATGCTTTGAAGGCACATGCTGAGCGATATTCACATCGTACAGCCTCTTCATGACAAATGCGGAAACGATGCAGGCTCCAGCACAGCGGTTGCAGGTTGCCAAGACCTAAAATTAACTACTATTGTCACTCTAACCTTTAGCGGCGACTAAAGGATTGATACAATATTTAGGAGCATTTTAACTTACTTTTACCTTTTAAAATTTATCAGAAATCGAGCATTCATGGGATGGCAGATCGAAAGTTAGTAGCTCATGCATTTGGGAACATAGTAGAAAGATAAAGTGAATCTTTTGAAGTGAACAGTTCCCATGATTGAATGATTTGGTCAAAAAACCAAACATATAAATGCATGAAGCTAATCCGACTGAGCTTGCTAACTCTATCAAACCATAACAATACCATAATGAATACGTGCAATAGCGAAATGAGGAAATCACCAAAGAGATGGACGAGTAAAACTATGTCGAAGGATTCAAATGTGAACAAGAATCCGCACATCGGAACAGTCTTCACTCCTTGGGCGATATTCCCTGTCCGTAGAGAATATTCTCTACCTCTGACATGGAAAACATTGTCCAAGATACAGCAAATATTTCCATTACAGACTTGCACTCAAAGTGCACTTCCATGGAAAATTTAGAGTCTTCTCTTCTGTAAGCGTTTTATTCCTGTTTGATGGTCTTTTCTTACATCTATCGCGATACTACTAAAGTAATTTTCTGCTAAATCGTATGCCTATATACTCATATGCATACTATATGTCTATGATTTCTGGGGCGATGAATTCGTTGAAAGCAGTTTCCGTTTTGGCTTGATTGCTGGAGCATTTCTAGCACAGGATATTGTCATGGCACCTGAAGAAATAGTAGTGGATGAGTGGTCTAGCATGTCACAACACTGTACAAAGTATTCATCATCACCCTGAAACACATTTCTGCCATCTCTCAGGTAACAATTCGATACAGCTTTTTGCACGGTTTACTGAGCATTTTTTCTTGTTACCAAATCCGTCTATACTTGCCGCATCATGTCCGCTCATTGAAGACTTTATCGTGATTTGCTGCTTTACATGTACGAATTGGGATGCGATGCACAGACCAATTTCGAGAAGATCAACCGTGCAAAGGCTCAAGTATTTGTGTCCAGGCGAACAGCGGGCCACTGCAATCAGGCCCTGTCGCGTCGACGTCGCCGCAATCTCTTTCTGTTCCATGACAGCGCAAGGCCGCATGTCGCCAAATTGACAAAGAGGAATTTGACCGAGTTGAGCTGGGAATTGCTGGATCATCCGCCGTACAATGCTGACTTGTATTCGTCTGACTATCACCGCTTTCGGCCGCTGGAGCATTTCCTGTGCAAGAAGTTCCGAGGTATCAGTCATTTGCGAGGATTGACAACTTTCTTTGAACCCAAGATGACAAGGTATGAGCGCGATACTGATTTATTGCCTCGGAGATGGCAGAAATGGATTCAGGCTGATGACGCATACCTTCAATAGAGTTGTTAAGCAATTTTAATTACTCCTGATTAATAAATTTGGTGTGTATTGCTCTTGTGCCAAAATTTATGAGAAGGCCTAATATTATAAAACTTTTTCGAAACAACGCCTGGCCGGACGAACTCGCAGAGTAAAACTATCCGCCGGAAACCAAAATTGTGAAAATCTATATATCAAGGTGAACGATAGAAGCGAAAGTACATAAAGTAAGATTACACAGTCAAGTCGCTGAATATTTCCACACAGTTAGGGATTGCTCTCTATGGGCGTTTCCGAAGGTCAGTGGAATTAAGTTGCTCTTCGTAATTAATAGATAATGCTGTCCCATATCTGAGCCATTACGGGATGGCGAAAAATACGACGAGATTTGGAGCACGCAACGGAGCGAAAGTTTCATAAGCTGGCACAAAAGGAGGGCTCATAAGGTTTCTAGTGATATACAACATTTTGAGATCCTGGTAACTTTTTTTGATAACGTGATCGTTCTTATCCCCAGCAGAAGACATCCATAAGCTAAATGAAATGGCCAGACATAGTCTACAGAACACTACGCAAGAGATATTCAATTTATGAAAATAAAGTTAATCAAATGAAGATATTATAAGGACCATTAGATTGATGCTCAGAAAGTCAACCGAAAATTTTAAAAGAGAATGAGTTTTACTGATTAGAAGAAACATTCTATTCAAAACCGTTTATGTTTCGTGAGAACTATAGATTTTCCTAATTGAATTTCCATAAACTAGCACTTATTCACAAAATCATACAAGCAATATTCAGTTTCGTTCTTCCAGTCACAGCACTCTTGTGCCAAAAAATAAGGTTTCGTTAAGTGATCAGAGCTCGAGCAATGAAAGAAATGAGTTTTCGCATTTTTTTAGTCACATTATTTTGCCTGAGAAAGCTTTCGACTATCGCGCGGATCATTCGATGAAAACAAAGTGGTTGTCTACTTGATTGATTGAACTTGCACGTAATTGATAAATAATTAAGTCATAGGTCCCAAATAGGTTTAGTTAAGACACGAAAGGTCTTAGATCGCTTCGTGACCTATGGAGTTGAAACAAACACAGCGAAAAATTATAACGTCGGTCTATATCAAATTTTTTTCTTGACAAAGTTTATTATCAAATGTTGACATGGCTTATAACAGATGAATCTTCACGTGATAAACAGATCTTGCGCAGATAAGAATCTTGAAATGCTCAAAGACTTGACTTGAGTTCCTCATACTCTTCCACGGAATACATTCTAGGTGCCGGTTCCGGAAAATACTGATCGCCTTCTTTAGTGAAGCTATTTCTTTCCACGTTGTGCTTGAATCTCACTGCTTCGTCAAGTTCCAGTACTGGTGTTACACACGCATTTTGTCCTGAAAAAAGATCACTAGTATGTTTCTGAATGCCGCAAAATTTGATGCATAGTAACAACGATTATGATAACATCTCCGCCTCACTGGATGAAGCAGATTCTTGGCAATCATTGTGCATCAGATTCTCAGTAATCTCATCACGAAAAAAATTTGAGCAACAAGAATTGTAAAACCAATGAGAAACATTTACACAGGTAAGAAAATGCACCATCAAAACATTCCACCCATTCCGCTTGAGTTTTTGTTTCAAAAATCTTTTCCATTTCTGCACTCAAACCTTCTGGATCGGTGAAGATATCCGCTTCAGTTTTGTCCATCCCCAAAACTGGAATTTTCTAATTGATTTATTCCATTTGTACGCGAGCTAGTTTAGACATTGTAGTAAATTTACTTCTGAACAACGAAATGCTGAATTTTGGTTCCAAAGCGCCAACCGCCATCCATTTCCCATCTTTGCTTTTGTAGGTCCTGTAAGAAAAATGTGGACTTTTTTATGTGTAGTCGTAAATGTGGACTTATTTCGATGGTTTCCACTGCATATGTTGTGTTAGGAACATAAAATCGATTTGAAAATTCTAAGACGATGGACTTTATAGATCCGACCTTACAATATTTTGAACCCTTCCACGACCATGTATCACAATTTCGTGCTGTACCCAATTAAAACGCCCTTCAAAATACATCCTAAAGGGTGCCTTTTCCTAGTCCATAGTTTCCCTCTTTCAAACAAAACAACAAAAAGCAGGTTCGCCGCATCTTCACCTGACTCGTAAAGCTCGAACTGATCTAATGTCAGTCTTGACACAATTCCCGCTAATAAGAGCTATGGAGCAACCAGAGAGTCTCAAGAAGTGGAGATCGAAAAGGATTAGGATTTCCATACAATCTCAAACAGTTTTTGACCGCCTTAGTATCATTATAAGCTTGTCCTACTGTTTCACTTCAAACCTATATACAGGGCAATCGCCAGAAAACGCCGCAAATGGTTCAGTCCAGAAATGTTCCATGTCTTGATAACGTCTGATGAACGAGCCGAGATAGGAGAGACCATCGGACATCGAACAATCGATGATACATCCGTGTCCACCTGCAGTTTTGAATCACATTAGATACTGTACAGTAGAAATGAACAATTAAGAAAATTATTCAGATTTGACTGATAAAGAGTTAGTACGAGGCAAAAACTACGGAGACCACACCTAATTTGATGAGGAACGAGAACAACGCTAAAATTGCGGATTGTGTAGTGTTTATCGCACAGGCAGGAAATTTGGAAATATCCACGCACGCAAAAATTATCCCAATGGTAAAAACTTGGGCTTTGCAGCAATAGAATACTTCTTGGCTTTAAGACACTTTATTGAAGTTGATTGTTAATGGCGAAAATTAAGTCGACGAATAAAGTAATTTGGATTTTGTCATTAATGTAGATTAGCACTGTTACGTTACACACGATCCAGTTGATCGCATTTAAGCAGACATTATTGTCTTCTTCAAAAAACTCAAACACTTTGCATCAGGTATCACTGTCTAATCCTTAAGTGTCAGCACTAGTTTTGTGGTGAAGACCAGGAGGCAGCATAGTAGGACTGTTTCGGTATCTTAAGCAAATCCATCTCCGACTGCCATTCAACGGATAGTGAAGGAATGCAGACGACGGTCCTGAAGCCGCAGTCGGGCCCTGATACCCTCAGAATTGCCAGATATAAGATAAATGAACGAGCACAGAAATACTGGAATCGGCACAATATTCGGGGTCAGCTATCTAAATGTAAGATCTATGGAACTACTTCAGTTAATGAGCTAAATTTACCCGACCCTTCACACTCACGATTAATAAATGTAATGAGTTATAACAATATTTTCTGAAAATGTAAATCAACATATTATTAAGTGTTCGTATGTGAAAAAGGAAGACCAGAAGTTTTACAGATATGTGCAGAACGCATCGATATGCAGAAATCAACACTCAGTAACAAAACACCAGCACATCTATCGGAAGGAATAACGCCAGTTTCGCTAAAGTAGCAAATATGACGACCTCAACGCCAGTGAACATGGTAACCTTTCAACAAGCAAAAACGCAGGACAGCTTCGTACTGCATGCTATCGGCATACATGCCCATATTCGAGGGAAAACTTGGAGGAAATTGTTAGTGTGACAATCAAAATAAAGACTCTGCAATCCTTCACGAAGGTTCGTCAATCATCATTGGAGGCTTTTTGTGAGTTGCAGAAATTGAGCCTTCTGTGGGGGATTTTTGTAATTTATCAGAAATTGAACTCTTTATTGGATGTCAGAACAAAAGTGTGGTAGCTCATAAAACATTCGGGAAACGTAGTAGACAGAGAAAGTGAATTTTCTAGGTGAACAGTTTCTATAATTGATTGATTTGGACGGAAAACCAAACAAATGAGTCCATGAAGCCAATGCGGCTGAGCTTGATCGAACTCTACCGAGCGTTAACAGCACGATAATGAATACGTGGATTAGCGAAATGAGGAAATCACCAAACGGATGGACGAGTCAAACTACGTCGAAGGATTCAAGTGTCAACAAGAATCAGCACATCGGAACACTCCTCATTTCTCGCGCGATATTTGCCGTCCGTAGAGAAAATTCTCTACCACTGTTATGGAGAACATTTTCCAAGATATAGCGTATTCTTCCATACACAGACTTGCAGTCAAAGTGCACCTATGTGGAGAATTCAAAGAGTCGTTTTTTCTGTGAGCGTTTTATTCTTGTTTGATGCCCTTTTCTACATCTATCGTGATACTATTCAACTATCATACTACTATATCGTTATACTAATTTGTGCGAAATCATAAGTCTATATATCAGATAGTTTCGCACAATAGATAAACTCTATCAGATTGAATAATGAGAAGCTCTGAAGCTGCATAGTGATTACGCCTACTCACTCCACATGGAATATAAGCAGCATCACTAGTTATCGATCTATTTACTTAGATCCTGTTATAGATCTCAGCTCCTTCTTACTTCGTTGCCTCATGTAGTATATTTCAATTGTTGAGCTTCCCCATTCACATGTCATTATGAACCATTTTCGTATCTAACGCGCATACCATTTTGATAATCGGAGCATTGGAAAGATTCTTATTCTTGTATAAATTAATATTTGCTAATTTCTTGTGCCATTACTGCTTTTGTAATGTTTGCATAAAGGTTGAGCAACAAAAGTTTGAGATTTTGAACTACAACGCCCTTTGAAAGCGTAGTTGGCGGTCAAAAGAATCAAATTTTACACTACGAACTACTCAATAAATGTATCAAAAGGTTCAATAGAAAGGTTCACGAAATTAATTGCTTGACCATTTTTTTCCTCGCTTTAGTAGTGCTGCCACTATTCCAAAGGCGGCCGTTAATCCACCGCCAGCAAAATCAGCCAGTAAGTTTGCCGGAGGCCAAGGACGTGAAGAGTTGTGACCGCATATCGTTGGTAATAGGCCTAAAAAACTTTATCTGAATCATGCTTCGTTGCTCATACTAGGTCGCTTACCAGTGATTGACACGTAATTAATATCATGTCCTGGTTCGTTTGCCAATGGACCAGTCTGACCGTAACCAGTTAGACGGCACACCACGAGACCCTTATTTTGCTGAAAAGTAGTTCTTCTAGAAAATGCAAAGCCCTATTTTCCAAAAATCGTTTCTCGAAAACAGTGGTGAAGAAATATATTGACTCAATTATTTTCAGAATTAATACGAATGGTTCCATCAAAAGCAGAACATAGTCATGCAATTGTAAAGAAGTAATTAAAACTATCCTTATGTTATAAGTTATAATGCTGTATAACATTCATATATTGATTTACTGTTTTTCATAACAAATTTCTATTAACGCACACTGAGTTTCACAACTCTAGGTGCACTAAGTCACATTGTTATGAGATCTTCAACGTCATGGTATCACAACGTTAATGAGTAGAGCAGCTCTGTCGTGATGACAATGTCAAATTATACGACAAGACTTATAAAATTAGATTCAAGGATGACAAGAGTAGTCTCATCAACTGTTATGAACAACTACAATGGCAATGAAAGGCAACATAAGCGGTGAGTAGCGCAATGCTACTCGAGCACGGGATTGGTCGAACCATCCGCTCAGCTCATCAAGCAGTTCTTTTCTATTATATAAAGACAAATGAAGAACCGATATCATTCGATGGAGAGGAAATTCTCATAGGAGTGTTAGCAATCATTTAAAAGCTGAGCTTCCTCGCTACAGCCTCACGTGGCCGCTTCTCGAAAAACCCTTTTATAAAACTGTAAAATCCAAAATAAAACTATGTAACAGACGCTCATATTTCTCGCCGTACAGAGCTCTTTTTTTAGACTATTAGTGATCATTCGATAGCGTAATGTTTGCTGTTCCAAAACTGTTTTTATTTTCTGGAAACATTGTTTCTCTGCGACGCAGCAGAGAAAATAGAATCGATTCACATACACGCATTAGGTGATCTTTGACCAATTCACCGGCCGCTGAGCAAAGCAGCAATGGAGGTTGCCCAATTACTGATCGATTTTCGACTGGTCTTATACTATTGCGAATCTTTGTTATCAATTAGGAATTGTTTCTCCGCTTAGAAAAAAAAAACTCCAGATGAAACGTATGACCCTGCTACAAAAACCTTCAAAAAATTTCTTTTTGCCATGAATATGGATAAATCAATCACCATTACGGTCACTTTGATGTAATTCAGAATGCCAGAACGTTCTAATTGCTTCCGAGTCAAAACATTTAGATACTATGAGATTTTCTCTACACGCTCATATACTCAAAAATCGATCGATAATTGCGCAACCCCTATTCCTGTCTCGACCAGCTGTCGATGATTTGGCCCAAGGCCACCTTGCTTGCGCATTTAAATCAATTCTATTTTCCCGGCTGCGTTGCAGAGATACGGTATTTTCGGGATATAAGAACAGCATTGGAATCTGCAAACATTACACTGTCGAATGATTAGTGCCATTCAACGGCACTTAATAGGTTGGGGAAAAAGTTCTGAGGAATTGCTTATAACCTTCTTTGGTGTCGGCCATTTTTGTGCTTTTGGTCCCATTTGAAAGCCCGTCTTCTCCCGCGTTGATTGGTATGTAATTGACCTACTTATTTCAAGATTGAGTTAAACAAGCGAGCAAATTAGGTTGTTGATGATGCACGAATGGCTGTTGGGTGCAACGGTGGCAAGTGAACGCATCAATCTGGCTTGGGGCGAACACACAGTTGGACCGTTCTACAACACCCTCCATACAGTCCGAATTTGGTTTTGAGCTATTATCATTTGTTTCGGTCAATGGAGCACTGGTTGAGCGACAAAAAGTTTGGTACCGATATTGAATTGCACAATTCGGTCATTCATTTTTTCAACACCAAGAAATCGGAACTTTATGTTCGCGCAATCGATCTTTTGCCGGAGAAGTGGCAGTAAGTGCTTGAAGTTGAAGGGGAGTACTTTGACTATCAGTTTTGTCTTTGTCCGGATGTAATAGGTGCATAAATAATTGTTTTTACAAGCATTTTCTGAGAACTTTTCCCCAACCTATACTAATGAGAAAAAATCCTCAAGCAGCAAAAGCCCACATTGGAAATTTGAGAAATCTTCTTGGATGAGACTATAATTAAACGAATTCAATGCAATATGTGCGCAGAATCGCGCAGTAGATGTGACGACAGGTGATGTTGAATGAATCAAACAATCGAAATCACGGTGTTTCATGGATCAAAAACAACAAAAACTCAACATTAGTAGTCGAACATCTCAATACTTTATACAAAATCTTGGACCTTCTTCACAAAGGTAATTCAAGCCGGTAATTCGCAAGCCACGTAGCAAGTCCCGGGTGGTGGACAGTAGGTTCTCAGATGTTCATCACAGACAGTCTCTAACGGTAGTGGACCGGTGAGAACGAAGCGACCCCAGGTCGATCTGATACCAATTTACGGGAGAAATAGGTGATGCACTTCAACACTAGATCGAACAGTCATGTTTCTTGTACTCAACAGCATCGTTACCATTGTACTACCCATCTCCTTTATGTGATTCATAATAAAAAAAATGTCACAACAGCCTTGTAAAACACTTCCAACAACGGTTTCGGTTTGTTAGATTTTCATCGAGCAGTACACCTCTTTTTTTCTATTTTTCCACATTCCCATAAGCCTAATTCATCAACGCGAACAAGTTTTTCAGACAATTAGTCATAACAGTCGTTAGCTACATAAATCTTCCTCTCGATCTACAACAACATGCGTCATTTCGCTATCTTTGATGTTGTTTTTTCACAAACAGGCTTCCTGTTGAATTTTGCCTTCAACAGATAGCCTATCCAGCGCCACATTAGTGTGGCAGATAACATCTACTCTACAAATCTGATCATTTGCAATAACCGTTTTTGGCGAATTCGCTAACCAACAACAAAAGGAAGACTTTTGTTGGTGAGGGGAGTGCTAGCACTGTCCTATGAGCATAGCGAAATAATGAAGAGTAGTGAAACATATGTTGTCATCAAGAATAAGATCGTCAATCATTTATAAAACTTGCATAAGTGTAATTACAAAATATTTTTGCATTTGCTATGACGAAAATTCGACTGTAAGAGGGCTAGTTGGTCATTAATGTCTTTCTGTATAGTGCGTCCTTAAGTGGAATAATCAACCCGGTCGATCGATCGCGCAGCGTAATTTTCGCTACCTAATTAGAGTTTTCTAGCCTGTTTCGAAAAAAAATCTAGATTTCTGTTGTTACCCGAATACTCCACGATCTTCTCTACATGCTCGTACGTTTTGGTCTGGAAATAACTTTTGCATGACTTTGGAAGTGAACAATGGCCTTCTTTTCGCTTTTACAGCACGATATGGATTCCTTTTTGAAATTGCAATTCAGTTTAAAGAACAACGGTATTTGTACTACGAAATGGTTACTAAACTCATGATGAAAAGCTCTCCGCCCTCTCCTACCCTTTCCCCACGGATTCAAGCCGAGTAAGGATGCGCTCAAATGAGATGCGTAATTTTATTTTCGCCGCTAGAGTGCAGTGAGAAAGCTTTTCAAGCAAGCAAAGTGCTGAGATCGGCTTGGTTTAAATTTACAAATAACCACTAAAGCTCTAGTGGTTAAGTCCGTCAACCAAGAAAGGTCTGCAAACAATCTTGTACCAGCACAGGTAGACGGCTTGATCTCCTAATTATCCACTGCCATAAAGATTGTGCACAAATAGTATTTGCTCTACAATCTTTACTTTCTACAACTTATCATTTTAACACAAAAGTTAGAACGGATAAAGTTTTCGGGCGTTGATCAATCCCTAAAAAATGCGCCATGCATTCGTCTTCAATTTTTGACTTCGTTTGAGGTGATTGCATGCATATATGGCCTTTACAATGACTCGCTGTGGCCTCCTGCTGCATCGAGTCATGATACTTATCCTCCCAGGCGAGCCTGCCAGCAGTTTGCTACCAATTAACTGACCCCACAGGGATGGTTGGCTTGGTGAGTGATAAGCGCGAGATCGGAGCATCAACTTTGTGTGCGACGCAGAGCACCTCTGATCACTGTGCCACTTACACTCTATCATATTTACACACAGTTCACAGATTAACAACTTCAAGATACCTTGATGCCAGTGAGAGTGGTCAGGTGATGTTACGCCTCATAGCCTTTTTCTCTTTATCAAAGACCAGACTGTTATGAAGAGACAATTTTCAATCCATTGCATGAGAGTGAAAAATTTTCATGGCGTATTTGAGCCGAAATTTTTTGACTAATGTGAACAAGAACGGCAAGAAATGTTGTGCAAAAGGCCAGAAGTCACCATCGTTAACGAGATCAGGACAATTCATAGCTTTCTACTTTGAGATTGACACTGTTCATCTACCACACTGAGGGATTACTGTGTTCGAATCTTCGTCTTATATGTCGTCTTGCTGCAGCTCTTGATATGGCAACGAACAGAAAATCTCTAGGCATATCTCTGCCTTGCCGACAAAACATGGTATGACAAACAGAACAGATTTTACAAGATTGGATTTGACGGAGTGTACGAGATCGGCGCTAATCCATCCATTAAAAGGAACCGTAGCAAAATATGTAAGCCTGAAACGTTCGTGTCCAATGACGAATCCTCGTACCATCATGAAGTCGACTCACATCATACAAATATGAGAGGCAAGCTAAACTAAAATTTTTGTAGCAATTTGTAGTATAAAGTGATCTCCTCGTCTTCTTTTGGTCATGTAAGATAACGCAGAAAAGTCCATCCTATCTGAGGATGATGTAAAAAACAGTGGGAACCTCCAATAAGTTCGTACACTGTAAGCTGACTCAAGGTCAAACGATAGCCCAACAGAATGAAAACAGGAAATAGGAAGGCCTATGCGTGATATGTGTCAAATTACAGTAGTCAGGTAAAAATATTTCTGCTCTTTTCAATCGGATACACTCTGTGGTACATAGTCTCCTCCGAGCAGAGTTCCTGGTCGCAGAATAAGTCTGTGCAATTAAGATTTGCATAGAGTATAAAGTGAAGCGAACAACGATCTATGGCCTTTGCCTGATATAGCATTTGTGCTGGAAACATCGATTTGGTATAAGTGTGCAACAGAAGCTTTACGTTGCAAAATAAACCGCTCAAAAAAACCTACGCAGGGCAAAATTAAGCGATCATAAATCTGCTGAAAAGATCTTTCGTGTTTATATCGCGTGCGTAAGGTTTCTGATAAAAAAAAACCATAATCTGACGAAAACAAGGACGTGGATAATGTAAGGCAATCGCAGAGTTTTCTTATAGACACCACATAAAGTTATTTGAAACGAGGTTTTCATGCTCATTGAGGTTTCATGATATCAAACACATCAGTGATACTGTACCTGGCTTAGTGTTTGAACGACATTATGGTACTTTGGAATTGTCGATTACGAATGAACAACTTCAAATGTGGGAAAACTGGAAGAGACCACAACATATAGAAAATGATGAGAAGGAAGAACGTAAGAAATATTCTCAAAGTTGGTCCAATGAGAGGGAAATAGTAGAGTTGGAGATTCGGCGCATAAAAGGTCATTCCAATTTCAATTCTAATCAAGATAATTGACTTCGAGGGTTTTCTGCATTGCATAACTATTAAAATTTGAACAAAATCCAGAAATACTCACTTTAAGAAGATTCACTGGATCAAGACCGATTTTTTCCAGAACTCCTGGCCGATAGGGGTCGAGAAGGACATCGGAAGCTTGACAAAGTTGCTTCATCACTTCAAGATCTTCAGGTTCTTTCAGATCTAAGCTGCGTACCTCTTTTCGATTTGCCATTCGTTGCCCCAACACTAGATCTTGCGCATCATGTGGCTAAACAAGTGTACAATGATGACGCTGTCTGCAGAGTCTATTGGATCGAACGGACGAGCCGTCTAGCTTGTTCATTTATTGCTTATATATTCAATTTTCAACTTATTTTGGCCCAAATGACTTGTACGCATGAAGAAAGAGATGGCTGCTAAGATGAGAATACACGGACGACATTGCAGCACACTGTGCATGATGTGCAATGTTTAGTCGCAGCAAACACGTCTTTCCCTATCAAAAGCTAGTGATCGATTCTCTTGTAATTACGATCAGTAAATGAAAGATGTTAAGCACCTTCAAAATGAGAGTGACATGAGCTCCAAAATCTGCCAATACCATTCCGCAATGTGGAACAGGTGCGAGTCCAGCCATTTCTAGTACTCGAATTCCTTGCAGTAATGTACGATTCATTCTGTTCGTAATCTACAATCGAACAGTACAGAGCAAATAAGCAGTACGACGTAGAAAATGAGGTCCGTAAGAAACGATAGTTATAGCATCGATGAGTATGACCAAAATATATGAGATGACAAAGAGGAGGCAATTTTGATATGACGACCAACAAATTGTGCGAGGAGGAGCCAATTCGACGAGGAGACTAACCACTGCTAATCCAGCCAACAGCACAGAATCGATGTGCAAATTTGAACAGAAAAGAAGACTATAATTATCATTCTCCTAGAAGTTATTCTTATTTTGATCTTACATCATGACGTGACTTCAAAATGAGTTATACAGTGTAAAAATAATGGTTGCTTTTGAATTCAAAAAAATAATCAGCTCATGCTGAACTACATAGATTACAATAAAAGCTACTACAATCTGCAAATGTTCTCAAATAGAATTACAGTGTCTTGGTATTATAATGACAAATTTCTGATTTTCTACACCGCAACTATTCCACTCATATATTTCGATAGGCTTTTCTTTGTACGTTTCCACTATCACCACTCTAAATAATTTCAAAAAAAAGAGAATGTTTAAAGCCTAAACGAGGTCGGTACGCCAAGGCCATACACCGGTGTTTCGGTCGCCTCCTCGTCGGTGACCCTCGCCCCACATTAAGCCCTGCATTGTAGCAAGGAGGGACCAGGGACTCGAACGTTTCAGTGGTGCAGTTTACTTGAAAAATGACCTTCATTATTGGGCTACAGCAAGCGAAGATAGAATGATGTTTCACACTCAAGCATTTTCCGTTAGGACGAAGCCTTTCCTTGGACTGTTAGCAATTATTTGATAGATCAAATCTTGACGATATCAAAGAGGGCGCATGGTCTTTTGAAAAAAGACTAGTTAATGCGCTATGGCAGCCGGAAGAGATTGGAATTTCGCAAATAACCGCTATATTGCAGAAAGCACGGTGGTTTTGTGCCTTACCCACATACCTGAAGCAAGGAGCGCGTGCCGAGTGCTGCAACCCAATACTTCAGTTGGCTGCTCCAGCACACAAAAAAGTCCTTTTTGAAAACTAAGCAAACCACTGAAATCATCGAGATTTAAGCTATTGAATGACTGCCATAAAATTTAGGGAAATGGCTTTATTCAGCGGATATATTTTACAGTGTAATAGACAGCCTTTTAAGAAATAAGATACACGATCAAATTTTGGTGTTTGAGCTATCGAATGACGACTAAAACTTTAAAAACGGAAAACGCGCTTTCTCCCAAAAGAACGAAACAGGGGCGGTTAACGGAGATGTACCCTTTTCTCAAGTCTTTTCGAGGTTTGATATGATCAGTAACTTACGTAGGTTTCGGCGGCATCGACATCTTCATAGTGACGTGCCTTACATTAGATATGGTGTACCAAAGAATGACTATATTATCAATAAAAAGCCGCAATCAATCGACTTTAGAACGGATGAGAGAACATTTTAGTTTGCCTGGATCTCATGGTTCTTTGGTCCCCTATCTCTAATATATGGTGCGTGGCTCTGAAGGTGGCGATGTCGCCGAACGTACATAAGCTACTGATCATATCAAACCTCGAAAAGGTTCGACAAAAGTCCATCGAGATATACTGAAGTTCCTGAAGTGAAATTTTAGAGAACTGCCGATAAAATGGCAAGATTTATTCCATCTATCCGTTTATAAGCCATTGAATCATTTTTTGAGCCACGCATGTCATGCGGTCTGTTAAAGATGGGCTGACTTATACAGCCCGATACACGTGTTTCGAACTTACGATCTCGTCACTGTGTAAGAAGTGTAAAACGTTCGTCGTCGCTGACTCTTAGTGTGGGGAAGGAGCACCCACAGAGATTAGCAAAAGACGAGAATGGGTAACTGCCCGATTGACGAGATTGACGAGACAAGATCGAAACACGTGTATCGGGCTCTATAAGTCAGCCCATTCTTAACAAAACACATGACATGCGTGGCTCAAAAATGATACGTCGGCATATTGAAGTTTGAGCTGTGGTCTTAAGGAAACACTCGAAACGAATGATATTGCGATGATACTTATCTTTGCGACTGCCGGTATTATGTTAGAATATTGTAGTTACGTTAACTTTATTCCTGATGTTCATTGAGAATCCTGATTCTAGACATTTTTAGATTTTATACGAAAATATATAGAAAACACGAATAGGATTAGTACAATAGGGCAAAGTCGTCTAAACTCTGAATCCACAAGATTCTAAACCCTTAAAGTACTTAGAAATGTAGGTTAGGGCTCGCATTACTAGTAAAGACGAGCCGTTCAACTGATTAGTAAGTAAAAAACTTTACTAGTTGTGAAATTATCGGCAGTTGTAGCAGAACGAATGTTGTCGCAATGGGGTCAATGATTACGCCGTACGTTGTAGTTTGTTTGTTGCTAATCATCCAACTCAGCAATCAATATGTGTTGTGGCCAATATAACAGAGAGAGAGAGAGCGATGAACAACAATCCATCACCAAGTGTGGATCGAGCCAAATATGATGCTAAGTGGTGAGAAAAGCCTCTGGAAGAGCTTTCTGGACGCCATTTTTTACCGAGTGAAGGAATCTAGGATATCAGATTCCATGACCCCGGTCTTCTGTTATGTATTAACTTGCACGATCTTCAAAATTCGCAGTTGTGTTTATCGATGCCATTTTTTTTTTTCGATAGAGAAGCATCGGCGTTCATTAATCACAAAGCTTTATTTACAAACTTAAGTAATCTCAGAGATGAACCGCAGGACCGAACGCCTCATTATCACACGTGATATGTGATATGACATTGTTTATAAGACTGTTAATTTGATATGGTAGGTTGATTGGCAGTATACGTAAATTCGGCACGTCTTGGTTTCTGGTTTGAACGACT
Source organism: Parelaphostrongylus tenuis (assembly GCA_019055375.1). NCBI lineage: Eukaryota > Metazoa > Nematoda > Chromadorea > Rhabditida > Metastrongylidae > Parelaphostrongylus > Parelaphostrongylus tenuis. Next base: position 390,659 of record JAHQIW010002865.1, on the reverse strand, counting down.
CAGTGGACGACTCATAAAAATCATTGAATTAGTTGAAAGTATACCCAATAATGTGGAGTGCTGTGCAAAAACATTTGCGTCAGCCGGTATTTGAACCCATATCCCCCTCTTTCTGGGAGCGTATGCTAACCGTTGCACCACCACCGCTCGTTTTGCACCGCACTCTTTTTTTACTCTACAACGCGTTGTCTGCCAACAGCCAACCGTCGACGGTCTGGCGGGGCAGCCGCTATCGGCATTGAACCCACTGTTTGTTGAAAGTTATAATGCACTTCATGCAATTGAAATATAGCTATGGTGATTGATTCTGCTAAAATAGTGGAGGTGTTTGGCTAACACTGATCTTTTCAGGCTCTGAAGAAGCGCAATCATCGAAATGTCAACTGGCAGATTAGATTCTGTTACAACAATCTCGTTCTTAGTTCACAAAAAAACTGTGATTTCAAATTCTTTAGGTTTCGAAGGCATGAACCATTTTTTGACTGCTGGAAGATTTGTAGACACGATGATTGTTTGGACATTCTGCTTCTGTATGTATAAATTATTCAATTAGTTGAGTATGTTTCGATGTATTTCTTTTATTTGATGGTGAAACAGTTAAGAAATGTGAGATAAATAGAGAAAAATTCTCGGCTTTGATCAACCGCTTGGAGATGCGCTGTACATGAGATGTCATACAGGCCACATCGTCTGATATGGTCGAATGCATATCTGACTTATGCAATGAATTGTGCTGACGTGTCTAAGGATCAATATAGTGGTTTTACTCCTCAGACCAGTCTGTACTAGTTTATCAATCGCGGAAGTGTGGAAGGCTTGATGAGCTTAGGGCGAGGGATCGAGCCAAAGATGTGTCTCCGTTGCACGGAGTCTCTAATGACTGTGCCACATGAGCCATTGGGAAAAAGTTATGATTATGTTAAAATAATACTTCTTCCTCATCTACTATAACCTTCGCTCATCGCCTTTACGCAATGGTTTGTAAAATAGAAAGTGTTGATGCTTGTTTGCTACACTTCAGAATTTCTAAATCAAAACCTTCGCGTAATAATTTCGTAGTCCTTGCTTTTCTAGCCTATGGGCCATTGTTTGTGGCAGTTTGATGATTTAAGTGCGTAACGACTTGTCAGTTGACTTTCGTTGCTATGTAACTGCTTGGTTCGTGAAGGTGAGCTTGTGTCGTGATGTCGAATGTTCGAAAGTTTAGTGGTGTATGTAGGTGCTATTTCTATTTTTGGAGGAGATATGAGTGAGAGTCAAAATAAGAAACTGCAGTTTTATGGCGCTACACTTGGTCTGTAAATATAGTTGCCAGATGAACCCACAATGTTGAGTTCTGATCAAGAATTTAGTAAGCTGATTTGGTCCTTCTAATAAACTGCCACACGACAATGGTTTGGTTAATTGCATATATATGCTCGTATGCGGTCGCAATCTATCGAGCGGTTCTTTTGGTTATTGCCTCTACAACGCGTAGCGCACGCTTAAGAACTAAACCATCATCTACATGATGAAAGTCAGCATGATTCACGCAAAATACTTGTGGAGACAAATCGAGAGATTAATTTTTTTTTACTAAACCTCGGCAGAAACCTCTTTTAACGCTTACATGAGGTTGCAAGTCTTTTTCAGAACAAAACCTAATCGACTATTCCGCTTTCCTCAGAGCTGTTTAACTTCTTATAGGGGATAGGTCACTGCTGTATTGTCACACAAATCACGATTCAGAATGAACTTCGGGGGTTTGTGTAGAATTTCCACCAGTGTCAATGGGTAAAATGAATGTTTAGCACACAATGGCCGCCACGATATGATTATTTAGACCGTTTGAAAATGTGAACAACTTGAAGAGTAATTCACCAAATTAATAAGCAATTGTGCTCTACTGAAAACTAAAAAGACGATAGGTAAAAAACGAAGCGCGACAGCACTGACGTGATCTTTTCCTATGTCATTCATCGTTTTACATCTGCGACATGCGCAGGTGTTCTGCAGATGTGAATGGGTATTGTTGCCTCATTGTTGACAAGTGCGTAGTATTACTTATGCCTCGACAGACGTAGTCAATAAGTAGTTACTATACGATCAATACTCATATGGTCTTGATGAATGTATACAACGACCTCATAAATTCATCAATGTTAATACATATCTTCTCATATGGACATATGTTTGTTCAGCAGTACTGATTTAGAACCGCTATTGTTATCGTGACCAATTTTTGATTACATCTGGAATGGACATAAATCACTATCAGATGGCTCATAAATTAGAAGCACTACAATGTGCTCTATTTGAATGCGCTTTTTAGTCGACCTGATAAGAGTATTTCTTGGCAAGATTCTTGATGACGAAACTTTTTAAGACGGCTAAAGAGGTTGGGAGATCCTAATTTACAATGACTTTGGAATCTCGTTTCTTGCACTTTGCGACTTCTTTTGATTTCTACAAATAGTGGGCGAGGCGATGACGCGATTCGTGTGAAACCCTGGAATAGCAATGACATCAATTGATGAAAACTTAATTTCCTCAGCATGATTCATTTCCTTATTGTACCGATTTCTGTGCGGCTCCCGCGTTCATCGTTCTGCATAGATACTTCGTAAGCCAAAGCTCGAGGTTGATATAATTTATTCAGACGGCTGACTTCTTGGCGGTTTCGCTTTTTTCACAGCTTCGGAGGATCAGGTTATCCACAATTCAGTCAGTTACACATCTCCATTACTTCATTAGGAGAAGTGACCGAATCTAGAATTGAATTGCATGAAGCACAGAACAACTTCACAATAATCATGGCCTTTGATGAGTCGTGCACTGAGTTGTCCAAGTGGAGAGTAATTGTGCAAAGATCACATGGACTGCAAATGCACCTCCTTGATCAAAATGACAGTCTTATAAATTGTGCCACATCACGTGCGATAACGACGCAGTCCTCTCTGCACTTCATGTTTGTATTTGCGGCGTTTATTCAGACTGCTTCCATAACACCCTCTCTCTCTTTCGCTGGAGTTTTGGTTCTGTTCGAAGTTGAAAATTCGTGGTACCAAGAATGGTCATTATGATTCAAAAAATTAACAAATACAGCTGATGAGGTTGTGTTTTCAATCAGAGCATTAGCCACGCTGGACACAATTTATGCTTCGCAGACCAATGTGTCAACGGCTATTTGGTGATAGCACCTCTACGCTTGAAGTTTGGCTGAGAGAAAAAAGTGGAGGGACTTTGGTGCTGCAGTGCATAATACTAGAGTCCACAGAAAGGGCAATTGTGGGTTTGGCTCCAATCTCCAAGATTTATTGGCATCTCAGAAATGCATTTCACATCTCATCTTGGATACATAGAAGTCAAGAACCAGTTATTGCTTCAACCTACCTGTGTTGCAGTTTTCAACACTGAATTTGCGAAAGTTTTCATTATGTCATTTATTCAACATCACTCTACGCGGATTAGTGAGAAGCACATTGTTGCATCAAGTTTCTCGGGATAGATGAGTTTGGGATGGTGGATGGTTAATCAAATTGGATGGTCTGTGATGCTCGTTCAGACGGCATCAATTGTCTTTTCGTAATCAAAGAAGCATGGTACGAAACGTAAACGATACTCGTGTCACACTCTGATTCTTGGTGTCCTTGAGACAGAATCTTGTAGCAGTTCTTCCTATTCACCTAATTGCGTCCCACAAAGCATTTGAACTGAGCCGTTGGATTTTTCGCTGTGAGGAGAACGCATAGCGCACTCAACAAGCATAATAGAGGATAGTTGAGAAGATTCCCACCCTCGCCCTTCTTGGGCATAGTGACCGCTCATGCACTCCTCCACTAGTCTCGCATTTTCTCCTCCTGAAGGTGAGAAGTCATGTGATTTACAAGACGCATATTTTATTTATGGTTTCAATCGCGACTGAAGTCGAGCTGTAACATCACTAATATTAAAGCGCCGCTTCTCTTCATGCTATCTGTAGCGACTTGAACTGCAAGGAGAAAAGTACTGCGCGGTTTAATTAAGCAACACGGATTGAAAAAAACTTCTGGGGCATATGTGAAAAACTAAAAATTTGTGCATCAATTCCATCCAAAAGCAATAGTAATCACTCTTCAAAACAATGACTGTCGTTTTCTACGACATTCTGCCATCGGTCCGCCAAGTTTTGGATCTGGTCGAAGTACCCTTCCTTTGACTTCGAATCATCTTCCGAAGCAGCAATCGAATATTCGCTGTTCACCTTTGTTGGACGTACTGAACGAGGATTGTCTCCGAGGTCAAGATCTCGGCACTGAGAAGCGTTGAAATCAACGTCCACCAGTAGATTTGCTTGTTGTATCTTACCCTTCAACTTCGTTGATTTCATGAACTTCAGTTCGCTGAGAAAAACATTTCTCCAATGGTGATGCTATAAAACACGAACTTTGACTGTATCGTTGGACATGGCGGAGGCTTGTAACAAACTAAAAATCAAATAAATCTAGGCCTTCCATAGGAAAATCCCACATAAGTAGCTGTAATACTCCCATGATATGCATGGGATTTATTATCTGATGTTTATTAAAGTGCCCTGCAATTTCCTTTCTAACCGCAGCATCTCTTCGCAAATCTTAACCGTTTCATATTACTATTTCAAACATTGATGTGAAGTTTGACGACTGCTGAAGCAGGCTATGAGGCTTACACTTATAAAAAACGTGTATTATACAAGACTCGCCGCGTGATCACCTACATTGAGCAGGCAATTCAATGTGTTTCAGAAGTTGATTAGTTTTTCATGATCAGTTCTTATATTGACTGCTGAGTGTGCATATTGCAATGCATAGGGCTTGCAGAATTGTAATATTGTAAGCACTGATGAATGTACACATTAGGCACACGCAATCGTTTCTTGTACGAAAATATCTCCTGAATTGCTTCATCATTCCATTGTGACGAGTAGTGTCCTAATTTCAACTTTCTATAGGGAAGTCCAGCAGAAATCAGGTATTGACCACTAGCTTCAAATCAGAGTAATTGACTTGTCCAAAAACGATTTATTTCTTAACTCATCGAATTTCGAATATAACTTATATGTCGACAGCTGTCACGACAATCGCGTCTAATAAGCTGAAGAATGTTTTAGATTTGCAGAAAAATGAATGATATAATCTGCTAAGGTTATAACGTGTTTTGAGCTGTTAGGTGTAGTGCAATACAGGTACCTGTTTCGTGTTATTGGGACTCATCAGCAGCACTCCTCAAGATGATATAATCTGATAAGGATGAGCGAGTCTATAAAAAGCGGTCGATAGAAGAGAAAAATAAATGATCAAAAATGAGCCAATTATGACTTATTTCACTAAGCATGGTTCAATTACCACATATGACTCTAAACACCGGTTTTTAAAGGTTCTTGCAAAGTAAAAGTTAGTTGTCTTATGAGACGCTTAACATGCTGGTTTGTTTATTGCAGTTACATGTAAGGAGATTGTACATTTTCATGACCTCAAACGTTAACATAGGTCCTTTTGGTTATGGCACTTTTCAGACACTTTACTGACCCGCCTTCACAATGCCTTTTATCGCGATGCGGATCCCAGTACTTTGAGCATTCAATTCATTTTTTCGTCTTCTTCTTGAATGTGGTAGAATACTAGTTGAGCGTGTATCCTTGCAATCTCAAGGATAGTCGGTTTGTGGCGTTTCGTAGGTGCTGTTGTTAGTTGCCGGGGAGAGTTGGCGGTGGAGAGTGCAGCTCGGCTTCATGCGCGCCGTGACGAGCATCACAACCAGTCGTCCTGGCACCCCTTTTGCTTTTCCAAAAAACGTTTAGTTAGAAATCGTTCAAATAAAATTTAGGTGCAGAAAATTTGGCTGAATAGAATTCCGTACGATTGGCAACAATTCTCATCGAATAACATTTGAAAGTGCCTAATGAAACTCCGGAAGAGATCACCACCGAAACAGTCAATCAATTGCAACCGACTTAAAATATGTAATAAACAGTTTTAGCAGTAGCAATGAAAGCTTTCGGATCCACTGACCTGTTCGGCAGTAAGAAATCCCACAAAAATTTCTAATAACATGAAAAATTTATCCAAAAATGAAGAGAAGAATACAGAAACTAACTGGGTTACAAGAATCAAGCTAAAATCTATGAAGCTTCTAGCGTATTACTGCGCACATAAGTTCTATACATAGCGGCCGACTCTTCATCAGGCTGTGTGGTAGAGTTCGGTCCATTGGTTGCGTCTGTTGGCTCGACGTTGGCAGCTAGATGTGCAGAATCTGGTGATTCAAGAGATGTAGAAGTTTGTAAAACTCCTCTTCTCTGAACGGATTGAGTCGTTAAAGAGCCATGTCGGCCTATCAACCAAAACGTCTCCATGACACCCTTTCCCTAAAATTACACGTTCTTGAGCCGTTATATCCAATCAGTTGTAGAAACATTTATGGAGGTTTATGAATAAATAACGAGATTCCAACTGATATTGCTTGCTTGTTAGACCAAAGCGTTACGATAGCAGTGCGGTTGATGTAAATTACAGCTCAAACAGAATACAAAGGAAAAAGTTTAGGAAATTGACAGAGCATTAGCTGAGACAGTATTTACTGCATTTAATAACGTAAACGTGACTGTAATGCAAACCAGATTTGTTTAATTTCCACGAAAAATCGCTTTTAGAGATGAGGTGCATTGCTATCATAGACGAAGGCAAATGTTCTAACCTTTATGATCACCTCTCCTCTTGACCGAATATCATACAAGTTATGAAAATGGTTGTCAAGCAAGTCACGCGATTCCTTTGACAGATGTATATGATCTGCTGAAACATTACGAAATTATGTGGGAGTCAAAAATCAGCCCTTTCGTCATGATGCTGGCTTTGAGCAGCTCAATTTTCTATAACATGATAATTTTCCGAATCAAAAGGGTGTTCCATAAGTTCATAATTTAGTAAATTCATAGAGCACACTTTTCTCTGCGGTGCTAACAATGTATGCAATCTTAGACAGTATCCCTTAAACTTAAATTCTTCTAGAATTAAAACTGTCAAAAATTATATAGTGAAGCCCAAGTTTTCGATACATCTAACAGAGCGTCAAATGTATCATGAAAGATGTATCGAGGGACATAATCGTGTCTTGCTGGGCAAAATCCCCCTTTTCCGTTTACCTCGACGTATGAAGTATAAGAATTGGATCAATGACCTCAACGCTCGAAGTATAAGAATTGGACCAAAATATGAAATGCATTTCATGTGCTTTAGAATACTAGCATTTCAGCACGTTGAAACAACTATTTTTCATTCGATTCCCGCCTGAGGCCATGTTTTTGCTCACCACTCATTCCTCATAGGAACTTATGAAGCATCATAATACTGCGAAAAAGGCGGTAAAACAATAGAAATTTGGATTGTTTTTTATTTGTATGTAGTTTATATAGCCCATTCGGGACGGCGGCCATGCTCAGTTGAAGTGTGGTTCGGAAGAAGGAACTTTGGAGCGCGATTACAGTGTGCAGCAAACATTTGGTGTCAACATTGAACGAATTTATTATATATTACCGGAAAACTTTCCTTTGACCTCGGCATTACTAACCAATCATATTCTTTTTTTGATAAAGCCTGCAGCGAGGCTCGTAAAAAATAAAATTATTTAGCTAACGTTTCGTCGCGTTTTGTCTTCATCGGAGCCTGTGATTCGGGTCGACTGCCCACAACCCTTAGTGCTCTTTGCTGTTTTTGTATTCGTTGCCAATCAAATTCATTTTCAACCAACTTTTTGTTACAGCCGTGATCAGCGAGGACAATGCAGAGGAGCTGTTTTTTGAGAAAACAAAATTGCGATATTTGCATATATCTTTGATATCATCTCATCCTATGCAATACCGAGAAATATCCACACTAGCCAAAAATGACGGCAAATTCTACGTGGCGATGCTAGGGGCCTCTGGCCTCTTCGCTAGATACATCCTTTAGGTTGCACACTGCCTTCCAAAGCAATGATTTCTCCACAAAGACTCCTTTTGTTGATTCAGCCAAAAGAGCTGTAGTCAAACGGTTAATGACTTGTGTACGTACTATGATGTACTTATCAGAAGCGATGCGCTGGTGCGACTACCTTTTGGAAACACTTCTGCAATCACCTGCGAACGTCCTAGGCCGGTCATCCCACTATTGCAAGGAGATCTGTCTGGCCAATAATCTGTGACATTCAGGATGAAAGCGCAATTCTCAAGTTAGTCGGAACACCACGCGAAAGTCTAAGGACTCTTGGGTAGGATGAATGCGAGGAAATGGACCGAACTCTAGAAGTACTGGTATCCAAAAGTACTGGTATCCGAACAGTAAAATGTGATATCGAATCACATGAAGTGTTCATGGAGAATATAATCGGGCAGCCATTATAATCAGTTATGTCGATGACATTTCTCTATTTGAGTTTCGAACCTCAACAAGAAAAAAAATCTGCAAGGAAGTAATTTGTCAGCTCAAGGAAGCTGGTGAATCATAACAGTGCAACAAATGGACTTTTGCTTTGTTATCTAATTGTTTGTGTTCATTTTCAATATAGTTAAGAAATTCCTTACGAGTACCGATCTGTTGCTTGAAGTTGAAAAATATATTGCGCTTTGACATGCGGTGAAATCAACGCATGTCCTTGAAATTGTGCAATGTTAGGCGAAGAGTGTGTTAGGCGAACTGTGCAATGTTAGACGAATGTGAAGATATCACTCATAATACAAATATAAACGGAATATGCGTAAAATTGTCGCTCAGTTAATGATGTGCTATCATCAAACATAAAAAGGGACCACTTTGCCCTAGTTTTGTTGTTATACAAAAAGGTTACGATTCAGTCGAGACAGAAGCACTATCTATTCGAGATAGACACGTCGTTATTAGTATGGATAATGAAGAATTTAAATCGCGTGGACGTGGGTCAGTCAGCGTGAACGTTTTAGCAATCACTATCCAGAGGGTGGCGTTTAGAGTATCGTATGTCATTCAATTGAAAGACAGAGAACACAATGCCGGATCAATGTCAACGAACACAGATCAGAGACGCAGCCATGTGTGTCGAGAAATAGGTGGCCTAACACGGGATTTGGGTTGACGATAAATTGGTGCACAAAGTTATGAGTGATGGCATACTGAACATCGAATAGAAGACCATTAAGCTAGTGTTGAGTATTTGACGATGATCTTGGGATAGAATATAATGCTCTCACAGTTTTTTAATCAGCATATTCACTGGATTACATTTGCAACGTGTAAAGAGTGAAGGCGTTATTTGGATGCACTTGAGCGACTATCAAAGAATTAATAGTAAAACAGGTGAATTACGATAATGTTCACCTTCTATAATCTTTTTAATAACTAGTGCGATGCAGAATTTGCAGACAGATGAAGAGGATTTGTGAAGCAGGATGTTATATATGCATTTGTGTAAAATCTTATCACTTAGTGCCGAAAATATCCAACACATCTATCATTGTCCACATGATGCATATTCTTTGATTTGTTACGATATTCTTTCATTGTTCTGAAGGTTCGAACTCAGTGCCGAAAGGTTGTTTAAAGAAGACAACGTTCAACTGATGATGAGCTAAAGTTTGTAAATACATACGATTTGACTACAAGTCAAAAATTGCAGAGTGCATGGTAGCAAAGATTATGGCAGCGAAAGTAAATCATGCGAAGAATTGGTGACCCAAAGCCCTCTTTGTACCTATCACCTACCCCCACACAAGGAAGGAAATGCGCTACTAATTTCTCAAATCAGTGAAAAGATCTGCTAACCACAAAGTGTTATTGTGTTAGCATGAAGACGCTATGTTTGAAAGCTGTGAAAAAAGAACAAATTTTTTCGATCAGTAACAGACGTCTAGAATTATCCTCAAGAGTTCTTGCACGGCTTTATTATGAAGTTATTCATTATCAAAGGTGCCAACTTGAAAGAAGGGTCAAATGTTCTTTTACAGAAGTCTGATATCTGGTGACAAGGGCTATACTACCTTTGCCGTTACTCTCCATTCTCGAGGCGGTGTTCACTGTGTCACCGAAGAGACAGTATCGAGGCATACTTATCCCAACAACACCGGCTACGCAAGGACCTGTAATAAAATAATGCCTAAGTGTAGGTTTATCTTGGAAGAGAGGGCTCTTCTAATGAAGTCATCGTTTACAATTGGAAAAACCTCTGCACAAAGTGTTAGTACTTAGTCAAGAAAAGTTCACTTTTCTGTTATCGAACAGGATTCTTAAGGAACTTTTTTCTGGACAAAGGTTTCGCACTAATTGTTGGATCGCTCGAAAGCTTAAACCTCGAAAAATTGCAAAAATGCACATGCTTTTCAGAATGGCTTTCTTATAGCGCTGTAGCACTAAAAGTAAAATTCTGTTTCTCACGAGTTGCGCACTATCGCGATTATATTTGACAGGAAGAACTCTTCGCCAAAACTACTACCAACTACTAGATAGCGTGAATTTCGGAAAATTTGAGTAAATATTTGTTTTTCGAAAAGGCGTTTTACAGCTATGTTACAGAAAAACAAAATTGTGGTTGACACTCTTTACGCGTTATTGTATGTATTTTTAACAGGAGGAACCTTTCTCCTAGGACTTTTAGCAGTCGTAAATCTAGTAGAATCAGCGTAAATCTCGCTATTCGAACATGCTCTTAATTTTCAATAGAGTCTTTTTACAGCAATGTAGCAAGGAAAATAAAATTGTAATAGACTGAGTAAAGAGTTCCTTAACACCCGCGGAAAATTGAAAGTCTATGCATAATTTCAATCAAAAGCAACAGTAATAATTCTTCAAAACAAAGACTAGCTTATTCACGATCTTCTGCCAGCAATCTGCAGGCTTTTCGATCTTCTCGAAATACCATTCCTTATGCTTTGAATTCAAAAACCCCTGACCGTCCTCTTCAACTTGATCAAATGTCGCGAATCGGCGTGAGTCCACGCAGGGAATGTTCCGTTGAGCAGCAAAGACCATAATCGAACGGGCCAGCATTTGGGCTGTAGGTTGCATGCGGAAAAACCGTAACACTCTTTATTTCATCAAACTTTCCTTGGTCTCCTCTGCAGAGTGAGGTCTGGCATTGCTCATCGTCATCATTTAATGCCCGAAAAGTATATCAAAATTTTGATGCGCCATAATAGCATCGCTGCGGGATTTTCTTACAAACATACTCCTGAGCTATTACCATGGATTTACGATAATCTTCACTGTGTGGAATAAACAAAATTTGAATTTTCAGCTGGTGCTAAGGAACTCTCTTCAATTTAGTATTTAACGCTTCGTCCTAATTTTCACTACTTTTCTAAGATTTTGTCTTCCGTTTCGTAGAGATTTTTAGTTTCATGTATTAGGATTGTAGAAGAAACGTTGTCCTTCAGCTTTGTAGACTTGGGTTCTGCATTCTCATTATATTTTGATAATCAAAAACTGTTTATAGGCCTAAGTCTAAGGAGTCTAGGACTATGTTAGAAAAGCATTCGATTGTGTAGAGGAAATCTTGCTGTATTATAGTCATATGTTTTATCTGCATTTTTCTCTAAAGCGGAAAACAATAACAAAATTCACACTCCACATGTGAATCGCGTCTGTACGGTCTGTCGTTGGCCTATCGATCTACAGCCACCTACCCACCTAACCGACAAGCAATGTGCGGAGCAATTATATATCGACTTTATCTTCCCTGCAGCAGTGCAGTGAAACGGTCTTTCCAGAAACTAAGCACAGTGTTGGGATACTGAGAGAGAATTGCGCTTTTGTAGAGCACAAACACATATTATCTGTCACAAAATTATAAGAAAACCTTTTCAGAAAATAAAAAAGTTTCAATTTTAGAGATTCACACTCTTGAATGGTTATCTATAGTCTAAAGAAAGAGGTTTGTCTTGCGAAATATAAGTACTACATGAACGGCGAGTGTGAAGCAGAGTATTATTTTTAGTGCTGCAGTGCCGTAAGAAGTCTTTCCTGTACACGATTAAATTTGTGAACTTTCCGGGATTCAAACTTTCGAGTGATTACTGAAAGGTAATGGAAATCTTTACTCAGCAAAAAATGCTTCGCAAAAATACTTGTTCGATAATAGAAAAGTACAAAGAAATGATAACAGGTTGAAAACTAAGTAATTGCCGATAGAACATTTCAAAAGGTGCAACGTTCAAATGTGTCCGTTCTGAAAAGGTCCATCCAATATACAGCGCGCGAGAAAACTCCTCATTCTTTCAGATGCTGGAGCGGCAAAAGGTATTGCATAAACAAATATATTCATTGAATTGGTTTAATTACGTATGAAATAATTCCAAAAAAAGAATGCCTGAAGCCTAAGCGAGGTTGGTACGCCACGGTCATACACCGGTGTTTCGGAAGTCCCGCCCTCCTCGTAAGCGACCGAGTAAAGGGGTGCAACGGTTTAGCACTCGCCCCCGCAAAGAGTGAGATCTGGGTTCGAAACCCGGCTGACGCAAATGTTTTTGCACAACACTCTACATTATTGGGTATATTTTCAACAATGTCGACCGTTTCAATTTGCGCCTTATACAACTCACCTATTGCCATACGTTCATTCTTACGATCTATAACTTAAGCAGAACAGTAAACAGAAGAACAATTAAAACACATTCTCGACCGAAGCTGAACAAAGAGTTCAATAAAATTATCAAAATCAATTAAAAAGCCATTATACCAGTGCTATAATCAACGTATTGGAAATTTATCATAACTTCTCTCGCACCCTGTGCAGATTACATACGAGGAGCAAAAGTATCGCATCGTTTTGCTATAAGGAATAGTTTCGGGAAAGACCTGTGTTAACTCCGATTCGAAGTTGGACTCTTTCTTTAGGAAGAGAAGCGATTTGGAAATGGCTAACAAATTCCATGAAGGAGAGCGATAGTTCGGCGATCTCTTTTATATGCTCGTATCCATTTCTAACTGGTAGGCCAGAAACACACAAGTAACCATCACCAATCGACTCAACCTTTAAAAATCATTTCTGATAGCAACAGCTTGTCTTCAAAAGCTTTCAGAAAATCGGAGTCACAAAGAGTTCAGCGTTAGATACCTTGTAAACGCAACGTTCTTCAATAATGGAGTCGAAAACCGCTATAGAGATCGTTGAGGAGGTTCACAGTCTGCGGAAGAGAAGCCTTTTACAACACAAATTATCAAAAACTAGTGAATTGCATTACCTGATAAGCACTGCATTTCGCGGACAATTGGGTGAATTTGACTACATCGGAAAAAAATACTGTAACACAGTCAAAGCTCTCTGATTCTACTGTTTGGCCCGACATCAGGCGATCAGCTACTTGGCTATAATGGCTTCATTTACAAATGATTTTCCTACGAAGGCGACTGAAATATGTGAAGAAAATCTGAGCACTACTAAGCTGTGCACTAAGACCACCTTGGCAGCATTTTCCTCAGAAGAATGTCAGCTTTCTTCTTCTCCACCTGTAGCTCCTTCGTTCGCTCTTCGACATCCATCTCAAGTGTATTCGTATACTCTTCAAGCATATTAAACATGTGATCCATCAGATTACTCCTTTTCTCGGGGTTCAGCGACTGTAAAAGCTTGAGAATAGCCTACTACGAGACAGGATAAGTTCAGAGACCCAAAATCTATATTCCAAACTTACTTCTAAAAGTTTACATACGGCGATCGCAGTGGGACGTTCAGTGGGTCGCTCGTTCCAGCAGTCACGAATGAGGTGAAGCTGAAATCGAGATAGAAGGTCGATGTGCAAATAAAAAGCAAAGTATTGGGTACAATTTTACCAAAGCAGAATTTATATCGCCATCGGTGCTGAGATCCGGACGAATAGGCACGTTTCCGCCTCTTTTGATCATATAAACTAGCTCTAAAACACTTTTTCGTGAGTAAAGTATTCCCAATGTCTTCCATGAATTGACAGTGTAATACAAAAACTTTCCTAACCATCGAAGCTTTCTTTTCGATCTTGAAAGTTCCAAGGAGGTTTTCGTGTAATCACTTCCGATGAAATTATGGCAAAGGAATATATATCTCCCGCCTTGGAACAGATTGATGATTCTTCTGTTGAGCCTCGAAGAAGTTCGGGTGCCATCCACAGAAATCCTTAATACACCAGCAGTATTAATGATTGGCGTTATACAATATTGTAAGATCGACACTCTTCAGTTTTGTTGTCTGAAGTTTAATCGGTCGTTTCGATTTATGAAAAAGTTTTACTAATAAAATGCAAATTGTCAGAGTAATGTACATTAACCCTCTCAGGACCGTAATGATACACAATGTTCTGCAGATCTCTCTCGCTGTAAAAGACTTCTTTTTGAACCTTTTATTTACCTGGAAGCTTAGATCTCGACGGTTTCAATGATGTGCTCTGTTCTCGAAGAGCCTTTCTTATTACATTATAGCAGCAAAAAGATGATTTGCTTTGTTTGCTCAGCTGAAATCTGAGGGTGGCTCTTCTCTACGGTTTTGGCAATCATTCAACAGCTCAGACCTCAACATCTCTGAGGCTAGAAATGGTTTCCAAAAAGCCTATTATAGTGAGCTGTGGGAGAGAAAGAAAAACTACGTCTCGTTTGCAATGTTTCCTTTGTTTATAAGAGCCATTTATGCAGGAAAAAACATATGGCTTTGTAGAGAAAATCATGTAATTACATAGTGATACAAAAAGCCCAAGGACTTCTTTTCAAAATGAAGAAGAAACCCTAATTCAATAAGGGAAATTGCGCGTAGCGTGCGAATTGGGCCGTGCAGTCGATTAGCCGCCGTCGCGAAAGGTTTAAGTTGTGATTTCCATGTCACTCTACTTATAAAATGATAATATAGGTCTCTTTTCCAACACCGTTATGCTCATAACCCCTCAAGTCAACGTAAAATCAGGTGTCGTCCCAAGTGCTAACGTTGCTGAACACCACGCGTCGCCAGTGTATTTTATGAGACTACGTCAACTTTATTTACTGTCTATTTCAATTTGACGCCAACACACAATGTGAGTTATCACAACAAGAATGCTTCGATGCGTAATACTTGGAACGTGATGTATTCGAACCACGACTTTACTCCACATGCATCATCTTACAAGATGTGCACATATGTCAGTACTCTTATTTTGAAACTGTTGCTATTGAAGCACAAAAGGAGCATCATTGAGCAGCATGTTTGGAACAACTATCGGTGCGTGCCTCAGAAAGAGTAGGTGAAGAAATCTTGAACTTGGAGAGATGTATAGTATTTCGCAATCTTGACTAAGCTCTTGGGATAGTTTAAAGAAAAAAAAACCTATCTCAAAGCGATTATCCTAATAAGAATAAAGTTCCGTCTGAAGTGCTTCTTAATTACAGCAAATCAAAAGCCAACATCTAGCAAAATAATTTAGGCTGATGTTTCAACTCAAATTTAGCGCATTCATGTGAAACGTTGTGCATTTGGTCTCAACTTAGAATACTCGGTACTCAGAGGAATTATTGAAAACGGTGAATGGATAATGAAGAAGTTTCGACATTGAGACAGTGGACGTTTAGGCATTGCGAAATTCCTGTCAGCATTATTAAAGCCACCAATAGAGTAGACTAGGCTCTGAGGAACGTGAGAAACATAGACTTTTTGGCTTTGTAGACAAAAAAATAAGTAAATAAGGACCTCGAAAGCCAGATGTTTTGAATTTGTACATGTGAAAACTTGTAGCGCACTCTTGAACTTCAGACAGTTTAGTGAAAACTAATTTATGATCGGCCTGATGTTAAAGATGTATCTAAATGAAAAGCTCGGAAATCCCAATTCTTTCATTTCTTTTTTTAAATCCTCTTTTGCCTTTTACTGTAAGTTTTGAGATTTGTACTTTTCTACAAAAATGTTTTAGACCACCTGGCAAGTTAACGGAAAGCTCCTCACGTTTCTTTTTTCTGTACTTCTCTTCTTCCAGGGATGATGTGCCATAATCTGACAACTTCACCTGCCAACTTTCATTTACCAAAACAGCACTGTGAACTGAGGCGGCCATGAAATCCAATGAAGGAGCTGTGAATATATCGAAGGCCCTGTGACAGTAGGGAAATTTGTGATCTATATACGCGATTTCAAAAGTCAGTGGTCACCTGTGCAATATCTCTCATAATGCAGAACATAAAAAATGGATCAAACCATAATGATCCTTTGGCTATTATTTTCTGAAAGCAATAAAAGAGTTGGTTCAAAAGAAAAGCGACAAGAAAAACGAATTCAACCTGGAGCGTTCCTCTTGAACAAAGTCGCCAGATGGCTACGTATTCTGGACCGTCAATGGATAGACCAAGAAAGCGATGTAAGTTGTCTTGTTGAAGACCCCTTAACTGAAGCAGAGGTGCGTCATATATCGAATCTGTAGGAGTAACCAATAATGTATGCGATGCACTGAATTAAATGAGAAAAAGCACGTTTATTTTTGTATCAACTCAAAAGATCTTTTTTGACTTTTTTGATTTTGAGACTTTTTCGAAACCTCTGCATGTTAATAATATAAAACTTTGAAAATGAGAAGAGAAGATTAGTTTTCTATGTTTTTCTTCTCATTTTCAAAGCAGATTTATGTCATGATTTTCTAGCACTACATGGAATTTGCATGTTATCATTCCAGTTTAGGTATTTTCTTTTGTCACTGTTTATTTATGTAGTACAATTTCGAACCAGCTCTTTTGTATGATCAAAATTTTTGAACATATTGATAAACGAATTCAACACTAAATTTTCTATTCTAATATGCTTTCACGGAAGGAAATCAGTGGTTAAACTCTTAGAACATCTGTCTTTCTTGTCAGCGCTTGTTGAGGTAAGATGGATTCATCTTGAATTGAACAAGGTATACATTGGAACGCCTGTACATCCGTGTGACTCGCTTTAGGAGAGGATGGAAACTGATACCGTTATTTACAAACCTTGCAAAACATGGAGCAATCCTCTTGTGTGAGACCCGTGATGGGGTACTTCATCGTTAAAACAGCTTCTTTCTCAAAAAAATAGACTTCATAGGGCTCGAACTTGTCGCAAATTGAGATTTTCGAGTCGTATGTCCCAAACGACGGCCCTGACTGGAGCGAACGCTTGCTTTTTTGTCCATCGCGCTGAAACGATATCTGGAATTTTGTGCTATTCTTATGGACCTATTAATTTTTGGATGTTCTTTCAATGTACTACAATTATTTTCACCATTTCTACAATAGAAATGTAATATTATAATTATTTATCAAATGATGTTGTGTTATGTAACTATTTGATTTCAGGCGGGAGTTGAATTACGTTTCACATAGATATGGAGCGCGTGCTACCACTGCATCACTGAGGCCACAGTTGTGATACTTCTCTTCATTTGATGAAAAATTAATCGCATCTGTGAGCAACCACCCTCTGAAGGGTTTCTTCCGTTGAGCACATATCGCAATTAAACCCTATTGGATGACGGCTGTTGGGTGTGGAAAACTCTTGCGAACTGTATTTATAATCATACATCTGAATATATGTATATATACGTATATATATGTACATATATATTGAACAGAACCTTGTCGGTGAAAAACAGAACAATACCCGGTCCAGACAGGACGAGACCAGAACACCTGAAGAACCTGCCGCCATTTCTCATCAACACCCTGGCTCGGCTGTTCACTCGCTACCTGTCAGAATGCATCCATTCAATGGAAGACCAGCAAGACCGTATTGTTGTTCAGAAAGGGAGACCTCACGACATAGGCAATTATCGCCCAACCTGCTTACTGTCAGTTGTCAATAAACTTTTTACTCGAGTCATCCGAAACAGGATTGACAGAACACTGGACGAAGGACAGCCATGCGAACAAGCAGGTTTCCGAAGAGGATTTAGTACCATAGGCCACATTCACACGATTACAAGACTCACTGAAGTTTCAAGAGAGTACAACCAACCACTGTGTCTCACTTTCATCGATCTGAAGAAAGCCTTTGATTCAGTGGAAACAGAAGCTGTTATAGAGGCTCTGGATAACCAGGGCGTCCTTACTCGGTACATAATGATCCTTCGTGAGCTTTACAAAGATTTCACGACCAAAATATCTCCATTCTACAACAATTTCACCATTGACGTAAGAAGAGGGGTTCGACAAGGCGATACAATATCGCCAAAACTATTCACTGCCACCCTGCAAAACGTCATGCGAATATTAGAATGGGACGAAATGGGAGTGAAAATTGACGGTCGACAATTAAACCATCTTCGCTTTGCTGATGATATCGTTCTCATAACACCAAACATCAGTCAAGCGGAACGAATGTTGACCGATTTCGATAACGCCTGTGGAAAGATTGGTCTTCAACTAAATCTAACGAAAACAATGTTCATGAGAAACGGATGGGTTTCGAATGCCCCATTCACGCTCAACGGAACGACAATCTCCGATGCTCCAGTTACGTCTACCTAGGCCGTGAAATCAACATGATGAACGACTTAGCTCCAGAGTTGAACAGGAGGAAAAGAGCGGCTTGGGGAACGTTTAAGAGCATCGAGATGTAGTGAAGAGGACAAGAAACATCCGACTCCGTGCCCACCTTTTCGACTCGACAATTATCCCTGCCCTAACGTATGCAGCAGAAACCTGGTCGCTACGTACGCAGGATGAAAGATCACTTGGTGTTATCTGATGCGCAGTCGAAAGGTCGATGCTAGGAGTATCCTGTATCTCGCAAATGAGAGAATGGATCCGAAGTTCCGATCTACGTCAACGATCGAAAATTAGAGACGCCGTTCTACACGCCAGGATATCGAAAATAAGGTGGGCCGGACACGTGATGCGCTTCAACGGCAACCGATGGACGAGACCGTTACCGACTGGATTCCTCAGGACGTCAAGCGCTCTGAAGGAAGACCACTAACCCGTTGGTCCGATTTCTTCGCGAAAGCGATAGAAAAAAGATATGATGCTCAGCTAATCCCGAGAGCGAGGAGGACCCACTGGGCTACTCTTGCACACGACAGGGAAAAATGGAAGAGTTGCTGGTACCCGCTCGAGTCACTCGACGATCAACGGGACGACAGGTGATACAGATGAATATATATATATATATATACATATATATATATATAATGAGCGCATGTGGTGCAGTGGTTAGAGGTGCCCTGCGTCGCACACGAGGTCATTGGGTTGATCTCGCGCTCACGGCTCACCAAGCCATCCATCCCTCCGGGGTCGCTAAATTGGTACCCGACAGGTCTCAGACTTGTCTGGGAGGATAAGCAGCACTGACTCGGTTCAGCGGAGGCCACCGCGAGTCATTGTAAAGGCCAGATGTGCATTCAATCACCTCAAACGAAGTTAAAAATTGAAGTCGAATGCATGGCGCATCCCTCAAGGATTGATCAACGCCGAGAGCTTTATCCTTTTATTTATATATAATGCTTTTTCGTGGGCGACGCCAATTTCGACTGGCGGACGGTTTGGACAGCTACGAAGAGGGGCTGCCGGCACTCGCTCTAATATTAGTGTGTCGGTTATCTAAAGAAATTTTCACTTTTCTCGTCAATAAATGGGACTTCTGTGTCAGTAAATGATCAAATATGATGAAACGGACTTTAATAAGGTTGTTTTTATTAGAAATATTGCTCCATTTATATTCCACATTATCAAAGGGAAAGGCCAAGTTATTCTGAGGAGGCTACATTTATAACGTTCATAGAATTTTGGTAATAATTTATCCATACTTGCCCACAATTCAATAAAGATTATCTTCTATTTCTTCCAGTTTTTATATATTTTATTGCTTAAAATACATAAAATTCATCATACTGGCTGAAATTGGAAAACAATAAATAGTTCAAAATAAATAAATAAATAAATAAATAAATAAATAAATAAAAAAAATAAATAAAATAATAAAATAAAAAATAAAATAATAAATAAAAAATAAAATAAAAAAAGTTAAAAAATAAATAGTTCGTGTTTTTGTTTATCACTCAATTCTCTTAGTTATATAAGTAACGTAGTAACACTGCGAAAAAAGCAGTGAAAATACTATAATTTCGAAGTATCAATAAACAGTTCGTCAAAAATACTGCTGCTTATCGCATGCTATCCCACTTCATCTATAATTCCCAAAATTCTTTACAATTATTAGTGCACTTCAGATTCTCATTTCAAATTTTGTTTGAAATCTTTGTTCATAGTTACGGTGTGCGAAAAAAAGATGGAGGAATACGGTTCTTCTTGTCATCTCCTTCCTGTTTGAGCCACTGAGACACTTTGGCGCTATTCTTCTTAGAAAGACGTCTAAAAAAGCTCCCAAGGATAATTTTACTTGTTCGTGTCAAAAAAGCCTATAAAAATCGAAATCCAACTATATAATCCCCAAGAAACGCCATGAATTGGAAAAATGGACTGCGATTGCAGCACGTCATCTTTTATGTATTGGTACAACGTGCTCTTGAAATATTTCCACACAATAGTTACTGCCAAAATCAGATTTTTTTAGACTAGTTATTGACTAATAACAGCTGGTAATACGTTTCTTCCCTCATGGATGTGGTTTTTTTCCTTGGAAAAGGCAAGATTTCGGGAATCATTGGCGCTAATCTTTTTAAAATAATTCGTACAGGTGCCCCTTAAGCCATATCGTTTCATTTTCTGATGATAATATTTCTTTGAAAACTTGATCGACCCGAATTTATATTAGACCACGCACTTATTCCCACAATTGTCCGAACGGCGCGCCCAGCTGAAGGTCATAATGACCCTCATCGTCCGCAAAGGGATTTACACCTATGTAAGCTTATAATTTATACATATACGTGTATTTACATGTGTGTGTTGGATGTCCAAAATCGTTGTAGATTATTTGTATGCATATACATGTATGTATGAATAAACAAACAAATGATTAAGTTAATAAATAAATTAGTTAATTAATTAAACGAACAAATAAATAAATTGACAAATAAATAGATAAATAAATGACAAAATATATATATGGGTTTGTTCGATTAAGTGACAGAGAATGAGGAAACGATCCCTTTCGTTGGACAGCAACTTTCCACAAAAGTGCTCATAGTCATTTGAAAGCTTGATTAGCGGGTGTGATGGGAGGCAAAGAAATCACTATACACCAAGGTAACCGTGTGGTCACAACTTCTACGAAGTTGCAAATATGGAAAATATAAGAAGCAGGGTTCTTCTTCCATACATCTGCTGGTCATCGAGTAGATGTAAAATGGTTCTGCCGTCTAACATGGCCATCCACCATTATGTGAGCTGAAGAAGACAGTAGCACCGTCTCTAGGCTTTTCATTCCAAAAGTCCACCGGTTTAAGAAAGAATTTTTCATGAAACAACCTATAAGCAAGAAACTAGGAGTAAAAATTTGAAATGAAAAAGGTATCGTGCTGGCATTTCAATCAAAGAAAAAAGCAAGACAATAAAATAGAAGATCTAGTTCGTAAAAATTCTTCTGTGCGATCACAAACAATGAGAACTGCAAAGCTTAAGGATCACGGGAACTATATCCTCATGTACTCGTCCATATATCGTTCTATACATTGTAGGCATGGGAAAGAAATTAGCAAACTGAGGTTTCAACTAAGTCTTGGAAATAAAGAATATTAAGAGATAGAATTGAGCACAGGACTATCAAGTTGTAAGTGCTTATAAGGAGTTTGCCTACAACTGTGTCGTGGTCCTGCAAAGCAAAAACTGTTACAGCTATAATGGCGAAGTGACACAACGATATCTTTATGTACAGCGAAACAACGGAAGTATTCAACATACAGCTGACCTTGAGAGTTGGAAGATTCGGTAAGCATCTTGAAACATTTGTGAGAGGACCACTTGATCAATAATGTTGATATATGACGCTATCCAGCTGCATTCGGAATTGGATTCATTAACGAAGAAAATTAGTGAGTTCCCATATTTCATAATACGGAAAACGCAACACTTCATCAATGAGTAAAGCAGACGAGCAGACAGACGTAATGAATAGAAGAAGATCCTTACTTTATCTCTCCTTTAGGTATTACGATCTTAAATAATATACCTGTTGATACTGAATGATATGCAAGACACTAAACCTTGTGGGAGTCGAACCTGTAATTTACCTTTACCGGGGCGTCTGCTCTCACTACACCAGCTGGGCCATCGTTCCGTTACTAGTCATTCTTCAATATAATGCACTGCATAGAATATTTATTGAGGCACAAACATCGCAGATCATATTCAGTATGTACAGGTTCACTCACGCCATTATTTTGGTAATTCAACAGTAACATTTGATAATTATTCCTAGTCAAAAGTTCCGTAAATCGAATGAGAATATCTAAGGACACAGTGGTGTTAATGATAGTATTTTGAAAGTGGACATCATTAACTATCTAGCACTTCCACGCATCTCGCTCACTGAGTCATCCTTTGCAGGGTAGATGCGAGAATATGTGGCGGATAGGAAGTAAGGAGCAATCTAAAAACGACTGGGAAGTAGCTGGATTCAGTGCACGACTTCTTGATTCTGCTGGGCCTATTTGGCATATATCCTCCTTATATTCTACGGATCAAATTGATCAGAAGCCTGCATTAGAGGCAGAGAAGTGTATTGAATGCCGGTTAGGATTCAGTATCTGCAAATAGGCTATCCATGTATCTCTGGGACAGATTGATAAGTTGCATGAGAGCATATCCAGCTCAATTCCATAGTTGAGTAAGTTATACGTAGATAACGGAAGCTAAACACAGTCAAATAAATGACCCTCACTACTGTTAAACTACAAGTGCTTCTGACACGGTACCACTGAGTAGGGCAATAGTTTCTGAAATCTCACTGCTACATTCACCTTCCTTGGTCTGGAAGGGTGAGGTGACCATTAGGACCTACAATGCGCGTTCACATGCAGTTGAATCCTTCAATATGGACTGCGTCTGATGATGCAGAGTAAAATGATTGAATACAATCCCATAGAATTGGCTAAAAGGAGAGGTACCCATTTGACACTATTTGCTGCAGAGGAGTAGAGATGTCCTTGGTAATAGGTGACATTAGATTTCACAACCAATGTAGGGTCGATCAAGACTGAATTTCTGTATGAAGGTATAAATTTCAATGACATCGGTTACTGCTGCCCAATCTGTGTCATGTGTGAGCTTCTCTTTCAATTCATTCTTAACAGGGCCGATATAACCCTGATCAGAAAACAGCTATGTCAGCAAAAAGGGTATTCAAAAAAATTCAGCACGCTAGAACACACTTACAGGAAGGCGGAATACATTCAGCTAGCACAAGTGAGGTTGGAAAGCTGCGGCATTATAAGCTACGTAGATAAAGAGCTGAGAAGGAGAAAGTTAGGTCGAGGAGCTTTCAGGAGATTCTAGAATAAAGCAAAGGAACTGTGGACACCCGACAGCCTATATTTTCAACTTGGCAAGTCTCTAGTTCAACGCAGATGTCAGAAATCCGATGATGTAAGCACGATAAAACATTACACAACCATAATGAACGTGCAATCAAAAGAGCCATCCCATGCTATGCAAGTATAAGAGAGGTGGTCCGAAATTTTCAACTCCCTAAGATGTAAAAAATCAAATGGACCAGGCAAAAGACTGAATTATGAAGCATGTGGGGCAGACAAAAGCAAAATCACCAACCCGGACGTGTAAACCCTAGAAAAGGAATGTGCCTAGAGCAAGCGAGACCTATTGGTCTACTCCTTCAAGCGACCAGCACACATGAAAATCACCGCTGCCAGCTCGGGTCTCTAGGAAATCATTGGAGCTAAGGTTGGATACCTAGTATTTCCGATTCACATCATTAATAGATTTTTTTTGAGATCCGACCTTAAGCACCACTTAATAGTGATTGTAAATGCTCACCGTGTCTGATGGCTTTACCAACTTCAAGTAGGGAATTTGCCACAGTAAGCGCTGCCTCTTCTCCTCCTGCATGCGCGTTCTAAAGATCACTAGGTATAGTAATAAGTGCATCATCTAGTTTGAAAGTTAGAGAAATTCTAGCTTTCTTAAGCCTATAGATACCATTTTACAAGCAGGACCACATTTGATTTCTACTTTTATGGGGGAAAGATTGCTGCGTTGTGCCATTAACTAACACAAGCGTTCATAAAGTATAGTTATTTCTCTGTTACACTTTCCAGTGCTCACGTACATTCGTCCAGAAACGGAATCCTAGATTCGCATTCGTCTCAGCCATTTTTTAGCCTTATAAAATACTATCAGCAATTACCCGTCAATGGGAATGACCTAGGGAACACGAATCGGTATTGGACCTAGTCAAATTGAAGTTATAGAGTAACTGGAACGAGGAATTGCAGATTCAAAGCCGACTTGAAGTTCCAAGCTGCGTATCTCAATGTTCTAGAGACTATATTTTACATCGTATTTTGTTTTAAAGGGAATAGGCAACGAGTAGAGGTTGTAGTATTGTAATTTCAACATCCTTTCAAATGGTTGACCGCCTCTTCGGGCTGGGAGGTGTTCCCGCGTGTTAGACTGCGAAGTCTAGCAGTTGTTCTACTTTCCCAGCGAAGCCATCCAAGATGAGAAGGAGTAGAAAATTTCCATTTGAAAACCCAGATAGGAATAAACCGTACCACGAATGATCGTTGTCTTGGTAGGTAATAGCCGTAAGAAGGTAATCTACCTCTCACCCACAAGAGGAGGCGACTTTCCTGATGTGACGATCTGAGGAGCCTCGGCTAGTTTATCTTGAGTATTTAGGAAGCAGAACAGCTAAAGCAGCTTTTCATGTACATTGTTCAACCTCCACCGTTATAATCTGTGATAATAGGTCGGTTCGAGAGTAACTGCGTTCTTTGGTGCTCTAAAAACTCAATTACTTTTACTTTACGTCTAGGGAAAGGCGAACGAACGTAGAATGGTCGACGCTGAGTCTTTCTGCGAAATCGCGTGCAGGCTTCAGAAGGTCACCATTTCTTGAATTACGACTGCACTGTACGTCCGTTAACAGTTCAATTGCAATATGCGTTGATGATATTGCAATTTGTCTCCACTGCCTTAAGACCCATTTTGAACTCAAGTGAGAAAATCCCTCCTATTTGTTTCTCGACTAACCTCTTTTTTAAAATTTTAAAATAGTATGAAATAATCAGCAAGGTAATTGGCAACAAAACTCAAGGCGGGAAATGATCGAAGTGATGTTTAATATAATTTGCTTGTTTACTGGAATTTATTCCACCACCAAATTTCGAATTATAACAAAACATAAACTGCAGTTCCATTTTGACCAACCCAATGGTACGCGAGAGCTATGGCGCAGTGGTAAGAGGTGCTCTGTGTCGCACACAAGGTCGTTAGTTCGATCTTGCCGCCATGACTCACAACGCAATCCATCTCTCTGGAGTCGGCAAATTGGTATCAGACTGGTCTCAGAGTTATTTAAGAGGATAAACAGCTGAATCGATGCAACAGAAGGCCACTGCAAGTCATTATAAACGCCAGCTATGCACTCATTCATCTCAAACGCGGTTAAAATTTGATGACTAATGCATGGCGTGTCCCTCAAGGATTGATCAAATCCGGAGCTTTATCCTTTTTTGGTTTCAATAATATAAGATCAACAACCACTATATTGTTTCAGGACAGCTACGTTTCAATTCCGTAATGCTTGAATTCTGGCATTTTAGACGTGCTGTGCTGCTCTTAATTTTACTCGCACTTTTGTTAATTGATACCTAATATTGTTGAGTGCTATGCAAAACTTTGAACGTCTAAGGGGATTAGAACCCGCATTTCACCCGCTCTGTAGGCGCGTGCCAACATCATACCAGCGATGAAAGTGGTTAATAAAAAGAATTTTAATTGATAATACATGTATCTAATATCTGCCGGAGTAACTGGATTCAGTGTCGATATCGCCTGTCAGGTCAAACCGCCTGTTGGTTGCTGACACATCGATACAGTTGAGTCGCAAAAGAGTGATGGCAGAACGAGCGCAGGTAGTGCAATGATTAGCGCGCGCTTCCGGAAAGGACGAAATGAGAGTTCAAATCTCGTTCGATGTTCAAAGTCCTGCATATCACTCAGCAACATTGGATAAATATTTGCAACATAACCACCGCCAAAAGCGCTTAGTAATACAATTTTCAGTTCTCTTTGGTTATAAGGGGTCAAATAAATATTCGACCTCGTTCACTGGACAGGAATTTTCATAGGAGTTTTACTAATCATTCGAAAGCTTGAATCTCTTGCTACGGTTGCATAAAGCCGACTTTTTCAAAAGGCCTTCTTTTGACGTTGTCACAGAAGGAGATCTCTTCTGTTCCACATACGCATTTTTCTCGCAAGACAAAGCTTTTGCTTCGGACTATCAGTTATCATTCGACAGCGAAATATTTGCTGATTCCAATGCTGTGCTTATTTTTTTGAAAGACCGCTTTTCTGAGGTGCAGTAGGAACATTAAGGTTGTTTCATCTACGCGAAAAGGTCTTGGCTACTCCATGAGGTGGTGGGGCGGGGCGAGCGAAGATGTGGCCGTTTTCACACGACCGTCGATCGATTTGCTCTTTCTCAAGTAGCATATGACCCTGCTGCACTGAGCACAAACGGTCTCCCCAAAAAATAAGCACAGCGTTGGAATCACCTGACATTACGCTATCGAATGATTACTAATATTCCGAAGAAAGAGCTTTGTCCGGCGAGGTGTAAGACACAAACCTTTCCTTTCTCCTACAGCGCTATCAAGAGATCTTTCTTAAAAAGCAAAGATATTCTCGAGTTCTCCAAAACTTGTGCTATGAATGAGTACTAGCACTCTAAAGAAGGATTTCCGTACAGTGCAATTTAAGCGACGAAAGAAAAAAAAGCCGCTTGGTCATGTGAAACGTAATTTTATTTTGAATGTTGCAGCGTTATGAAAGACTGTTTCGACAAACATATATGTAGCGCTTTAGAAGGAAATCGAAGTTTTTCAATAATTATCAACACTCCTATGAAAGCTCCTCTTCAGCTAATGAGGTTAGGAAAGTCATTTGTCCCTTCATATTCGAAAAGAACCAAAATCTCTTTTTGCTATTGAATTGTTGTTCATTTGAAGAATTAATTAATTAACAATATAATTACCACCACGATCAATGGCATGCTATCATTTGATGGGCAAAGACTGCATAAATTTCTCTCAGAACGAATGAGGCTGGTGATCAGAGAAATCGATGAGCTCTTTTTTGAGGTGGTTGTAATCCTTAGATTTTTCCTCCAACAAATACTACTTCAGAACGCGGAAGAGATAGTAATCCTATGCAGAAATATCAGGACTGTGCAGTAAATGTCTTGCTGTTCTCTCACCCATTCTGCAAAATATGACAAGTGACTTTATAGTGTGAGGTAATCGGTATAAAGTGTCTATCAAAAGGTACCTTTTTGTAAGACGACGATAGATGGAAAAACGATATCATTCGTTGGGCAGAAACTTTTCATAGGAGTGTCAAAAATCATTCGAAAGCTTAGATTTTTCTGTCGCTGGTTTTCGAGAAAACCCTTTTATAACGCTGTAAAATCCGGAATAAAATTATATTTCACATCGGCCGTTCGCCTTCATTTTTACTACACGTATAAATCGCTGAAAGCACGAAGCATATCAACATGTAGAGGTACTTTCGTAGTATCTGAATCGATCGTTTTATCCGGAGCATTTCAAAAGCGGAGAAAAAAATTTTCATAGAATAACAACATGTCTGACGCTATCGATCGTTCCGCCCTCCTGCGCCCCTTAATTTAGCCGATAAACAAGCTCGTCGGGCATGTGAAACTCTTTTTTTTCCGATAAACGGTATGCCCATGAAGTAAACATCAAGCAAAGTGTAAAGAACATATCTTTTCTATCTCCTATAGCGCTATCAAAAGAGCTGTTGTAAAAAGCAATCACATTGAGTTTCTGGAAGCTTGAGCTATTGAGTCGATACTAGCACTCTAGGGTAGGAGTTTTGTATAATGAAATCTAAACGAGATAAGAAAAAAAAACACGTGGCTATGTGAAACATGATTTTATTTTGGATTTTATAGCGTTACAGAATCGTCTTTTCTAAAACCGGCTACGCATTTCTGTAGCCAGAGATTCAAACTTTTGAACGACTACTAACTTTGTCGTGAATGAGATCGGATTATCATTTGTCGCCGTCTAACAGAAAACTACCTCAAAATACCATTTTGCAGTGATCCATTTCATTTCGATGGCGAGCAATGGTGGTACGGCCGTGTTCAAGTGCCTGCCCAAGCTACTAGAACATTCTTCAGCACATCACAATCTTTTGATAAAAACCAGATCTTTAATATAAAAATCTGAATAAAACGACAGCGAGGGTGAAATTATGGGACAGCCAAATGCTTTGCAATCTTTAGCGATGCACAGTTTCGAATGTGCCAAATAGTCCGCTGTCCGCATATCAAATGTGGGCTTTGATTGGTGGGTCAGTCGTATGTTATTTCCTCTTTGATCCAAAATTATTTTTCATGACTAACGACGCATAATATCGCTAGTTCTTCCACACATTAATTGACTGTTACCGTGAAAGACACCTTACCGTTGCTTGCTCGTTTTTGTTCTCTTTATCATCTATGTATCATAATCACCTGTTGCTTGTAGTCTTACACCTGCGCTTGCATTACAGTCATTTCGCAACTTATATTAAAGCTGTGGAAATTAATGCTTTCAGCCTTTATTAATCTCTGAAGGATGTGCCATGTATTCAACTTTATCTGGTTAGAACGTTAGAGGTGAATGAAGACATATCCGGCCTTTAAAATGACATGCAGTGGATTGTCGATAGATCAAGTTGCGCTAGTATCCTTATAAACGGATCTGGTAAAGATTTGCCGAATCGGGAGAGGCGAATGACATGATCTACCTAGGCTATGGATTTAACCAACGACTAGAGAACATCTCTAACCACTGCTCTACACGCATGTTATTTACAGTAGTATTAGTGCGTTCACTCAAGCTTAAAAGTTTACTTTATTATGAGGTTGAAAGACCAGTGTTGCAGGATGTATTATATCTATAATAATAGCTATTCCACTATGACCCTTTCCCGATAGAGACCATTTTTGCATGTGGAGTTCACCGAACAGCTTGTTGCTGGATTGCAATACGCGCATTAAAAACCAGATGGATAAAAGAGAATAAAAGATAAAGCTCTGGACATTGATCATTCCCTCAGGGACACACCATGCATTCGTCTTCAATCTTTGACTTCGCTTAATGTGATTGAATGCACATCTGGCCTTTACAATGACTCGTGGTGCCTTACTTCTCCATCGAGACAGTGCTACTCATCCTTCCAGACAGGTCAGAGACCAGTCTGTTAGCAATTTACCGACCCTGAAGGGATAGATGGTTTGGTGAGGCATGAGCGGGAGATAGAACTATCGACTTTGTGTGCGACGCACAGCACCTCTAAACTTTGCGCCCCATGCACTCCTTAAATTCAGATGACTCCCTACTAATGACACCATACACCGGTTTCTTAGGGAGATCGTCTTATTACTCGCTTCTCTCGCACGTTTTCCTTGTCTTCCTAACTGCTGCTTATTTATTGCATTTCTGCATATGTTCCCATGTTATTCGACTTGTGAGCTGTAGTTCCTGCGAGTAGCTAGAGAAATTTGTCTATTATACTCCGATAACATATTCTGAGCTTTCCATGAGGTCTGTTATGGCATTTATACAGTGCAAGACATGTGTTTCGATATTACAGTCTCGTCACTTACACTGTGGCTTTCGTTGCTTTCGTTTCCAAATATGTTGTCAGACTATATTGTTTTCAGCGAGGTCTCTAAAGAGTCGAAAAGAAAAGTAAGACAGTATACGTACAGCCAGGAGCGATTGACTGTATACACTGCCCGTTGAATGATTTTACCACCTAGTGGCACAAGCAAATAATTCGGCATCGGTTTCTCTACATGGGAGAAATGTCCTCGCGGGTCACTGGACAAAACAGTGAAGTTTGATAAACAGTCGGGACGAATCGTCTATTATTTGAGTTAGGTGCCTAATTAGCTTTCCAAATGATTTCGCATAGTTGAAGTGTATTCCTGCGTTGCTTTCATGTCTTTCAACATTCATCGATTCCATTCCATCGTCCAAGAATGGTTTTATTCAGTTATAGTCTATTGACGACAGCAATTTTTGGACCGGTTCCAATATAAAATTCATATTCGACCAACTATCAGTTGAATGCTAACAACCTGCTAGAAAAGTTCCGCGTAGGTAAAATAGGTAGAGAATAGAGAGCACATCCAGAGAAGATGGACTATTAGGAACGTCTAACGACTTGCTTGTCGAAACGAAAGCGGATTATCGTTAGAAAGTTAATAGCTACGATTCGCTCCATTTTATAATGTTCTATATAAGATGGGAAATGAAAGGGGAACGTAAGGCGTAAATATGTCATAATAAAAAGACATGAACTGAAGATGATGCTGGGGACCAATATAGCAAATGTAATGTTCAGCCGTTCATATAAGGTGAGACTTGTGGGATTGGTAACTGGAGCTTTCAAGGAAAAATAAATCGTCCTTTAGAGTGTTCACATCGAAAACCGCTCATTTCCTATAAGCCTGAGCTCTTTTCCAATTCATAACATTTATGGCGGCATGTAGTGTCAGAATTTTTGGTTTAATTGATAATCTTGAAAACATGATATACCTGTATGAGAAGATGAGAAATATAATGGCAACAAAAACGATGATCCCGAGTAGAGCTACTCCAATAGCAGCGTATATAACACCCTCGTCCCAGAAAGTTTTTGGGCATTGCGTTCCAGTGTAACCGCATATAGGCCGCGATAACGGTCTGTAATGTATAACAAAGCAGTTTTCAGCATCGTTCATTCATGATCACGGAAAAGGATTTCGACCTTTATAGAGTATAGACAGGCACAGAATAAACAGTCGTATTAGTTTCGCCAGTTATCACAAGTATGCTCGTTCTTTGACAGGATTGTTTAGGCTAAGGACAAATCCGGTATTTCCACCTAGAAGCCCAGCTAGTAGTATACTATCCAGCTGCACAGTCCGCCGAGTCATTTCTAAACTTTTTTTTGTGCCAAAAACAACTTCTTTTATGAATATGTTTGAAATAGTTCCGAATTTGGTCGGTCAGAGCCTTACGTACGTTCTGGCGGTAACATAATGTCATATGCTATAACCATAAATGGTGGAGCCGCGGTCGAGTAGTTGTGATGCTCGTCGCGGCGCGTGTGAAGCCGAAGCGCTCAAGAACGCTTTATGGAACGCCAAAGCCAGGCTATTCTCGAGAATGTAGAGACAACATGCTCGACCAGTACTCTACGTCGCTCAAAAAGAAGACGAAAAACGAATCGAATGTTAGACGTACTGGAATCCGCACAATGAGAAATTGTGATGGTGGGTCTAGTAAATAATTAATAAATAATAACCATAATTAACATCCCATCCCTGCCACCAGTGTTCAGCGTGGGGCGTGGACCCTGCTGAAGCGGAAGATATCGCGGAAACGTGCGTACGGCTTTGATGTGCCAATTTCAAAAGGGCTCTAAACATTCTCATGGACTATATTGAATGTTTAAAGCGGCGTTTAAAAACAATCGATGAAATGGATTACAACTTCCTCTGTCGAAACTTGGTCCATTACAGAGGGAATATGAGCAAAATGACTCATCCAGTTGGTGTTTCAGTTCTTGCTCTCGTTTCTTATTGTCACAAGATCTACCGAATTTTTTACCGACTTGTGTCTTACCTCTACATATTCTTACTTTGTTACTACTGCATTCTATTTATTTCGATGAAAAATCAACTGTAGTCGAGAATTTGCTTTGTGACAAATTCAAATAGTCGCGCGGCAACTAGTACAAAGTTGTGCAGTTCATTTAGTCACTTATTTGTACGACCTGCCATCGCGCTTTACTTTGCGGATCTCAGTAGTTCGAATACTAGATTTGTATCCGTTCATGCATCATCCACAACGGCCTTGAAGGACTTCCAGCTGCTGGTTGAGATATTCGTCTTTTTCATGAATGGGGTGAATTGTTGGTCGGGCGAATCCCCTTGCAATCGTGAAAGATTGCCTAAGCTGAGATATTCCTTAAAACGTTCGAGGATTGACTGCCTGGGAGTGCTGAAGGAGTTAGTTGAACCAGCACCTTGCTTCGTGATAGCCTGAATTACTAAGCACTCGCTTATCGCTCTTCCAGTGTTAATTTTAGGCAAGCTAATAATGTACAGGGATGGGAGAAGACTCCAAAATCTGTTATCGGACAGCAAGAACTGCTATCGGATACTTGGTTTTGAGGACTGATTCGAAAACTTATTATTACCCTAACTGCCATTACAATTGTCATATCATGGTCTTTATGCTTTTCAAACGGGCGAGGCCCTATGAGCAGATCTTCTAGTAATGAAGGAAAATGAAGTTTTTACCGAGTGATCGCTCCATATGTAGTACCCCAATGAAATATTGTTTCGCCGATATCGTACGCCATAGCTATGCTTTATTTACTAGTTTTGGTCAAAAATATCCACAGGTGTTCGTCATGTCTCTGAATGGTGTTAGTTCCAGGTCAACTGGCTACGCAAATGTTGAAAGGTTTACCAGCCTGGTGATAATGATAATTTACCGACCTGTCAATAATGAACACTAGTTAACCATGTCAGTTTGAGCCTAAGAATACTCCATTTATAATTGAGGAGGTCAGTAGATTCCTTAACTTTAACCGCAATCAACAAATTCGCACTAATTGCTCGTTAATTAAGGAAAGTGAAAGCGACAAGTCATAAGAGTGGGTAACATGGAACAAAATGGAGAGCAACCTTTAACCAAGTAATGTTGATTGCTCACCGTTTTCCACCTCGCGTCTTCCAAATAGATGTCGCTTCGTCTTCGTAACCTTTTGACATAATCTTAAATATATTATCTTAGTGTTGAAACATCGATGAGATTTAATCAATCTAATATCTGTAAAAAACTGACTGCTGTATCATTGACGAACGTGAAATTAATGAATGCAACTTGTGCATAATTTTCGTCAAGGCCGTACACCGCATAAAAAGGATCTCGTGTACCATTATCGTTTATTGTTACTAATCCAGTGAGACCTTAAAAACGGGAATTTTTTTTTTTACTAAGCCTCAC
This sequence comes from Parelaphostrongylus tenuis, assembly GCA_019055375.1. Taxonomy (NCBI): domain Eukaryota; kingdom Metazoa; phylum Nematoda; class Chromadorea; order Rhabditida; family Metastrongylidae; genus Parelaphostrongylus; species Parelaphostrongylus tenuis. The sequence continues at coordinate 357,553 of JAHQIW010002865.1, read as the reverse complement.
CTAATAAAGCGTTTAATTGTACTTTTAAATGGTTCAATTGATGCCTACTCAGCTTGTAGCGCCTCTAACAAAGCTGCTAGTTTGGAACAACTCTCGGATTTAGAAAGCGTAAGACCAGCATATTTATGACTATTTGTGAGTCACTTGCTCTAACTTACGAAACTCAATCGATCAAAAGCCCATGAATGAGTGATTTGAAATTGAATGTATTTGTAGCTTAGGGTGAATTTTTCACACCGCGGAATTTCTCAGTAAGTTATTAAAAGAGTTATTGGACCATTATTAATCAATGCTTTTCACAGTAATTAAATTACACTGATACGATGGAAGTGGAGATGAGATGAAATATGGTTAGCGACTGCGTTGCCAATGATGTCGAACGAATTCGAGGATATCTTACCTCGCTGAGATGTGGCAGAGACATTATTTTACCAAAATTATAATAATCACATGAGCCATACCAAAGAAACTGCGTTTAACGAGTTCAGATATGAGGGAAGCATTTGATTGTCCTCCTATTGGATCCAGTGCAAGCGAGTCATTCAGGGCCAAACCATAAAGATAAAAAACGTCGTGCAAATGACGAGCCCATCTTGCTACCTGATAGATGGAGAAGTCAATGTTTTGACTCTTTTCTTTCATTCAACATCAATGCTGCTGCAAATCTATGTTTTTTTTTGCTGATTCGGTCTAAAAAGCAATAATAATGAAAATTAAAATCAGTCTGTGTACAAAAATCAGCTACTGAGTACTCGGGACTTCAAAGCTCTCGTAAATAAAGTCACGCCCACCAGATTGTTCTACAAAATTTTTCCTACAAAATCCAATTTGTTTAATAATTTTTCTTACTCTTTTTCCATCATTTGACATGCAAGCAGGTGTGGAACAGTATAGAGGGTCTGTTCTTACTCGTGGCAGGACTTTTCGTGCAAAATCTTCTAGCGTAGCACGACTGACGCCGTCGCTATTGAAATCTACCTGAACAAAAACACCAGAGATACTGAGGATTTAGACGATGTAAAAAGCAAATGAGAAGGTTGATGCTGCAATTTTATTTGCTTTGAATGATGATTTGCCTGGAGAGCTTTGACATTACCTGGCTTTTTCAACACTTAGGAAGAGCCTTTTTTTCAGACTCTCAGCAAGCAGTCGAAAGCCTAAATGTTGGGATTCCAATATTGTGCATAGTTTTGCAGGGGCCTTATCATTGCGAGGTAGCAACCAAGAGAAATTTACGTTTCATCGTTGGTGCTCGTTAGTTGCACGGATAGCCCCTGCGCTTAGGTTTTCAACAGACTTTCAGAGGCCATTCAAAAGCAAATCTCGGTGGTTTCGAAATCCTGGTCTGCTTTTTCGGAAACCTTTGCGAAAGTATTTGACCGTAGGAAAAGAAATCCATGAGCTCCTCACATATAATTCGAGAAGGTATTGAATAACTGTTGTCAAATTGAAGTAAATCAAGTGGTGTAGCCTCCTTTCACAAAAAAAATTGCAGCCGATGTGACCTTGTTGAATAGAATGTATATGAGAAGGCCGTTAAAATTCAAAGACAACTTATTTCTCATTGAAATTCAGAAATTTCTGAAACAATGCGCACTCATTCCGCGTTAAACGCTGTTTTGGAACAGCCGTCATGTGTCCAGCGCTTGTGCGCTCTTTGATCACCATGTCACTTGAGCAGAAGTTCTTGCCCATATCTTGTACATCAGTATCTCAGTAATTTTTGCTCATTAGAAAAACTCTATATAACTCTATGAGCCTTATATCTATGCTTTATATTCTTCGTGTAAAATTGCAATCATGGGTCAGTGATCGTTCTTCCAAATTTCCATTTTTTGAAATGTTGTGGAGTTCAGTCCAACTGCCAACCACTACTGTTAGTTCACACGCATCACGCGATCAGCTCACTTGATGTTCGACTATGTTTTTTCTGATCTAAGTCTGTTGACATAGGTCAGAGCTCCGAATTCCTTGCTTGTGGGATATATAGTCTAGTCCTTCTAACTCCGCTTCGATATTGGGTAATCTTTGTACATTTATGTTATCAGACAGGAATTCTTAAAGAGACTCTGTTGCTATACAGAAACTCTCGAGAAGTTAGCATACATTCAAAGCATCAAAATTGAAAAATATTTTTACTTCTCACAGAGGCCTTCTTACAGAGCAGTAGAAGAGAAAAATCATGTACTCCCCACGTGTCGCGCATTGTCTCGCTCATAATTCATTGGACAGAGCTCTTTCCTTAGACCACCTGTAATCGTTAGGTGGCTTGAATCTCAAAAATATCAAAAATGCATTTTGTTGAAGAAAGGCTTTTTTAGTGTTCTGTGAAAGAGAATTAATATTTTTTACACCCGTAGCGCGTTAACGTGCGATTTGTTATTTATTTCGGCATTATTCCCTGCTTCATAGAAGTCTTGAATCTTGTACTGAAATTGAAGACTACCGTTTTGCAATTTTGGTCTCTCCAATTACACTTGATTTACCATATAAAACTCTCTAGCAAGACTGAAGCCAAGCAGTCGCTAATGCAAGATAAACATGTGATCGTGTGGAGGAATTCTCGGAGTATTAGACTCATGTGTTTTATCTAGTTTTTGCAAAATAAACAAGAAATCTTAAATTCAGTGAGGAAAATAGCACGCCACTTGCAAATCGCGGTGCACAATCCATAGATAGAACTGTCAATCCACAGCCACTCAGACACCAAAGCCGTCAAGCTAAGTGCAGCTTGTGATTCTCAACTTTACTTTCCCTGCTGCTGTGCAGTAAAACGAGCTTTATAAAAGTAAGCACAATATTGGGAATTCAAAAACTTGAGCTATCGATTGGATACTAGTAGTCTTAAGAATATCTGCGTAAAATTCAAAACTATTTCTTTGTTAGAGCGCTAAAGAAAGATCTATCTTTGAAGAACAAAAGCGTTGCTGAATTTTATGAGATTTGTGCTTTGAATGATCATCGGCATTCTACGGAAAAAGCCTCGTTTGCGGAATATAAGCGCGATAATCCACGACGCGTGTGAAACATAACTTGGTTCTTAGTGCCACAGCGCTGTAAGAAGTTTTTTTCTCATAAACACATGCGCTTTTCAATTAGGCAAGGTTTGACCTTTCGATTTACCATTGGAAATCAATGGAAAATCTTTGTCCAGCAAAAAATTTTTCTGCTATCATCTGTGCCCGAAAACAGAGAAGTACCGTAATCTATTATCTCGTTCACTTAGCAATCAGGCTTCTGGCGCTTACACTAAGATAGAAAGAATTACGAGATTAAAAATGTGAGCAAGAGCTAAGTGTACCTGGTCTTCTTCAATAAAAACTTTGTGCACTTGTAAGCTTTCAAGACACTCTTTTCCTCCCAGCTGTCGAGCTATGTAATTCACATTGTCGGACTTCTAGACTCTTTCTCTCTCCCTTTCTTTGTCCCTCTTTCTTTAGAATATTGAGTGTCTTAGGTGTCGCGTAGATTTACTCTATCGCAATGAACCCTTTTGAAACCCGGGAGTTCACATGGTCGTTATACTGCCCGTGTCATAATAACTCTCCTGAAGTTGAGTTGAGTGAAGAGCTTAGAGGCGACATACAGCAAGTAGACCAATTACACATGTTGATGTCCTTGAGATCATTCCTTTTGTAAATCGGCGTTGCAGATCTTCTATAAATTGTAAGTCTCGTAATGTGGCAAAAGCGTGTGAATTGTTGTGCCAGTGTGTTACTGAGGACTAGTGGGACATTCTTCAGGTCTTCAGATCTTAGCCGCCCGGGCTAGATGTTCCTAGCTAGGTCCTCTCTGCCGAAGTAACATGCTGAATTTTGGAAAAAAAATTTAATAGTTTAGCATTTTCATGGTTCTTGATTTTATGTGTGGACAAAGGAACGTAATTATTGAAAAGATTGAGGCACCACTTGTGGATGATTTTTTCCGCTATCTTTTTGGAAGCTGTAACTATGCCGCTATCGCGTTCAGCAGTAGAGAAAATTCAGTGGGCGTTACCACTTCTACTTGTGGCCTCTGAAGCTTTGGCCATCACTGCTGATCTTGTCTCATCAAGCGTTCTAGGATGCGGATGCGGGTGAGTTTAAGCATTCTATCTCAACCCTTGTTGATCTAGTCAATCCATATGCATGGCATAGAAATCATGTAACAAATGGGCACAACAGAAACAGATAGTCAATTTATCTGGTTTACTAGGTCTTATGAAAGAAAGGATCAATTGTGGTCTTTGTCTAGACTTCTCTCTGTCGCCTGGAGGAACGATTTTTCGTATTTTTGGTGTTAGGAATAGTTATAGAGAACTTTCTGAAATTGTGAGATAGAATATTCGTATTCTTGCCAGCACGGAGTTGAACAATAAAATCTATTTTAAAGACAAAAAGCGTAATTAAAGCTGCGTTTTTAATAGAATTTTTTTAGGTTTGTCGGGGTCTGGCATAGTATTTCCAGTAGTAGTACGTTTCGGCGTTATCGCACACCTCATTAGTACCACATGCCTTGTGGCTCACCCCTACTACTAAGAGCAGCGGTGGCGAAGATATATTGTTCTAGATAAAGAGAAGTATCACCTAATGTTGCAGTCTGGACTGATTTTTAGTCGGTGGTTCACGACTGCTATGGAAACATATGACAATGCCTTCCAGTCGATGAAGTGCGAGACCTCACTCAAAAAGTACAGTCTGATGAAATGTTTAGAGCCTTTTAAGGGTCTCCTATTGCATTTCCAGTGGAAGACGTTCATTTTGCTGTGATATATTCATAATAACGCAGGACTTCAGTAACAAATCGTTAGCACATTCTTACCCCCAACAAACACGTAAATGGGCCGCTACCTGCAGAAAGAATGGAGTTACGCACATGAATTTTCCAACTAGCACATGAACTATACTGAAAATTATTTGAAAAGAACATAGTGCAAAAAAAATTTGTCACAGCTAGCATGCGCTTTGTAGCTTCCTTGACTACATTGTCCACGGTGCTATTATTGTCGATATCCACCCATAATGGAGGCAGACCGTTTGAAACTGAAATGGCTCTTTACTAATTATCCAAATAAAAACACAGATATAGCATAGAACAGAAAGCCAGAAATCTGAATTTCTACGCCTCTTAATCGTTAGTGAAATCTCTTGAACTGAACTCTAGAGAAAATTTGCTTTTGATAGCTGTGAATTGAAAACTCTCCCTACAATTGGAGTATTTTACGGAAAAAAATTTATCAAGTAAAATCAAAGTATATGGAACTAAAAGTAATTGAGGCAACTTTATATTTCTCGAATCTCACTTTGCGTCAGCGGCAAGCCGCTCACGAATTTTCTCGACGAGTAGAGGGGTACTAATCTCACTTTATGTCAGTTACTTTTGGGAGAAAGTGTTTTAAATGCCTTCCAAATTACGTAACTATTTGTGACTGAGTGAATGATCTAGGACGGAAGAAGCCTATGAGTCATGTTTATCTCCAGCTATAATTCAAACATTTAAGGTTATCGTCGTAAAAACTCACATGCAATTCCTTTTGCTTGATCTGAAAATATACGAAATTATTACAGTTGTAGCAAAAAGACCTTGTTCCACTCTGTTCGTTCTATTTCAAATACAACAAAGAAAGATTATCGTTCGTAGAACCTTACCGTTTTTTTCTTGTGCTCCTATTTGACCTGAAAATATACGAAATAGTTGATAATTTGAAGAAAGAGCGAAAGAGAGTGACTTTTCGATTTTACCTCCCTTTTTTTTTATTAGATTACGAAAGAGGTTGTGAGCCAAAAAGTAGTAGAAATCAACAAAAATGCAAAAAGCTATTCCATAAATTTACTCAGTCGTACCAGTGAAAGAGTAGACAAGTATACTTCACCCATATTTGATATTTTCTAAAGTTACGGCATAAAGTGGTGTGGATTATGAAATTTACAAAGTCCGGATCAAATAGACATAAACAAAGGGTTGCTTTCCACTGTATACTTTGATGGAGAACAAAAGGGTAGGTAAGTGTGGCATGAGCAAATAAAACAAGGCAATTTTTTGGAGAGAAGAAAACTCGCATAAAACTTTCAAAGTCTTTGTACCTTTGAGAAATTTCAACCTATCGAAAACTTACCAAGCCCGAATCCCCAGATTCCAAGGAGGACATAGACGAATTCATCGGATACCATGTTCAATTCGGAGGCTTTCCTCATGAAATCTCGTTTGTCTTGAACAGTCTCCAGGCACAACAAAATAACTGTGTGAATGAAATTCGGTAGATTCAGTAAACTTGCTCAGCAAACTGTCTAAGGTTTGTCTTTTTTCATTATGCCATTTTTATATGTTTTGTCTATCCAACATTTTACAACTAACCACTCAAAGACACTTACGTGCAAAATGTGAAGTGATGATACCTTTGAATCTAGAAACTTTCAATCAAACGTAAGAATGTTTTTTTTCAATTTTTCAAGCCGTGACTTGAAGATCGCAAATTCGCATTGAATAACTTCATACTTCTGGCCGATCTTTTGGCACGAAGCATCATTAGTGCAAGATGCTCATCGTTCCCACGAATCCATTCTGTCTTCAAAACCACGTTGACGTAGTATGAAGACAATGAGCTGAGAATCACCTGAATTACATTAATTCTAGGGCAGAGAGTGCATTCTGATTATTGTGAATGACTGAGAGACAGATCTCTTAGGCTGCGCTCGATTGATAACAACAACTTTTTAGTGCTTCAACCCGCATGTTTCCATGAGAAGTAGATTGTTGATTACTCAGGTTTAGCACTTTAAAAATATACCGTTGCATCCTCCGCGATGCCTTCACAGTATCGAATTTCGTTGGTTGTGTAGAATATTGCCACTCGGTCCCAGTTGAAGGTGGCAAACAGTTGCAAGACGCAATTTAGCAATCTGGTTGGATTGATAACATTAAACGAGGACAGATTTCAACAATGTGAACTGAAATCTTATTTTTTTTCAAGCAAATAAAGCAGTTTCAATAGCTGTAATCATTTCTCTCTAGGAACAAAGAACTCGATCGATCTTTTGAGCCTAAAGTGACTTCAAACCTGTCGCTAAATTTTTCAGAAACTCATCAGGCTTTCCACTGCACCATCGGCGTCCCCGCTTTATCTGCATATCTCTCAGTAGTGCTTCCCTAGTCGGTGGCTGTTAGGAATCACCCGTCTACGGAACTGATCTCTTTATCACAATCGGCATAAATCCCAGCTAAGTGTGCCGCACAGAGAAAATGATAATGTTTAACTTTGTTTACTGCCTAGTTTTTATTTGCTGAACTCATGTGAGAATTCAAGCGTAGGTTCAGCCTAAGTAGTGTTGATACTCACCGAATAGGTCAGAAAACGACTGAGAGAAGGGCAAATTTAGGTTATCGATGGGTACTAAAATACCTAACAATTTTCTGAAAAGGGTATTTGCGAGTTCGCAGCCATCCTTGTCTCAAGTTTTCCTCGTATCTCAGGATTCTTGTTGTTATATTTCACCCTATCCCTTGCCAACAAAGAATAAGTAGGCAGTAGATAAAATAAAAAATTGTGATTTCGTGCATAAATTTCGATCGTTCTTAGAGAAAACAAGACAATAGGATATACAGATTTTCTTGGGAGTTAATTGCAAGTGCACTACACGACTTATTTTCGCGGTCATCAGTGCGAGTACGTCACAACGTATTATATCTACTGTGTGAGCGATAAAAGATCTAACATACCACTTTTTCCTATCCGCCAGCCACAATGGAAAGAGTCATCAAAGCTATCAAGGATTTTGTTTACCAAGGAAGTCTCAAAAGCTTTTTGTCAGAATAACACCTTCGTGAATCCCAACATTTAGTCTTTGTGCGAATCTCAACTAACGAATAAATCGGATTCGGACAGGATTCAGGTGATTAGAGCAGATAGGCTGCTATTATGCCGCAGAGGCCAGCAAAAGAAGGCCATTTGCTTGATTCGACAACGTTGATATAACTAAAGCCACATGGATAAAAACATCGTCTAACCAAAGCAGGAAATTGTTCTGCATTGATCATTCCTTGAAGAGTACACCATGCATTCGACTTCAACAAGCATCGTAGGGCTAGCTCAGTTCTTTTGATCTACAAAGTAGGTTACGTTGACAAGTATTTCAAGTCTGTTTACTATACCACTCGACAAGAACGGAACGATTTTGTTGATACCGGTGATCTGGTTTCATTCAAAAATCCGCGATTCGTTCAAGCTAATCAATATGGATTGAAACGCACTGGCTCATTTTGTAAGTGATTTCTTGCATTCATTTACGTTACCACTGATGCCACGGGCGAGTTAACCTTCAGGCTACGACAGACCTACGGCGATAGCTCCGTTCCGCCGCCGTGCAGGGCGACGACCAGCCCGTAGTGGTCACTGGTTAGTGGTGGCGGCCATGAGAAATGGTTGCTGGTTCTATCTCCTCTCAGGAAACTTCACAGCAGCTTTTAGTGCCGATTAGTGCTAAAGGTTCCTCTATAGTCGAAGTTGCTATGGTAAAAAAAAGCTCAGTTACCTAACATTACACTACTACGATACGAAGCATAAATTCATGAGGTGACAACTCATATCCAACTTTTTCGCATTTCTTATTGTATTTAGTGAATTGCACCACTGTTGTTATCTCATCTGTAAATACGTTATACGTCAATATATTATGATATAAGTATTAATATAATATGTTGCAAATTGTTGAATAAATGGTGTTAAATGGATTATTTTAACAATCGCTTGTGTTGCGGTGTTACGACATGAGATGTAGTGTGCTAGTGATATGGTGCGTGTTAGACTGAAAACAGAAAATACCATAAAAAGACTCGCTGTGAAGCATAGTGGTAGGGAATCGAACTAACAGCCGTCTTTCCGATAACCTGCATAACCAACCACTCAGCAGACTGGACTGATGCCGCGCGCGGCGAGACCGGACTAGCACTGTGAGTCTGTCGTATCCAAACGGTTGAAGTTATGTAGAGAAGCTATATTTCAAAGGACATATTTGAAACAATCCGTAAGTAACGCGCAAAGTGTTCAGCGCAGTCAAAATGTAAACGTAGAACTTAATCGCATTAGCAGAACTCAGAAAAATGAGTTAATTGGACATAAGGTGGACTTCTAAGTCAGTCAGTTGATCGATGCCTTTTTGGCAAGGTCGGACGATGGTGCATATGTACTACTACTCATTTAGACCTTTCTTAACGTTGATTTCACTTTCTATAAGCCCTCTACATTCGGTGAGAGTGGTCTCCATTATTGAGAACCGTCCTCTATGACTGGTTATTTACTGCACTGTAGATTTAGTAGTGTGTGATATTTTAATCGATTTGGTTTACTTCTATATGTTAGCACTGATAAATGATATTGATTCTCTCTCACACATGGTGCGGAAATTCAATACGGCTATATTAGAATTTAATGAGATTTGATCAGTTAAGTCAAATGAGATCCTTGTATATTGGTTGATTCACACGTGAACGCCGCCCAGTCCACATTGCCTAATTACCGATTTCACACTTGTGAAGAGTTCGGCATTTACATAGATGACAATGCAAAGTCTTTAGAAATTATTAGAAAAACTCTGCGATATAGATGAAAGAGTGGGCAAATCAATCCATTGAAGAGCACAAATTGTTCTTCAGAAGTACCTTTTTCTGCCAGAAAAATTTGCAAAATAAAAGAAACGGTAGGAAAACCACAATTTCAAGGTAACAAATTTGTCACTAAGGCAATGCCATCTAGTTCAAGATGATAGAGATATTATGTCATAGGGATGTTCAAAATTTTTTAGCCAATAATGGTGAACCTGAAGAATAGGTTAAATCAAAGACGAAAATCAGTGTCTGCAAATGTTTGCCTTATCAGCTGGATGTGTTCAATGCAATTTTGTGTTTTTTCATAGAATGTTGAAAGTTGTAATCAATAAAATATTGGACTCTATATCGTCTGCTGTTGAAGATGTCCTATTAGCAAACTGCTTCCTCAGCTTGGAATATTTTGCTAAACCACTTGCAAGAAAAAAATTAAAGGAAAAGAGTTTATACGCTGCAAAAAGTCAGAAGTTCGTCGAGCAGAATAAGTAAGGATTATTAAAATGTTGGTAATGAGATCTATAGATTTTTTCATGCTTTTTTTGAGCTTTATTGTAGAACTTCCGCGGCAAAAAGGATTATGTTGGTTTAGTTTCAAAAAATTGAGATACTGCATATCAGTCATGCATTATTAGTATCAATGGAAGCACCCTTAAACAATTTTTAAGGATGGACCTGCATTTTACTGTTAAAGATTAACTTCGTTACGTTATGAGACTTCTCAATGACCCATCTGAGAACCATGGTGACCTTGTTTTAAAGAAATGTTTCGAAAACGCCCATTGTAAAACTAGCTGTAGTCGCTGGGAAAACCACATTTTTGAGTCTTATGAAACAAAAAATAACTAACGGGGATGAATCAGGAACAACTTTCGTCACGTACGGAAAAGCCTTTGTGTCACTAAGTGCAGGATCCGCCAAAAAAACCCCATCCAAGGACAGTTTTCTTGTAGAATGTCGCCAAATGTGCCATCATCTTCGCCGCTGAAATGGTTTCATCAGTTTTCAAAAATTTATCTAGATGTAGACGAAGTAGTATCAACGTGGGCAAAGGTGTCATTCATCTGCAGAGCAACTTTCTCTCAAAGGCTTCATTTGAATGTATGAAAATGCAATTAGAAAGCTAGAATACTCACGTATTGGACAAGGTGGAGCTATAACGACGTCTACGTTTTTCTTTTTCATAAAGTCCACTGCAACCACAACAGCTTCATCAGCATCGCATTCAGTGTAGTTTACAAAAAACCTGTAAAGACGTTTCAATAGTTGAAACGGGGCCTCTTTCTGATTAAGATGACGAAGTACTCTTTCAAATGGTTTGAAACAAGAAATCGATTTCTAAATATTATAAGATGCTAGTGAATCTCAAAAGAACGCTCTCGAATATGAAGTAGTTAGGATGGAACTTCTGGCAAGTTTATGTTACGATGGAGGATCTCGATAGCCCTCTTTAAAATCAAGCGTAAGAAGCTATACTATAATGGCTTTGATCGGATTCTCAAAAAAAAGTTTTACGAGTCCATTTCCTTCGCTTACAACTTCGCGGACAATTTTTGGTATGAATGGTGCAGTTTTTTTTTTGAATAAATATTTCGTCAAATGACAAAGCAGCATGATTGATATGAATCTGCTTTTATTTGTAGTGGCATGCTAAATGAGTCAATCTTTGAACAATATTTTACCCATTGCTTTGCATCATTCGACAGATCTCTGGTAAAGCAACTGTGACGCCTTCGCCGCCGAATATTTTAGCAATTTGCAAACCGCGTACAGGAATCCCGTGTGCGTGCATCACGCCGACTCTACTGCAACCGTATTAGCATCTGAGTGCACAAAATGAAGCCTCAAGACGGCAACATTACTAATAATCATTTGAAAACATACGTACTGTGACGATCCAGAAAAAACAGTACCTTACAAACAATGATAACAAGCCGACCAATATATAGCCTTTGATAAAACTCAATTGCAGAGAGAATCAACTCATAGGTGAAGCAGATCATTGGCTACTACTTTCGTCAGATCTTTACTCGCCTTCATGATCTTGCAAAAGCAGTGGTTTTCGTGCTCTTGAAACTTCCATATTTATTCATTGTATTCAACCATATTACCTTTTTATCGTCGCATCCATCGCTTGCTTAAGAAGTTCATGATCCTCATGAACGCTTTAGGATACTGGAAAGTGGGACGGGAAGAATCAACCCCGCGCCAACCTTCACTGACCACTTGGCCACAGCTCGTCGCACCAGAAGCAACAATATAGGCACTGCTGTCAATGATTGATCATTTCTTCATTAAATGACATTCTCTTCTTCTTGTACTATCTCAACGCTCTGCAAAACCTAATCTTCGTTGTATGTGTGACCCTGTTCCTTCTACAATATCTCCACATGCACTATGAGAGGAGAGCTATGATAATTTTCATTCTGTTTGTTTTAGCATTTATAGAATTTTTTTTATTAATCATGATAAATTTTTTGTATTCCTTGTTCAGTTTCGGTCTAAAATTTGTTTAATTCAATTGTCTGTATTCAGTTGTGCTCAAGTCATGGGTCGTGAAAATCAAAGAATCGCAGTAGTTGAATTGCACAAGATGCTCGCACACGTTTTCGCTGTCTTTATCCCAAACGCGCGTCTAAGTCAAACCATTTCACACTCGCCATAATCGACATAAAATTTTCAAGGAGGGTCAGCAGATGTCCGGTGTAGCAAAAATCATAAGCCGCAGTCATTTTCTAGCCTCTGTGACAGTCCGAGCCGTCATTGGAAGACCGCTGATCTTCATCAACTAGGACGTCAAAATCAACGCTGCCAGTTGTCACCAGCAAGTTCCACAGGGAATACTGGAGCCTCAGAGACTTGAAACTTTAGCGATGAAAGATTGACGTTCTAGCAAGACTGAGCTCTTGCTCATTCGGTCCTTTAAACCACTGCCATCTGTCAGGCAGTCTCCATACTTTTCGAGCAGTGGCATTTGGCCGTCAAACTCGCCTTATCTCAACCCAATGGTCCATTCCGTGTGGTCCATACTGGTGGAAAAAGTCTATGCTATTAGCACGCTAACGTAAACGCGCTTAAAACGGCTATGACACGCTCTTGGGTCAAAATTACGGTGGAAACAAGTGCGAGCATCTAATACAACTAAACGACTGCGATTCACTGATTTTCACTATCTATAACTTGAGCACAACTGAAAATAGCAAATATATGAAACTTTTTCCGGGAATGCGTGCTTTATCCGTTACACTATCATACTGGAGACCGACTATCCGGGCCTGGCCGTTGACGGCTGGCGGCTGACAGATCGGTGCGCTTTAGCGTAGAAAAGCGATGTGCAAAATGGCCGCTAGTAGTGTAACGGATAGAACACACATTACCGGAAAGAGTGAGGTGCGGGTTCTAGTCCCGCCCGGCGCTAAAGCTTTGCACATCACTCTATAACACTAGATATATATATATATGTATATATATATATATGATATATATATGTATATATATATATATATAACATCGCATATATATATTATACCATAGCAAAAAAGCTGTTAAAAAACAATGTCATTTGATTATAATATATGAAATAGCTTCTAGACCAAAATCGCACAAGGATTATCAAAAAATCATCAGAATCAACATAAAATGTTATACCAATGCTAAAATTAACAAAATGAAAATTAGCAGTATTTTGCTCGCATCCCATACTGATGTCACACTTTATAAAAGTTGCGAGCATTTTGAATTTCCTCAATTTTTGTAACGGGTGAATCTTTTGTGAAGACGGTTCAAATAAGAAATAATGTATAGCTTGTCTGTTCAACATCTCGTAATTCTTTAAAAAAGTGTCTAAGTTGTGCGATCTCTAGAGAAATTAGGAAAATATTTTGCCCAGATTCGAGGATTATCAACCGAATAACGATTAGCACCAAAATTAGCCATTGCTTCACGTCTATGGTCGGGGCCTCACTTCTCAGTCGGCGTCCAGTACTCTACTGTCGATTTATAGATGATTGCATTATCATCCGCCCTACACAAGAAGAGATGGACAAATGTTTTGAACTTTTGGATAAACAGTCGCAGTATATGAATGTGACATGGGAAACAGAGAGAACTGGTTCCCCTTATTGAACCTTCAATTACACTTCTCTGAAAGTGACAGCATTACGAAATAACATCGAAAGTCAAGCAATGAAAGCATATCAATGCCTATTTCTCTTCTTATCCCTCACACACCAAAAAAGCAGTCGTGCGAAACATGTACGAGCAGCTATAGGTGTTTGCGCGGAGGCAGAAGAAAGAAAGAAGTCACTACACCTGGCAAGACAAATAGCCATTTCAGATGACTGACAAAGAGCATCCGCTAATGTTAGATCGAAAGGGAATGAAAGCCGCATAGCAAAACAATAGCATGCGAACCTCAGTGATAGGGCACCTTAAAAATTACCCTTTATAATAAACGAAGAATGTGGCGTTATGAAAAGATGTCTTAAAAGCAGTAGTTTAGGAAACTTTGTAATAATTGTAAAGATCTGAAATAATACGTTAGTCGTCAATCGGTGAGGAACCACTTGTGTGATCGCCTCTGTAAAACAACGGCTGCATGATATGTCCTAACGGTGAAAACGGAGACTCTAAGAATACACGTAACATACACCTTATCTCTTATAGGACATGTTTTAAACGAATACACAGGCGATATGGGTAGAACACTTTATGCATACATAAAAAGAAATTCCTAGACGGGAAGTCCAAAGTGTATAATCATTTCTCTAGATACATATAGGACAGTGAGGAGAGCGATGAGGAATTTTGTTGTGTTGGTGGTGGTTGAAAATTTGGATCACAAGTCAAAAACGTCGTTTCGAAGAACACTTTAGGAATTTAAGATAGACTTCGAGAATCCAGGAATGAACAAAAGAGAGAGTATCTGAACATAACAATCCTATGGCACTCAATTCCAAACTCATTTCTAGTCTGGACGACAATACGCACTGACACACAACTGTTGAAACCTTTATTCCATGGGGCTCATTGATATGTAAGTGGGTTCAAACGTCATCCCATACAAAGAACATAGATAGTCTCACATCAGATAAGAACGGTTAGTAGCTTCTTTCGAATAAAATCGTTTACGAATGCCATAAGTTTTGATTGGTGTTACAAGAAAATCGCATACTCATATTTATAATTACATATAAATATGTTTAGCTCTATGGAAAGCGGCGCCATTAGAACATAGGCCACCATTTTTGAGAAGACTTACCAACCTCGCGAAAGCTATGATTGATAATAAGTCCTTGAAATACTTTTTCATTTTCACTTTTCACTTAACATGTAGAAGATTAATAAGAAATCAGTCTTTTCAATTATAAAAGGTTGTTTACACAATTGAGCTTCCGCTCATCCGTGGACTTATTTTTATCAGTGAGGATTTGATTTGTTGTAGAAGACGTGAGTCAAACAAAAGGTGCGACACGATGGCGTCTGCCCAAACACGCAGTAGAACTATTGAGTTCTACTAAACGTCAACTTTGTATAATTCTGTAGATTCAAATCATTCAACAACTATCATCAAGTACTTCTGATAGTTTGATGCTTCATTTCATGCTATCAGAACTTCAAGAGGCCAAGATTTTCTCGCGTACTTATAGCATTGCCTGGTCAAATAAGGCCAGGACAGAAGCACTAATCGATTTGTGTATCTGCACTATCCTACATCAAAGAAAAAATTCTGCTATAACATTACAGCGAAGTGGAAAGTAAAATAAAAGTGGAATAGAAGCTCACTTAAAATCGATTCCACTTATTATGCCCTCCATCTGCAGTCGATCTATCGCTATGCCAATTGCACCTCCGCTTACAGAGAATCCAATGGACGTCTGAAGCACATCCTCCACAGCTCCAACGCCGACTGTTACCTAAATGTTCAGTAGTAAACACGTGCCTTAAGGTGAGCATTAACATCTATTCCAAATTTCTCATTACCATATGTATCATAGGGTGTGAAAAAATAAAGAAAAAAGTATTACATCAATACACAGGCAGCCCCATGTGCTATTGCTATCACGTTTCTTATAAGTTTTTAGGGAACAGAGTGGTAAGCGAAAATTCGACCTCAGACGGAAGTTGAACCAGCATTTAATCCATACTGGGGCCGTCCCGGGTATAAATTGGACACGAGTTCAGCTCCCGTCAGAAGTTGATTTTATATTTACCACTCACGACTTTTGATTCCTCGAGAGCAGGAAAGTAAAATCAACAGCGCTCGAGCATTAGGGGAGCAGCTTATAGAATTATCAAATGTTTTGAACCGCTGAATTAGATACTGAATCTTTCTCAGCACAAGAAGAAAATTTTCTGATTACATTCAAAAAAAAAAAGGAGGCTTACCGTTTTTTTCTGCTGTGAGGAAGCAAATGGAAGCAAAAATATGAGCGCAAAAAAAATCATAAGAATATGGTGCTGTGTTTGGTAAGTGAAGTGATTCGGAAGTTGAGCGATTTTGCAGCTTCGAAAAAGGAGATTAGACATGAAGCCGCACCATTGAAGCCTCCTCTTGTTTTCGATCTACCTTGGATGCTAGTCTACTTTCCCTGAGATTCAGTTCTAATTTTTCTTATGCTTTCGAAGAGAAAACATGGAAAAAGTGTGCCATCAGCCGTGTTCGGAAAGTGGGGAAATAAACGTATAGCTGCCATTGCACCCACTTTGGGTGCGAAGGACGAAACCTGATGCACAGAACTGTCAACAAAGCTGTCATTGCCAGGTCACGAGAAGATGTTGAAGATAATAAAATCAGGCAAAGATTTCCAAGACGTTTCTTCCAGAGGTCCTATACTGACAGTGTCCTCAACTAGCTTTGAGGATGACTAACAACTACCAAAGTTATCGAACATCATTTCTTTACCTATGAACCTCTTTATACCATTTTTGAAAAGATATATGTCTTTACATTAGGGTACTATCCATTAGGTTATGGAGGAAATTTTGCACTTAAGCAATAAAACAGACTCTATAGGAATCATTGGCACTAGAAAATTGTTGCTAACACGACCCAAAAAAAGATTATACTCCTTCCAATGACTCGTTTTAGACAAAAACTTTTCACTCCATTCTACGAAGGTTCCATGCTTAGAGCTTATATAAAGTTGATATATCTTTACCAAAAGCGATGGCTACCGCTCCAGCGTTTTCGTGTTCCACAGAGCCCAAGCGGCTTACTGTACCAAACCATATATAACTATTCAGTCATTATTCCTAAATCTAGTAAAAATCTAGCGTAAAAGAAAAGTACTCGGTGTGCTGTCACACACAATGATTACTCAATCTTTCCGAATTCAAAGAATGAATCTGAGATAGAGCACCAAACTACTGAGAATAATTAATTTTTCATTTTATTCTTCATGCAGCATAAAAGAGAACAGACTATCTGTTAAGCTGAAGCTGACCTTTGTCCTGTTTTGTTCCACTCTGTTTTTGTCTGACGTATGAAGAACGAAATGTTGGCGATAATAAAAAAAGTGAGTTTATAAAAATTCAATATGGCTAGTGTTTGAATAACAATCTGAAAAAAGTACTGTTCTATTATGGCAGCGCCACTTGAGGCATTCGGTAAAAGCGTATTCTTTGCTGTTATCTGACAAATGTATGATTATCTGATAGCTCAAATCAAGTGAATTTTAAAGGCATATTTTCTTTCTCATACTGCTTGTTTTTAACGCCGTAGCAGTCAAAATAAGATTTTACTTTATACTTGAAAATTTCTCGCCTCATAGAAGTTTTTATGACAAAATTATAATCATAAAAAAGAGAATCCTTCTCATTAAGAAAATGTGTATGGTTTTTAGAAAGACTCCCTGGAGCTCTGCAATTTGCACAAGGGTAGATTTGAAAGGTGTAGTGTGAAACCAATATTCGTTAGGTCGTTAAAAAGCTAGAAGAATTCCTTTCTGGAAGCAAAATTTACCATTATAATTGGAAAGATTTTCTCTATCTAACGATTAAGAATTCATTGTAACAAGACTTTTATTTGGTGAGAAATTTTTGAATGAGGAACAAAATCTTACTCGGACTGGTGCGGTGCCAAAAATAAGTTATTTGAGAAATTAAACATGCCATTGAAATTCACTTTATTTGAGCTATCAATAAACTACAAAAACTTTTGTAAAAGTAAAAAAATACTGTTTTACCGAAGGCTTCAAGTGGTGCCGCCGTAGTAGAACAGTGTCGCTGAAAAATCCTAGCGGACTTCACATATATTTGTGACAATACTCGGTGTATAGGAAGACAGACGTTTGAGGAGAATTTGCAAATCCATCACGTGGACAAAAATCATCGTCAGCTAACCATAGGGACACCGTCTTCATGAGCTTATAGGAGGAGATGTGTCTCATGATGAGCCAAACACCTCAAAAGTTATTGTATCAAAGGCAAGACCCTTCCGGAGCTTGCGCACTCAATGATATTGGGCCCAAGTTTTTCATCTGATTACCCATTTTTCAAACAATAATGTACAGCATCGTATATGGTTTGAAAGAGGTTCATGATCAACTTCGTTACAATGAAGAAATAGAAAGATTTGATTTAGAGCTACAAAGAGCGGCATCACCTGAACCTCCTTTTCAAAGCGTTCTTGAAACATCAATAATGGTAAAGATTCCCCAACTTTTTGCCTGATTTTGGGCGAAGTTCTCCGTATACTCAATAATAATCGCCGGAAGAAATTCAATTTAAACTTAACTCATGAACAAATAGTAGGTATGCGCTAGTTTTGGAGATTCATAAACTCGATAGGCATTCCGTTATCTACTAGCCATTAAGGTGAAGAATCTGTGATTCTTCATCAGTTGGATGGAAACAGAAGAAAAACATCTTCAGAACGTTTCTCTCCCCTTCGACAGTCCTTTGAGAAAGAAATAAAGGATAAAGCTCTCGGCGTTGATCAATCCCTGAGGGATGCGCCATGCATTCGCCTTTTTTAATTTTTAACTTCATTTGAGGCGATTGAATGCATATCTGGCCTTTACAATACTCGCGGTGGCCTCCTGCTGAATCGAGTCAATGCTGCTTATCCTCTCAGACAAGTCTGAGACCAGTATGGTACCAATTTACCGAGCTCGCAGGGATGGATGGCTTGGTGAGTCATGAGCGCGAGATCGAACCATTGCACTTGTGTGCGACGCAGAGCACCTCTAATCACTGCGCCATACGCGCTTTTGAGAAGGAAAAAAAGAGACCAAGGCAGAAAATCAAATACAGAATGGGTCGAGACGGCAAGGTCAGATGATTAACAGCAATCGTTTCTTCATCGTTTTGAAAATGATTTGCCAAAGTGCCCCGTCATATACACACTGATCAAAAGCATAAGCTCACATCCAATAATGTCTACCAATCTTTCAACATCCAAGGTCAAACTTAATACCAGCCGTACAGGAGCACCTATGGGGAGGAAAAGCAATACAAACACAAATAGTTTCAAGGCTTACACTCTCGCAAAAGCTAAAGTTTAAACCAACCTATCTGCCTATAACACCACAAATTTCCGAAACCACTAGAATCGTAGGCAATCAGAACGCTCAGAACACGTAATGAATCATTCGATGTTACTTGACATTCCGGTAAAGTTTTGAATGACGATATGCTACGAGTCAGTCATGAGTTAATCATATAAGATTAAGAGGAAAGATAGTCATGGCTTGTCGATTTATAGCTCATGACGCTCTTGTAAGAGTAGGTGAGCTGTTCAGTTTTCAATTTGTCAGAAAGATATTTTGCTTAGTTCGATGGTTGACAATTAGGCAAAGATTTTCACCATTCTTTGTCATTACCCTCACGTCTGCCATGGAAGCTCCAGTTCTCAGTCGTCATCTTCCACTCTGTTGCTACATAGAAGATTGCTTTTCAATGTGCAGTACACAAGAGGAGAAGCAAAAATGCTTCAAACTGTTAAGTGAATAATCTGCTAACCAATTTTAAGCCTTTCAAGAGGTCCGTGACGTACTTTCCGGCCTTCATCTGTACCACAGTGCATTTCGTTCAAGCCAATCTCTTGTAAGAAAGTATATCCATTTCATATGAAAAAAAGGAATCGACGGACACTGCAAGCGCAAGGTGATATAAATGCCATAACAGACCTCATGGAAGGCGTAGAGGATGTAATCAATATATATATTGCTTTTCTCAAAAAGTACTAGATAGGAAAGTTGTTAGACGAATGGTTAGGATATATTAAGCTTATACGAGAAAAATCTGGAGGACAATGGCTGATGTTTTTGAACGTTCAAGTAAATCTCTCCAAAAATGAACCACGTAGGAAATGGTGTCGAAGGCGAAGCGATAAGAACATGCTGGTGCGCTGCCTCCCTTCCCATTCCTCACACACGAAAAGCACTTGTAAGAGACATGTAGCAAACACCTGTAAGTGTACGCATGAAGAAGAGAGGAACGAATCACTTCAGGTGGCTGCTCAAATATCCATCCCCAACGACCACAAATCATCCATTGAAGTAGGGTCAGGGAGGAAAAACAGGTTCCATGACAAAAACCATGTAAAACGTCAAACCCAATTGAGAAGGTGTCTTCAAAACTGCTTCGTTTTGTAACGAACGAGGTAGTAATCCCCATTTAGAACTGCTTAAAATAGCAGTGGTCGAGAAACCTCCGTGGCAGGACTGCTTTGTTTGTCCTCACTATGACCGTTTGAGGACCGCCGTTGAGAGGCAATCGGCGTCGCGCCATTCGTTTGCGCGGTAATCCTAGACGGCGGCATCTGCAACTCTGTGCAAGAATGTCATGCTCTTGCGTTTCCGATGTTACGAGCGCCTTCATTCTCACGACACGAGAAGCCGCCGTTACAGTGGATGATTGAAACCGTGAGAAAATTGGGAGTGATAACAAAAGCAGAGGAGAGTACGTCTTGGGTATATGGACATCCAATACCTGGGGAACAGTTAATCATTATCATTATCGTTAGCATAATATATATCATTATCGTTATCACCATCATTATCACTGTCATTTTCACTAATACTACCATTACCTATAATTGTCGTTATCTCTGTCATTATCGTTTTCATTATCGTTGTCGTTATCATAATCATCACCACTGCCATTATTATCTTTGTCGCTTTCATTTAGCGACAATTTTTTTTTTGTTGAAACATAAGAAGAAATATGGAAGGCATGAATGTTCTTTTTAAGAAGATTTTCTCTGCAGAAGTTTATTCAATAAAACTCTATCATTTCCTGATGATAATGCTCCCTCAGAACCTGGGTTTGTCTCGCATTCATCTTGCTGTCTGCGTCTGTCTTCCCACGAGATGAGCCACCTTTCTCACAAGGCGCACGCCATCATTACAGTAGCTGGGCGAGATACGACGTCGCGTGGTGTGGAACGAAACGCCTCAAATGGTCCTCAAAGAGATGAATAAGAAGTCTGTAAGAGTTCAACAATATATCTGGCCTCTTAAACGTCATACGACAAGGAATACTTTGACGAAGTGGGTGGAATACTTCGTGCGCGCGTAATAGAACACTTAGATGGAAAGTCAGTTCGCCGGTTTGCACGGCTGAGATCATTGAAAACTATCCCATCTTCAAGATCCAAGTGAATATATACATCGATGGCGAAATGAAAATGGGCTGGTCTCATAATAAAAAGTTCGGATGACACATGGGCAAAAGAGGATGCAAGCGTAATCTTGAAAGATTACCCAACGGTGGGCTGGCATGTCTGTGGATGACGGCAATCATCTGTTTCCACAGATGTCAACAAGTCTAGAATTACGGAATGGACCTCGCGTACGTCACCACGCTTGAAACAGATCGCCGCCATGGACTGCAATTGCGCGAGTGGGAAAAAATGGGAACTGCGCTGAAACTTCCATACCAGTGTAGACGAGCCATCCAAGTATTCAAATAATTGGAATGGAAAGTCTGAAAGACCAGCAAGTATTTTTCTATGTACACATGGGTCAGAAGGGAGTAACGGTCGGGCCATTCCTGGGCCACTAGTCAAAACGTCGGCGTGGAAAACCACTAAAGGTTTCAAATAAATCTTAAAAGTTCAAAAAAGAATGAAAGAAAAAGTGTCTTAGTGTCACAAGGGGTACAAGGCCTTATCTCAGTATCATTTTCTGAATTTGTTCATGGCCTCTTGATCAGTGTGTATGACAAGACACCGGTGACCTTCCCCACATATATAAATAAATGATGGGTTTCATGAAACAGGTAGACATTTGAAGTGGAGTTTGCTAACACGATAAGTGGTAATGGTTTGGTATAATACGTCGTCTAGACACTGAGGACTAAGAAAATATATCAACGCCGCTCAAGCATTGGAAAAGAAAAGTTTGCAAGACAACTCTGATTCTTGCCAAAGTTTAGTGAAAATCGAATTTTCAAAATCTTTCATTCCGCTCACTATGACCGTTCGATAACTTATTCAGCACGGCCGTTTCGGCTATCTTCACAAAATCTATCGCCACATTTTTTACACGACCCGTCTTGAAATCTAATGTGTAGCACTACTCCTAGCACTTGATTCTGCTTTTTTCCTTGCATCCATTACCTATATAGACTCACAAACTTTTGCAGGCTGATTTAAGACTTGAGGATATTCTTTGTTATAAAAGCCACTCTACGCTGATTGGGCTGATCTCCTTGATGTTTTATCATAGCAGGACCGGAGCGTCCTCACGTGGATTGGAGAGCGTGTGTTTCTCAGAAACAAATTTGACATATTTCCAGCCTGAGAACGATAGGAGATTTGATGGAGTTGGAGTGGGGTCGATCCGATCTTCCTTCTGGTGATGAAAGAGCATTCTTGCCACTAAACCTTCCGTTCTAGAAATACAAACGGTAGTTTCTTTAGATCATTTTATTACGCTCCCAAATATGGGGTATTAGGAATGCATCTGGTGCAATTCGGCAAGAAAATTGGGCTCTTTGAGATGTGTTTTAGATTCAATGATGTGGTATATTGGCGAAAAAATTTAAGATGATTACAAAGTACAGTTTTGGATACTTTTCTATTTTGAGGAATCATTGCGAGGTCTTCCAGTGGAGTATTAATAATCTCAATTTCAAAATTTTAGATTTTTGAATCCAAAAAAATTTCAGAAACAACTACAGAAAAGGTGATTCAAAAGTTTAAATTTCGACGATCTCAATAGTAAAACTATTCCTAAAGAAATTTTTCCGCTGTGTTACGCAGGAAAAATAGCGAGGAGTTGAGCATTGTAGCTAACGCGTTATGGCGTGTTTTCGTTGGGCTTTCTCATCAGCCTGTTAGTAAATATTCGTTAGCGTAAATCTCGAAGATTCCAATACCGTGTGTTTTTTTTTGGAAAGGAAACCTTCTTCAATGCTACGGCAGCGAAAACAAACTAATGTTCCACACGTGCGTCTATTAGACTTCATAGTGGACCACAATTCTGTTATGGGGAAGCATAGGTATAGCAAGCCTCCTAACGGAGCTTTGCTATCTTTTCCGGAATTACATGATAATTAAAGCAACGCAGATGGCCCATGACCTTAAGGAGCAAATGGTATCGCAGAGGATCGAGGATCTTACACAGGAAATGGTCCAAGTGGCGAGGGCGACATCCAGCTGCCATCAACCTCAACAGTCAGTTCGATCTCCGGACATCATCCGAACGGTCGTGTGACTTCATCCGGACCACCTCATCTCAAATCGCAATCGGTCCACTACTGCTGTCTTCACACTCTCCCGTTGTATGTATCTAATTGCTGTCATAAGGTTGTGTTCATATAATTGTTAAATGAACTCAATATGATTGTGAGCGGAACATCGCTCTTCCTTGGCGTAAGCGAATTCACGTAGGCTATGCTCGGCCCATCACCGCGGTTAAGGGATTCTGCCCATATATAATTAGTAGTGACCCCACTGCTATCATACTATAAATTCACGCACTGGATCCCACCGTTGGCTTGTTATTCCGGGGAGAGCATAACAACCCAAACGGCTCCGCCACCTAGTCATGCTCCGTCGGTTACAATAACACCGTTAGTCATAATATCATTCATAGTATCCCAAGACCGACTGTCTATTAACCTCGGCATCCTTTAAACTTCCTGATTTTATTCTTTGAGCAAAACACGAGGTGTTACAATAACTTTATTTCACAGCTGACGTTTCGGCGGTTCGCCCTCTTTAGAGCCTGGAAAGGTCAAATTGTCCGCAACTCAATCAATCAACCACCTCCATTACTTCTTTAGAAAAAATCACCAGGCCCACATTTCATTCGCATCAAGCACAAACTCAACTCTCAACATACTCACCGCTTTTTTATATGTGTTCCACTGAGTGATTCGAGTGGAAATCACCGGAAGGAAATCACATAGGCTCGTAATGCACCATAGCCATCAAAACAACAGTTTCAAATACTGACTCAAATCACGTGAGATAACGAGGCATTCCTCCCTGCGGTTTATGGTTGGATTGGTCGTATTAATCCAAAATGCTTCCAAGACCTTTCGCGCTGATGTTCTTTGTTCCTGCGCAAGTATGATGACTTCAATCTCAAAATCACCTCCGTCGTGTTTCTGTTCTCTATGCGTCCCTAGCGGGGTATTACGTCTATTAAGGCGTTTGTCAGCTAGGTGTTCTTCTATGCGGGCATAGAGCGGCCTACCCGTTTCGCCAATATATTTATCGCTACACGCTTTGCAAGAGATTAGGTAGACTGTACCTATATTCGTGCAATCACCGTCTCTGCCGTTAGGACTTATTTTACAATATTTCATTATACAGAGACGGTCATATAAGCGGTTGCGAACTAGTTGGCGTTTTAGAGTATTCGGTAGTATTTCAATAATGGTTACTCATTGATCTAAACCCGCTCTTTTCAAACAGCGTTTTATAGCTGTACTAATCCCGTTTGAAAATAAGGGGAGGATGAGCGGGACTTTCCTCTCATTCGAGTTTTCGTTCGGAAGCGTATTATTTCCTCTAAACCTAAGCCGAGGGGTTACAAATTCGTATCCATTAGAAGTGGCTATTTCCCGAGCCAGTTTCACGGATTCTACTCTCTGCTCCTCCCGGTACATACATTGGCTGCTAATCGATACATGTTTTCAACTAGCACCTTTTTCGTACGTGAGGGATGAGAAGAGAGATAGTGAACCAGTATATTCTTACTACTCGGCTTCCGGTACCACTTTGTGACGTAGCCGCTCTCACTTATTTACACGTTCAAGAAAGGGAGCCAATGATCTTTTGGTCTCTCACGGGTGAATTTTATTTACTCTGACTGTTCATTCAACAATCTAAAGCAATTATTTAGCTCCTCTTGAGTGGAGCAGATAATTAAACAGTCATCTATATACCTACAGTGGAGTAATGGCCGGAGATCCATCACTAGTGCTTCCACTTTCGACATGAAAGGCAATCGCTAGGCTGGGTGCCAGTCGCTGCCCCATTGCCAGCCCTCTGATTTGTGCAAAATAATGTACCAGCCAATTCAGCCAATGTATGCATCGAGGAGGAGCAGAGAGTGGAATCCGTGAAACTGGCTCGGGAAATAGCCACTTCTAATGGATACGAATTTGTCACCCCTCGGCTTAGGTTTAGAGGAAATAATACGCTTCTGAACAAAAACTCGAATGAGAGGAAAGTCCCGTTCATCCTCCCCTTCTTTTCAAACGAGATTAGTACAGCTATAAAACGCTGTTTGAAAAGAGCGGGTTTAGAGCAATCGGTGGCCATTATTGAAATACCACCGAATACTCTAAGACGCCAACTAGTTCGCAACCGCTTATATGACCGTCTCTGTATAATGAAATATTGTAAAATATGTCCTAACGGCAGAGACGGTGATTGCACGAACATAGGTACAGTCTACCTAATCTCTTGCAAAGCGTGTAGCGATAAATATATTGGCGAAACGGGTAGGCCGCTCTATGCCCGCATAGAAGAACACCTAGCTGACAAACGCCTTAATAGACGTAATACCCCGCTAGGGACGCATAGAGAACAGAAACACGACGGAGGTGATTTTGAGATTGAAGTCATCATACTTGCGCAGGAACAAAGAACATCAGCGCGAAAGGTCTTGGAAGCATTTTGGATTAATACGACCAATCCAACCATAAACCGCAGGGAGGAATGCCTCGTTATCTCACGTGATTTGAGTCAGTATTTGAGACTGTTGTTTTGATGGGTATGGTGCATTACGAGCCTATGTGATTTCCTTCCGGTGATCTCCACTCGAATCACTCAGTGGAACACATATAAAAAAGCGGTGAGTATGTTGAGAGTTGATTTTGTGCTTGATGCGAATGAAATCTGGGTCTGGTGATTTTTTCTGAAGAAGCAGTGGAGATGTTTGACTGATTGGATTGCGGACAATTTGACCTCTCCAGGCTCTGAAGAAGGCTAACCGCCGATACGTCAGCTGTGAAATAAAGTTAATGTAACACCTCGTGTTTTCCTTAAAGAAGAAAGTGAGGAATTCATAGTTTCGTCAGATGACGACAGTTCTCATCAATCGGCCACTCACATTGACATAAGCATATGTTAACATAACGATATGTCGCAATCATGTATATATTATTATATCAATATTATAGTAATGTATGTATATTATAGGTTGCTTGGTTCTACCACATTGTTTGGTCCCACGCCATTGTTTGCTTTCATCCTATGTTTGATATAACCCATATAAACCGATGAACCTTCACAATACAGTACGAATCCACTGTACCTCCACATATAATTGAGTGCATCGGCTACAAACCTTTGCTACAATTGGTTCTTTTTTACTGGACAAAACTTCTTTCTTGGACGTTAATAATCATTCGATATCATAAATTTGCGAATCCGTAATTTACTGTGCTCGTATTCAAGAGGTTTCTCAGTCCCTTGTAGCAGCAAAAATAATATCACGTTTCACACTCGGAGTCATTACGTTTTTGCAACGACTTGATCAATCGCTCAGCAGGACTTACAGGTGGCGCGCGAACTCCATGCTCCTGGCTCACCAAGCTTTCCATACCACATATAGTGACATATTTCTATCAGATCTGCTCAAAAAATGCTAATGATAACCTGACTCAGTGTTAAGCTAATGTAATAGGTTGGGGAACAAGTTCTGAGTAAGCATGCAACTTTTTCGGGTGTCAGCCATTTTTTTGTGTTTTTGCGCTAATTTGAAAGCCCATCTTCTCCCGCGTTGATTGATACATAATTTACCTACTTATTTCGGGATGAAGTTAAGCAAACTAGGCTGTTGATGATGCGCGAATGGCTGTTGGGTTCAAATGCAACGGTGGCTAGTAAACGCATCAATCTGGCTTGGGGCGAAAACACAGTTGTCAAAGTACGGTGTACAGGTGGTTCAAACAGTTTGACGAAGATGGAGAAAGTTTGGAAGATGGAGAGTCGTTCAATGGAGCACTGGTTGCGCGACAAAAGATTTGGTGCCGATATTGAATTGCACAATTCGGTCATTCATTTCTTCAACAGTAAGAAATCGGAATTTTATGCTGAAGAAATCGATCTTCTGCCGAAGAAGTGGCAGAAAATGCTTGAAGTTCAAAGGAAGTACTTTGACTATTAGTTTTCCCTTTGTTCGGGTGTAAAAGGTGCATAAAAATATTTTACGAGCATTTTTTCAGAACTTTTTTCCCAATCTAATAAGTCATTTCATCCAGCACAAATGCATTCATTCACTTTTAGTGCTCAAAAAAACAAGACATATCGCGCGTCCTTCAGGGTTTGATCAGCACCGAATGTTTTACTCTTTATTCTGTATAACTTGTACTATTGGACAAGGAGAAGACGGAAGTAACTGAGTGGTTGTAATGCTCGCAGCGACGCTCGCGAAGCCGAATCCCACCCCAACACTTCCCGCTGTCAACAACGAACGTTTTATGGAAAGCCACAATCAGACCATTCTTCAAATTGCAAGGAGATGCGCCCAACCAGTATTCTACGTCACTCAAGAAGAAGACGGAAAAACGAATTGAATGCTAGAAGATCTGGCATCCGTACAGTAAATTGTGATAACAGGTCGTGTAAATAAATTAAAATAATATGCCCATTGATATGGAATAATGTGCGAAACCCGCTGTAGTACTGCCACCTGTTTTGCTCACCACTTTTTCTACGCTGCAATGCATGTACTGTCAGTAGTGTCAATCTTTTTTTCGATCACAGTGCTTACTTAATGTGGTTAAGATTCAATCAACCTCGGCTTGTTGCAAACTATGGGGTATCCAATGACGCTGAGTGATAAGTAGAACTTCGAAATCCGGGCAGGATTCGAACCCTGATATCACCTTTCCCGGGAGCGGTTCTAACCATTGTACTAACGGCGTTCCTGTTCTGCGTAGCTCTTTCTGTGACATATCGCGTCAAAAGTGAAAGCGAGTTCGAATCCAGTGCGACGTTCAAAGTTCTACATATCACTCAACATCATAGATATATATCTGCAGCATCATATCACCTCGAAAAACGGTTAACTAAAAAGAATTTTGGTTGATCAGACACATATTCACTATCTGTCAGAGTAAATGGATTGAATGCCTATATCGGCTTGCCAGGCTAAACCGTTGACGGATGGCCGTTGACACATGTGACCGCGCGATGTGTAACAGAAAGATTGGCGTCAAAACAGGAGCGTTAGTGGGGCATTGGCTAATGCGTCTCGGAAAAAGTGAAATGCGGGTTGGAATCCCATGCTAGTGCGAGTTCTGCATATCACTCAGCGTTATTGTATATGAATTTGTAAGATCATGCTACTGCTAAATGCGATGAATCAAAACGAATTCTAGTTATCTAATGAGGTAGTTTTGTGTTATAAATAAATATATAAATTTCTTAGGACTTTCATAAGATGAAAATTAGCATAATCTACGTGAATCTTTTGATTTTACTGCTTCCTAGCAATGATAAGATGTGCTAAATACATCTAGGCAAAAATTCGATCCCAAGCGAAAATTGGACTCGCGTTTTACCCGTGCCAAAGGAGCCCCATCAACGGTGGAACCTCTTTTGTTTGAGGGCGAAATTTTGCGTGTCACTCAATATTCTTAGATGTAATAGTTGGTCTACATGTAGGATTAATTCTTAGATCAACTCAAAGGCTGTCACTATACGAGAAAATTGAGCGAGCGGACACCAACGCAAATCTGGACTTTTACGGTTACGATTGCTTCATGAGATGCTCTAAAAACCGCGTTGAGAAAGAAAGCTAACTGAAACTCAGTGAGGACATATTTCGTTTACTCGAAAATTAGGTAAACGGATTTCTTCTTAAGTGGCAGCAATTTGGATCCCGTAGTTTGCGAGGCTTGTGGTGGAATTTTGGTCAAGATCATGGTCGAAGTGTAACTCAAGTCAAATTAGAGTAATTTTAAAAATACGTAATGAACATTTTAACTCGTTGGGAACCGTATAGTATGTATATATGGGCCATGGGTCAATTTGTGCAGGTTTTCTACGGCGCGCGCACAAGAAATCAAAATGTGGTAAATTATGGGGTAAATATATGTTTCAAGGGGACATTACCACAGAGTAATGGAATCTCACAAAACAAAGTGTTGGAAAGGTTTTTTCGATTTTTTTTTACTGTAATGAACATCATGTGTCAGAATTTCCAGCTGTCATGCAACATTTGTTTACACTTGCCCCATTTTTGTTGCTGCAGTCTTCCGATAACTTGAGAAATGCCAATTTCGATACCGAACTCGGTTTGCGGTTCCATCTTTAAACTACGTTCAACCCCGTGAAATCTAACGTTTTGCAGTCGAGATGCATTTTTCAACTTCATAGCGGAATTTTTGATATAATCTAGTTATATTTCAAGGTTAAGCAAGTGTTGTTGCTACAAAGAAATGAAATATTACTAGAGGGACTCACAAAAACGTATTTTTAGTGGAAAGGCGTCCAGCTTTCTGGAAAAATTCCACATTTTCAGTCGCATTGTGTGGAATGTGTTTATGTTCCCTTGTCTTTTTCACTCAGCAGAGTTTTTCATTAGACCATTAGTTTTAATTCGGCAGCTCGGGAGCCAAAGATTTTAGTACTAAAGCGGATCTGTGCGAAGATAGTATGTCTTGTTACCAAAAAGAAACAACTTCTTGCTCTAGAGTGCATGTGATGCATTGGCTAGAGGTGCATTGCGCTTACACAGGGCTGATGGTTCAATCTCGCGCTCATGGCTTACTATGCTTGCCATCCTTTCGGGGTTCGTTAAGTTGGTATCAGTGTCTGGAAGGACAAGCAGCACTGATTTCATAGATGGTAAGCCGCCGCAAGTCACTGTAAAGGCCAGTTGCGCATTGATCTCAAACGAAGCTAAAAACTGAAGACGCATGTCTTTCATTTCGAGTGCTTTCTTAAGACCGCAGCTCAAATTTCCATATGCCAAGGATTCATTTTTGAGCCACATATGTCATGTTCTGTTAAAAAAGGGCTGACTAAAGAGCCCGATACACGTGTTTTGACCTTGCAATCTCGTCAATCGGGCACTTACCCTTTCTCGTTCTTGGCCAATCCTGTGTGGGTACTCCATTCTCCACACTGAGAGTTAACGATGACGAACGTTTTACACTCCATGTCCAGTGAAATTTACCAAACACAGAGTGTTGTACACTCGATTGCTCTTGGCTAGTATAATTAATATATCATATCTTTCGTTTCGAGTGTTTTCTTGACACCACACCTCAATTTTCAATATGCCATAAAATTATTTTTTGTGCACGCATGTCATGTGGTCTGTTATGATGGGCTGACTTATCGAGCCCGATACACGTGTTATCTTATTACGTCAGATTTGTTATTAGACATGTTATATTAAATACACTAGTCAAGAGCAATCGAGTGTACAACACTCTGTGTTCGGTAACTAATAATAATTAATAATAATGATAATTTCACCGGACATGCAGTGTAGAACGTTCGTCGTCGCTAACTCTTAGTGTGGGGACTGGAGCACCCGCACAGGATTAGCAAAGGAAGGGAAAGGGTAACTGTCCGGCTGGCGAGACGGCGAGGTCGAAACACGTGTATCGGGCTGTATAAGGTCAGCCCATCATGACAAGCTACATGACATGCGTGGCTCAAAAATGATTTTATGGCATATTGAAGACGAATGTATGGCGCATCCCACAGGAACTGTTCAACACCGAGAGCTTTACCTTTTCGATTTGTTGTTTTAGCGATGCATTGTTTTCATCCTCACCACATTTTTTTGGTGCTATATAATGAAAGTTCGATTCTAAGAATGCTTCTTCGCTATGAAAAGATTGAATATTACTCGAAAGAGTTCTGTGAGCGGACTTCCATTGAAAGGAATGCCCGTGTCCCAAAAATCTCTACCTTTTACTACGAAAGCTGCATAACTGGGAAGCCGATCATAAGGGATGACTGGCTCTTTGCATGTGAGCATTATGTCGCTTGATCACCTGCGGGATTTTATCATGACATAGGATGCGAATGTTAAACATGAGTGAAATACGGAGAAATGGGAATAAGAAAGCATGAAATTGTTCATGAGAGTTTGAAATATGATTTTTTTCGTAAGTACCTGGGCTCGCCTTTCAAAAATGTAATGCCATAAAAAGCATTAGCATTATTTCTATGTTGCAGCGATGAAACGATCATTAGCTCAGAGAATAAGAGGATTTTTAAAAAGTTTTCAGCCATGAGACAATAGAACAAAGGCTCTTCTATCAGAATTCATATTATTTGACCACCTCTTGTTGTGGTATGATGTTGCAATAAACCCAATGACGTTGAGTGATGTGCGAAAACTTTTTGCGTCAGCTGGGATTCGAACCCACATTTCACTCTATCCGGGAGCCGGTGTAGTGCAACGGTTCAGTACGTGCTCCCGGATAGAGTGAAATGTGGGTCCGAATCCCACTTGACCTAAAAGTCATTTCTAAACCCTATAGAAGGTCCAACTCTCATAGTACACCAATACTGCAAATTTTTTTCGAATTGTCGCTGATATGACATCGCATTACAATGTGCAGTATCATTATTGATGAACAATCCAGGCTTTATAATTGTTGTGGCATGTTTCAACCAAAGATAATTTTATCGAAGTCTATTCTATCATATTTTCTCGCTTAGTAAACTCTATTTAAAAACAATAAAAATCCAATATTTTTTGGGAACTACCAATTTATTATTGTAACACCCTGCTCTCGCCGCTCTCGCCGCCTTCTGCGAAGGAAATCAACGCGGTTCCCAACGTGTTAAACATCGACAATAAAGGCTTCTAGATTCACTGACTTTTTCGTTCGCAGACAATTGCACTAAAGTGCTAAGTGTCATAAAATATTCATTGAAAAAAGAACAGAAGAGTACACAAACAAGCCAGACTACAAAGCTGAAATGCAAGGCTATAAAACTTCTAATGTATTACTGCGCACATAAGTTCTATACATAGCGTTCGACTCTTCATCAATGTGTGCAAATGAGTTAGGTTCATTGGTCGTGTTTATGGGTTCGATGTTGACAGTTAGATGTCCAGAATCTGGTGGTTCAATAGGTTCAACAGTTTGTTGAACCCCTCTTCTCTGAACGGATGGAGTCGTTGAAGAGCCATGTCGGCCTTTTAACCAAAATGTCTCCATGACGCCTTTTCCCTAAAATTAGATGGTCTTATTGTACTGGCTGTGGAGAGTGTTTGAATCGGTTTATTTATTGACGACTGCGCTAGAGTTGTTAGATTTTGTTGTCGATTGCGGGTGAAAGTGTCTTGCGCGCCGTTTCATTAGCTGATTGTATTGATTAATCCTGCCACGTAGGTCTTATATTATCTATTCGATAATGAACAGAGTTGGCCCTGGAACCAACGAACAAAATTCATCGCCGTAAAGAACAGCATTAAACCTGGAGAGCCAATCGATGTTTGAATTCCTCCAGTACTCGCAGAATCCATGCGACTTTACAAAGAGCAAATGGTCAATTCGAGATTGCAAAAGGGTATATCCGCAAGTTTTCACTCGTACTAAAGGACCTGAGACTGTCCTCGCGTTGTATTCTACAAAATGTAAGTTTCGCTCCATCAAATGTATTACCAACACCCGCAATGAGCCTAAAATCCGCAAAGAAGAGTAGGAGTGAGAAACCCTTCTGGAGCTGCTTAATCATTAGATGCGCTCGCAAACAGCTAACGACACCCGAAAAGTGAGGTGTAAAGCAACGAAACATCCGGGCTGAATAACTAAACTGTCCAGTCAATCCAAGAAACTGGCAGTCGCAAAGAACATGACGCTTCAAGTCATTAATTAAGCTGCCACCATCTGTACTCAATCATCACGTCCCGAAGAAGAAGCGAGACAGTACCACAGCAGCGCACAGCCTTGAAGAATTAACGACACAAAGTTTCCATTCCATTCGAGCGAGGCAAGGACAATCAATTGCAATCCTCTCTGACAACATGAAGCAACCAAACCAGCGACGATGAGGATGAGCACTCGAGAGCAAAGATCCCGTACACCATTCATTCTTCAGGCAGGACTATGGTAGTTATTCTGCCAAATAACTGTTATTTCTCTCATCGCTTTTACTTCCGACTACTAATGTATCTACTAACAGACAATGACTATGGTTATTCGTTGTGCAGTGAATCATGCGAGACAACTCGTGATTCTCACACCAGCTGCTCGATGTATTCACTCAACATAAGCCAGCTTCTGTTTCCCATAATAGTCGACCGCGTTTTTGCGCAACAGAAAGGCTCATGCCTTTCAATTGGCAACGGAGAAATGTTTCTCAACAGCATCTGGTCAGTTTTGTGCTTGACAGATATGTGTAGGCTAATGCAAAGCAGAATCTTGGGAAAGAGTCACACCCTCAGCAGTTTCATTCGTCTACAAATGCCACTTGGAGCTCGATTGCGACTTTCACCTCTCTTGACTCTAGATGAGTCTGACCATAGCTCATTGTAGTTCGTGGCGTTGTATATTGCCCTGTGCATAGTCACTGCTTGTACACTCCGTAGCTCCTCTCATTCATCTGGAAATCTGGGGTTCGAGGTATCTTACACTCAAGCTCACATCTATGACATAGTCACGCACCGTTATCACCTCGTTACAAAGCGTGATTGCTCGTTTCTTTTATTGTGGTGATGTTGTAACTGTGCTTATTGTAGATTGTTCGTTCTGGCATTGATTATTGTTTGCCGGTTCCAGGATCATCTTGTTCGTCATCGAATAAATAATTCAAGACCCGCGTGGCAAAACGATGGAAGAGCATTCTACACACACGGACCGCTAAACTTATGTTGTTTAATCCCATAAATTACTGGAAATACGTGTAAAGGTTTATGAATGATTAGAGAGACTTCAGTTGATATTGGTCACCTGATAAGTCAACAGTGTTATTATAACGGTGGTAGAAGCAATTCTAGTCTAACAGAAGGGGGAGCAAGATTTCGAAAATTTAAAAAAAAATTAGCGGGGCGATTCTAATTTGCAAAAATTAAGCGAAAATGCAATGCGAATCAGATTTAGCAGAGTATTCATGACACTTCCACTTATGAAAATGACGTGCATGGCAATGTTAGAAGAAGGCAAATGTGCTGACCTTTATGATCACCTCTCCTCTTGACCGGACATCGTAAACATTGTGAAAATGATTGTCAAGCAAATCACGCGATTCCTTTGAGAGATGGATATGACCAGCTGAAATGCTTTGAAGTACTGGTGAAAGCTAAAACTTAAACTCTAAAGTTGAATTTAATAGCTGCTGTATCAGGCTAATCTATTTTTTGGAGCACATACTGTGAATTGAAATCAACTCACAATTATCCATTGCCACCATTGATAAAAACGATGGCGGCTTGACGAGCAAAGTTGTACAAAGCCGTACTTAGTCAATAATTTATTATATAACAGTTTTCCTGATAAGACGCTACTCATAGTGGCCCGTGTCGTAAAAGCGAATAGATAGAAAAGATTCGAAAAAATGTCTATGCAAGAAAATGAAAAATCGTGAAGTTAATGCATTGCTAGTAAATCACTCCCAGTGATTTCTCCCAAAGTATTAACAGCAATCAACTATTGTTGGTCATAGTCTTAGTACTGAGAGCTTAGAGTGGCGTGTATGTTCACGCATACACATAACTAAATAAATAAGTAAATAAATAAATATATGAGGAGCTGTGGTGGCTCTCCGGCAATCAAGAAAACTCCTTATGGAACAGCGCAACAGGCAGTTATCCTCGAGATTGCAAGGAGACCCGCTTAAGCAGGAATCTACGACATTCAAGAAGAGGACGACTAGACAAACTAAACGCTAGAAGTACTGAGATCCGCACAGTAAAAAATAACACTGTGAAGACGGATCATTGAAGGAAAGAAGTAGATATACATAAAAAGCTTAAGGATAAAGCTCTCGGCGTTGATCAGTCCCTGAGGGATGCGCCATGCATTCGTCTTCAATTTTTAACTTCGTTTGAGATGATTGAATGAATATCTGGCCTTTAACAATGACTCGCGGAGGCCTCCCACTGGACCGAGTCAGTGCTGCTTATCCTTCTAGACAAGTCTGAGACCTGTCCGGTACCAATTTACCGACCCCGGAGGGATGGATGGCTTGGTGAGCCATGAGCGGGAGATCGAACCGTTGACCTCGTGTGCAACGCAGGGCACTTCTAACCACTGCGCCACATGCGCTCTAGATATACATATATAATATATATATATATATACATATGTATTATATATACATATATATACAAGTAATTACATGAATCTTTTTGTGTGAAATCTGTACGCCGTTAGTCATAGAAGCAAATGGTGTTTCTCCAGGTGGTTTATTGGGGAATTAACGCAAACTAAAAGCTGCTATGCCTTCTCTGAGATGCTGGCGGATTTGGAGAAAATACTCTCTGTTTCTGCCACGTCCATTTGGCATGCCTTCTTTTCTATAAGTCAAATCGACCAAAAGTCTGAAATCAAGTGACTAAGACGTACATGTTAGGAGACTATGAGTCATCTTCAATAAATAAGCTCATCCTTGACCCTCCAAAAAAGGCTGGCGAGCCGCTTGTGAGTTTTGGAATACAGTTGCAACCGATATGATTTGCAGAAGTAATGCCATCTATCATACTTGGGAATTTCGAAACATATGCAATCATTTTGTTTACATTGACCGTCGTGCCCAGAAGATCCGCCTCCTGTACTTTCGATTGTGTTTGAATATCAAGAAATACATTCGTAGAACGGACTTACTATTACCCTATAAAGGCATGCAATGTAGCTCCAAAAATTTACTCAGGTTTTTGCAACGAAAAAATAAGCGGAAGAATTAGAAACAGGATTCGTAGTGTATTGACAGCCATTAGAATCGGGGTATATGATTTTGATCAGTTGGATTACTACAGGCTACACCATCCATGCGTCGATTAGAATATTGCCCTTATAACATCAAGGCTTAGATGACATGAATGCTTGCCGATTTGCAGAGCGTTAGATCTCAGACTGCCTGCTTCATCTCAAGAACACCTTCATGAACAGCGGTCTATTTTGCTTCCCGTTAAACCGGACGAATTTCGCCGCGCTTTAACTAAATGTATCTGATAGAAAAAATCATCCTCATGGATGCTTTGACCCCACAGCTATGTCCAAGTAATGAACGACTAGGTGAGCTTGAAAGAATGCTCAAAAGATGTAAAGAAAAAGACAAACAGCAGGTAGCTCTATGCTAATTGCCTTGAAACAGGAGCGCAACCGAGAGA
Source organism: Parelaphostrongylus tenuis (assembly GCA_019055375.1). NCBI lineage: Eukaryota > Metazoa > Nematoda > Chromadorea > Rhabditida > Metastrongylidae > Parelaphostrongylus > Parelaphostrongylus tenuis. The sequence goes on along the minus strand of JAHQIW010002865.1, from coordinate 321,260 downwards.
TTGGCGCTCGGCCTATCCCACATAAGAGGGGACCTTGAAATCCCCACCAACATTGTCATTTGTAGAACCACAGACATTACATGTATGTCAACAGTCGAGTAGGTGGAGCATTTAATATGAAGTGGTTGACAAAAAAAAAACGTCAGGGGTAATTTATCTAAATCATCATCTCACTAGCAAGTTTTTTGACAGCCTAAAAAGGAAAATGATACCTTCTCAGTTTATAAGGTGATCAGAACCCGCTGGACTATAGTTGTAAGAGGGAATGAGAAGGAAAAGCTTTACTTGGACGTGTTTGAGCTACTCGCTAATTAAAGGGCTGACAGATAACATCGGTAAATCGCCATGATGTGAGAGGATTGAGAGAAGACAGTATGGGCATGAAAGTTGATGATCAGCAATCATAGCACATTTGCTTTCTGTCGATAGCATCCCTATAAAACTATGCACTAGCCAGGCAGAAGGAATGCTTACTGCCTTTTTAGACTGAGAACTCTTGTGGGTGAAGTGTTCTTCACCTAAGTCTCAAGGAAACGAGGTCTATATAGAATGCATTTGTCTCTTATTTCCAATTCGCTCTTAAGAAAACTTATTTTTCTCTCAATAGTGTAGCTACCTTTATCCAGGCTGAGAAGTCGGATGAGTGATTGAGCACCAGAGTTGCAGAGGAGGAAGCGAGCGTCTTAGGAAGCTCCCGTGAGGATAAAGTGAAGAAGTAACACCTGACTTCATGCTTACCTTTTTCGTTCAGCGACTCTTACTACCTCGACATATGCGTTCGAAACCTGGTCACTGAGCAAGCAGAATGGAAATATCACTTCGCTTTACCGAACGTGTCGTCGGAAGGTCAATACCAAAAGCATTCCTTATCTCGCAAGTGACAGTGCGAATTCTAAGCCTTCAGGAACGTCAGTGATAGAAAGTCGAAAACTTTGTTATACGTGCCAGTGTATCGAAAATCAGTAGGCCGCACAGAGATGCGTACAGAAGACAACTGGTAGACAAGATCATTGAACAACTTTACTGATTGGAACTTTGAACGCACAACACATCAAGATCACCACTTTGATAGTCAAGAATCTTAACAAAGGACTATGAAGAATTTGTGTGATCTTCTTTAAATCCCTAGATGGAGCAAAGCCGATTGAGCCACTCTAGTGCGCAATTTGGAAAGATGGAAGGTTTACTTTCAGCCTGCTCTAGTCACTCGGCAACAAATAGTAAGTTGATAGAGTTTCCAAGCTCAGCGCGCGGAATCAGACAGTGAAATGAAAGCTTCTACAATATGCAACTTTAATGCATGGTCAATTGATCAGAGCAGTTTCTGGGACTGAGTATCCAACTCCAAATTCTAGAAAGCATAGGAGGACTTCAATTTCTTATACACTACAACAGAAACAAATAAGACACACTCTAACCGGCTACTGTGCAACTGTGAATTTAGAAAAATAGCTAGATCTACATCACGAGTTGATGCCTCGATGGAGAGGAGTGAATGCCGGAAGCACTATATGATAGGGACCATCTCCTAGTTGCTCGATGGCACTGATCAATTTTTATGGACTCCATTTTTCTCGATTTTCTGCGATACGTGTACATTGTTTTGGAGGGTCAATGTAGGGAGAGCTGTACATAGAGAGCACATACCAATCGACAGAAAGCCCGAAATTACAGAATGTGTTGCAGCAGTGGTTGTGACTATCAAGACGAAATTTGCCAAGAATTGGTAAATGAGTGATGATTTACTGTATTCTTTCGAATCACTTAACTAAATATGGTCGATATGATGCGCTAATAAGAAATGACGATGCATATGAATACTAAATCCGGCATTCCCATCAAAAATAATAAACGACTTCCCAAATGGGAGCAAAGATTGTGATGCTTCCAGAATTTTTGCTACCGAACAAATGATATAATAAGTGGATCGCAAATTTCGAGGCATTAACCCCTTATCAAGGTTCTCAACTGAGATGAGTAACCAGGCAATCTTCTATAAAATTCTGAAATCTAGTAAAGAATTATTCTTTCACCTTTTCCGTTACTTTCCATTCTCGAGGCTGTATTCACGGTGTCACCGAAGAGGCAGTATCGAGGCATGGTCAAACCAACGACACCGGCTACGCAAGGACCTTAATGAAAGAGTTTCTGAACGTAAGTTTGTTTTCCTCAAAAATGGACCCAACCAGTGAATTTATCTGTGACAATTCAGAACAATTCTCAACGTCATTTGCACAAAATTTAGTGTATGATAAAGAGAAGAAACGATTAATAAACCGAGTAATTGTCGATAGAAAGTCTTAATGTGTAATGTAAAAAGGTGTGCATTAAATAAAAAGGTGTGTTCATTTCATAGATCACATAAGGGAAGCAAAGACGCCACATCGCTCTGCTTGAGGATGAGTTTCGTCAATAACCTGTGTTGATTCCGATTCGAAGTTGAATTCTTTCCTTTGGAAGAGCCACGATCCGGAAATTGTTAACAAATTCCATGAATGAGAGCGATAGTTCGGCAATCTCTTTTATATGATTGTATCCATTTCTGAGTGGTAAGCCAGAAACACATACGTAACCGTCACCAATTGATTCGACCTATAAAGAATAAGACCATTTCCACAGCATTTAGTTGCCTCTGAATGCTTTCAGCGAATCAAAATCACCAAGGAAGTAAGTGTTCGATACCTTATAAACGCAACGCTCTTCTATGATGGAATCGAAACCGCCATAGAGATCATTAAGGAGGTTCACAGTCTATGAAGTGGAAACCTCATTCAACACACACAGTCAGGAACTATTGAACTGTTTTACCTGATAAGCACTACATTTTGCAGACAACTGAGTGAATTTGACTACATCGGAAAAAAATACTGTAACACAGTCGAAGCTCTCCGATTCTACTGTTTGACCCAACATCAGACGATCAGCTACTTGGCTACAATGGTTCACTTTTCGAGAAAATGTTGTTGTGACTTAGGCGTTTATGCAACTAAAAAGTTTGTGGTTACTATTGAGCTCTAAATCAGCTCCACCTTGGCAACATTTCCTCAGAAGGATGTCAGCCTTCTTCTTCTCTGTTTGCAGCTCCTTCGTTCGTTCTTCAACATCCAACTCAAGTGTATTCGTATAGTCTTCAAGCATATTAAACATGTGGTCCATTAGGTTGCTCTTTTTCTCGGAGTTCGCCGCCTGTAATGGTTCAAAATAGCCGCTGTAGATAAATTTGCAAGCCTAAAATAAAGCTTACCTCTAAGAGATCACATACGGTATCTGCAGTAGGGCGATCACCGGGCCGTTCGTTCCAGCAATCGCGAGTAAGGTGAAGCTGAAATTGAAATAGAAGGATGATGTTTCGAGAACAGAAAATTGGAGACAAATCTACCAAGGCAGGGTTGATTTCGCCGTCCGTGTTGAGATCTGGACGTATAGGCGTGTTTCCGCCTCTTTTTATCATATATAGTAGCTCTGAAATACATCATCACGATTAAAGAATTTACAATGTCTGCCGTGAATCAACATTGTAGCACGATAGCTTTCCTAACCATCCAAGCTTTCCTGTCGCTCTTGGAAATTCCAAGGAGGTTTTCGTGTAATCACTTCCGATGAAATTATGGCAAAGGAGTATATATCTCCCGCCTTAGATGGGTTTGAAGAATCCTTTGCTGAATCTCGAAGAAGCTCAGGTGCCATCCATAGATATCCTGAAATTAACAGCAATAATAGCTGTTGATTGCTAACATTATACAACATTATAAAGATGACAAATTTTACTCTAAACTTTGAGGTCAAGTACATTATTTTTTATTTATAGTAAAGCTCTCAAAACGAATAAAAACGACTAGGGTATCATATATTGAATAGCAATTTAAATGTCATTATTCCCATAGAACGATGGAGCAAAGTCTCTTCTCTAACATCGTCATGTTAGCAACCTTTGAAGCCCATTATTCGTCAAAGACAACTGTTCAATTTAGGAAAAACCACAGGTCTGGTAGCGCTCAAAATTAGTCGCCGTCTCAAGCGGCAGCGCCGATAAATCCTCGCGTCGCCAACTGTTATGGAGATGGGTTGACTTTATTCACTGTCTATTATATTTTTGATGGCAAAGTATGATATGAAATATGGCTACAAGATTGCTGCGCTAGCAATATTGGTGTACTGACCTGATGTATGTGAAATAGATCCGAACCACAAATATATTTTACATACATGAGCTCTTGAGTCATGCGCGTATCTCAAATTCTTGTGTTATAGAAATGTTGCTGTTGACACACAGAAAGGACATCGGCGAGAAACACTTTCCGAACAGCCATCCGGCGTGCAGTGGGCAGCATTATATAGAGGGACCCCGAATTTGGAGTGATAAATAGCTGTGTGAGATGCTCACGAGCGATACCTCCACGGGATGGGTTTAGATAAAAGATCTTGTTTCAAACGACAATTTTAACAAGAATAAAGTTTCATTCACCCTGTATTTCAATTCCAATGAAACTAAGGTACAAATGTAATACAATATCTTAGACTGATATTTTTGACGTGGGCTAAGCGCGTCGATGTGGACGCTGTGTAGTTGGCCTTCACCTGGAATACTCGGTGAAGGAATCACTAAAACGATGAGTGGATGAAGAAGATGTTTTAACTCTAAGGCAAAAAGACAGTTAGGATTTGCGAACTTCGTGTTGGCATTATGGAGGCCTTTAGTAGAGGAAGTTGCAGCTAACTTATCTTTTTCAGTGACTGAAAAAGGTAAATTCTGGCGAAAAAGTCAGTCATGATTGCATTATATGAACCTTATGGTATTTTACGTTTGATAGGACAGGATGAAAAAGCGATTGAATCTTTGGCTAACTCGGCAAGTGACCTTTTCTTCAAAAAATCTCTTTATAATGCGTCAGTGAAAGGAAAACATTTGTTTATTTCTCGCAGTACAGGGATCTTTTTTAGACTATAAATAATCATTTATTAGCGTAAGATTTAACGATTTCAATGACGTACGCCATTTTCTGGGAAGACCGTTTCACTGCAGTGCAGCATGAAAAATAAGATTGATTCACATGCATAAGCACGTGTTTCATGGCTAATCTACGAGGTGGGGAGGGGAGCGCAGGGGGGATGCCGCGGTCACACACGGCTATCGATTGACGCCGCTTCGGTGGGTCACATGCAAAACGCAACTTTGTTAATCAATTGGGAATTGTTTCTGAGCTCTAAATGAAAGTCCAGATTAAACCTATGGCTCTGATAGCACAAGATTTCCTTTACGTGCTCACAGTTTTTCGTGCTTCTAGCCGAGTAACAGTAAAATTATAAGGCCGATGTAAAATGTGATTTAATTTGAATTCAGCAGCGTTATGAAAGAGTTTTTTGAAAAGACGCCTACCTACCGCGCTAGACAGAGATTTAAGCTTTCGAATGGTTACCAAAACTGTTATGAAAAGTTCTTGTCCAGCAAAGGGGATCAGTTTTCATCTCGTGCTACCAACGGATAATAGCCAACCTTATTTATAGCAATCACGCGTTGCTCACAAAAAAATAACTTATTATTTTGAAGTTGATTAAGGGAACGAATAAAACTCTCTGTGTTGATCAGTCTCTGCGGAATGTGCTGTGCATTTTAATTAATTAACCTCTTAGAGACGCAGTGTACCACTTTTAGTACACTAAGCTTTTCGCGGTTTTTTCACCGGACATAGGCTTTGCACTAAGCTTTCGGTAACTATCTAATAGCTTGAAAAATTAGATGGGGGCGTTAATGGCGGGCTTGGTTTTTAGAACGTGCTTCTTAGTGCGCTCTAGCATCGGAGAAAATGTTATGTCCAGCTTTCGCAGTAGTTGACTTCTTGTTTCAACTTTATTAGCAACTACTGATATTCATTATAGCAAAGTTTGGATTTCAAGCGAAATTATTGATACCCATAAGAGTAGAGTTTAGATTCCTAGAGTGTTTTACTGCTGCAAAAATTTGAGTATAACCAAGGAAGTCTTTAAAAAGGCATTTCACTGATAAAACGTTCATGCCTTCTGGAAATACGCATTTTGAAAGGAAAAGCTGAATCCCTGCAAACAGGTCGTACTTTATACTCTTATTTGATGTTATCATTAGTTATCGTGTGAGAGTTTGATACGAAAACAGATAATCTTTGATGTGGAGCTTCAAAAAACCTTCTATAAAGGTTTTTATGCAGCTGATCATACAGTCATCATTAATGTGGAGTGGTGTGCAAAAACATATGTGTCAGCTGTGATTCAAACCCAGATATCACTCTTCCCCAGAGCGCGCGCTGAACCTTTGCACCAGCGACGCTCGTTTTGCACAACACTCTTTCTACGCTACAACTCGTTATCTGTCAACAGCCAACCGTCTACGGCGTGGCGGAGTAGTCACTATCGACATTGAACCCACTTACAGTCATCAATGTCTAGAGTGTATTCTGGAAAAAGAATGCATGTTCCCGGCTCATATTCTCCGAATCAGTTACTCATGTTGCAAATCTTTTGTCCAAAATATCTATCTAACGAGCAACAACTTATACAATTATCATCCAGCAGTCAACCCTGAATTGTGTAAAGCGGCCGATAGTTCACCTAAGGAAATTAGCTCTGGTCGTCAGCAATTTATTTGCGTAGGATTCCCACTATTTACGGGCATTAAAATTTATCATGCCTTGATGATCAGAGTGAAAACAGTTCAAACAGGGATGCTGCTTACAGTGGCCACTTTTCGCATGTACTTGCCTAGCTTTTCTTCGATTACAGGGTGCAAGAAAGTTCTGATAATTTTTTAGTTGTTTTAACAGTTTTTTTTCTTTTCGAATGTTTTCTAAAGACTACAGCTAAAATTTCTATATGCCAGATAATCACTTTTTGAGCCACGCATGTCATGTGGTCTGTCAAAATGGGCTGACCTATAGAGCCCGATACACGTGTTTCGACCTTGACGGTCTCGGCAGTCGAGCGGCACTCTTTCGTTTTCTGCAATCCTCCGTGGATGCTCCAGTCCCCACACTAGGAGTTAGCGACGGCGAACATTTTACACTCTATGTTCGGTGAAATTAACACCAAACACACAGTACACTCGATTGCTCTTGGCTGGTATCATTAATACATTATCGTAGGAAAACACGAAAAGAAAGGTATGATATATTAATGATACCACCCAAGAACAATCGAGTGTAAAACACTGTGTGTTCGGTGATAATTTCACGCAACATAGAGTGTAAAATCTTATCGTCGCTAACTCTTAGAGTAGGGACTGGAGCACCCATGGAGGATTGGCAGAAGACGAAAGGGTGCCTCCCGACTGACGTGAGCGTCTAGGTCGAAACACGTGTATCGGGCTCTAAAGTCGGCCCATCTTAACAGACCATATGACACGCTTAGCTCAAAAAATCATTATTTGGCATATTTTAGCAGTAAAAAAACATAACACACAAATAATTTCAGTCAGTTGAAGGAACAGTTGCGCTTATCAGATTAGCAACTATGATAATATACAAGAACTTTATAACAAGTCCTCAAAATTGCCTCTTTGGTCTTTATAGATTACGATGTCGCTTGCGAAAATTACCAGCAATGCTCGCACACGTTTCCACTGTGAATTCGTTCCTAGAGCGTGTCGAATCCGTTTTTAAGCGCGTCCATGCTAATGTAACGAGTGACTAAGACTTTTATTTCCAGAATGGACCACATGGAGTAATCCAGTGGGTTGAGATCATGCGTGTTTGACCTCCAAACATCCTTGCTCCAAAGGTCTGGAAAGAGCTTTTGACAGACGTCAATCGTTGAGCGGGCCGAATGCGCAGGATCCCAGTCCTGTTGATGAGGAATACATCGGCGCCAAAATGTTGAATAGTCCAAAGCTCCAGTAAGCCCCGTAAAAACTTGCTGCTGATAGCTGGCAGCGTTGATTTTGACATTTCTGTTGGTGAATACCAACGACGTCTAATTGCTGTATTTATCTGGACACAATCAACAATGTCAGAACATCCGTATAAAGCAACGTTGGTCAGTTGCCTATTTGACTTATGTAAATTTACACTTTCGATACATCAAATTTTGGAAATAAAGCCAGAAATTTTGATTTTTGGAACTTGTGATTTTGTGGCGTATTAGCGAATTTCGCGGTGCCTAGCAAAACCTATATTTTTGACTTCCTGCCTATTAGAGTCTTCTTCCACTTTTTTCTTACAAAAGTTCCTCAAAGGGCATGTGACAGATTTACGAAAAAGTCCTCACGCTTCTTTTTTCGATGTTTCTCTTCTTGCAGTGACAGTGTGCCGTGATCTGACAATTTCACTTGCCAGCTTTCATTTACTAAGCAGCATTCCGAGCTGAGACGGCCATGAGATTTAGTGAATGAGTTGTGAAGAAATCGAAGGCCCTGTGACATTACGAAAATTTAGGATCTTTATAAACGATGCCGCAAGGCAATGGTCACCTGGGCTATGTCCCTCATAATGCAGAACATGAAGAATGGATCGAACCATAACGACCCTTTGGCTATTATTTTCTGGAAGAAAAATATTCTTCTAAGAAAAGTGAGAAGGAAGTAAAGAAACCTGGAGTGTTCCTCTGGAACACAGTCGCCAGATGGTTACGTATTCTGGACCGTCAATGCATAGTCCTAGGAAGCGATGTAAGTTCTCCTGCTGAAGATTTCTCAACTAAAATTAATGTTCATTAGGAATCGAATTTGTTAAGGAATAATGAGCAGTGCAAAAGTAGTTAATGTTGAATTAGATTAATAAAAAAAAAGCTGAATTCTTTTTTCCAGCAGTATATGAAGTCTTCCATATTAGCATCAACCAGATTGTTAATTTTCTATACGTTTTGTATTTTACAAGTTGTAATTTTGAATGCGGTCGACATTTATAGAGATATCTTATAAGCGAATAAAAAATTAGCTTTTTTGTTCTATTATTCCCTCACAGAAGAAAATTAGTTATGAGAGCTTGAGAAATCTTATCTCTCTTCTCAGCGCATGTTGTTCTAATATGGCACAATCTAGAACGGAAAAATAGGCACACACTTGGTAAATGACCATCTTGTTAGGCTTGTGAGGCGCGCATTAGTAGAGCATCAAAATTAAATTTGTTATCTAGAAACCTCGGAAAACATGGAGCAATCTTCTTGTGTGAGACTCGTGATGGGGTATTTCATAGTTAAAACAGGCTCTTTTTCAAGATAGCAGATCTCATAGGGTTCGAAGTTGTCCTGAGACGAAAATCTCGAGTCGTTTGTCATGTACGATGGCCCTGATTGGAGAGAACGTTTGCTTTTCTGTTCTTCGCGCTGAAACGACATATATAAATGTGTGTTAATTCGTATGAAGTTGTTATCTTGCGCATAAGTGCCTTCAGTCAGTAAGAATTTTCACCTTGCCGCTATTTTAGCAGTGTTGTAGTGTTATAAATATTCATTCAAAAATATTCAATTATATGCAAAATATTCAAGATCAGTTATCAACTGAAGACATTTCACCCCACTGGGGGCGCGTGTTACCTTTACATCACCCAGGTTACCACAATCTCTTCCATATGATTCATCGCACCTATTAACAGCCAACTGTTGATGAGTTCGCCTATTATGCACATATGGGCATTGAACTCAGTTGAGTTGATAGCTGAAGTCAGCTCAACTGCGTTCAATGTATATATAAGGCTACCAGGTCAGACCCGTCAACGGTGTGATTTGACACATTTCTCCTTCATATTCCACATATCAAAATGGGGGGAGGTCTGCACTCAAGTACCTGCGAAGTGCACTGAAAGACGGTTGGGAGTTCTCTCCAACAGGTAAGCTTTCCACGTCTACCCTCAGACAGACTATTAAGTTAAATGGAACAAAAAAAGAAGTTACTCTTTCAGAGTTGCCTACCATACAAGAGTAGAATCGCACCTTTCAGCACGCGATAATAGACTTTACAACTGAAAAAAGGATTCTTTCTGATCAACGGGCACAATAAAAAAATCGACCTCATTGGCTGGAGAAGAACTTTTCATAGAAATTAGTAACCATTTAAAAGCTGAGACTTGAGATACAGCCTTACGTCACCGGCTCTTCAATGCATCCCTTTATAGCGCTGTAGCATCCAGATCAAAAATTATGTTTTACAACCGCCTTTCGCCTTCATTCTTATCACGCGTGGTAATTCGCTGGAAGCCTAAAAACATATCAATGTAAACTTTAGTAGTATCATAGCCAATCATTTTATATGTAGTTTCTTTCAAAGTGAAGGGAAAATTCTCAAAGAATAACAATATATCAATCGCTCCGCCTCGCCTTCGCCACTGCCACGTCCCTTGCTACGGCCCTCGCTTTGTCGAATAGTCGGTAAGTAACGTTGCCAAAAATGTAAAATTGGATCTTATCTCCCCTGTTGAACTGTTTTTCAGAAAAAAAGCATATCACTAGAATTAGGAAACATTACGCTGTCAGGTCATTACTAATAGTCTGAAGAAAAGTTCTTTCCAGTAAAGTTCAAAAAACAAATCAAAAGACCAGAGGAGAATAAAAGATAAAAGCCTTTCAAAAAGCAAACACGTTTTTGAGTTCTTTTAAGCTTGTGCTATAGTGTGTGCAGTAATACTCTGAAGAAGGAGTTTTGCTCAGCAAAATATAAGCAAAATAAGAGAAAAACACGTGGCTCTATGAAACATGATCTTATCTTGAATGTTACAGCGCCATAAAGGGCTGTTGTGAATAACCGGTGAAACGGGATTGTGGCATCAAGTCTTAGCATTTGAGTGGTTACTAACACTCCTATGGGAAGTTCCTGTTCAGAAAATGAGGTCGATTTTCCATTGGTAGCCTCCCAATGAAAAAGAACCAAGAAAAGATTTTTAAGCCGTTTCTTGAACAAGAAGGAGGACCCCATAGGCGTCAGCAACTGTTACGCAATTTTTGTTATATTTCGCTCATAAACCTTTCACTAGAGCTATCCACAGCATTGTTGATAGAATACTGGGCGAAGAACATTAGTATGAGCGTACAAAATTTCTGAAAGAATTTGAAGCGATAGAACACATGTACACGATGGTGAGATGCACAAATTATCGAGAAAGTGAGGTCGGGATGTCGGCATTGTAAATTGACAGCTGAGTTGAGTGACTTGAGAAGCCTTCAAAGGCATCCAGGATGCACTGAAGAGAACTGAGTGCACAAAATTTTGTGCTTACCTTTTCAACGAATGGCTATCTCCGCCTTTACAGGCAAATCATGAACCTGGAGGATACATACTAAATGTTAATGCGCAAACACAGGAGCGATGCTAGGAATATCCCATATCACACAAGTGAGAGAGTGACCGAAGTGCCAACCTTCGTTAACGAGCAAAGATCGGAGACGTTGTTTTACACGCTAAAATCCTGAATATAATCTGGACCGGACACGTAATCCATTCGGACGACAATTTCCGTGGGAAATAGTTGTTAGCGACTTAATTTCTCGGAATGTGAAATAGATAGCACCAAAATCACCGAGCTAAACGTTAGTGATCTTTACGAAGACAATAGAAGGAGAATATGATGTGCAGAGTGTTCGTATAACGAACGAAAAGCAATAGGTTACGCCTGCTGCAAAACAGATAAAATTTTACCGGTGTCAGCTCAAATCGCTCGAAAATCAACGAGACAGCAGGTGACACAAGTGACACCAAATATTTCCAATTTTTACATGTTAAGTGGGCTTGCTGAAATCAGACCTTCAAGATCATTTGATAGCGAATGTAAGGTACTCACCGTATGCGTAGGTTTTACCAATTTCAAGTGGGGGATCTGCCACAATAGGCGCTGTCGCTCCTGCTCTTGCTTACGCATTCTGAAAAAAAAAATCCTTGATACAAAAATAGGTTCATTATCCATTTTTATAAGCTAAAGAAAATCGCATTTTAGCTATGTGGATACAAATTAAAAACAACTAAGCCACATTTGAATTTGGTTTATGTGAAGGAAACAGTACTGCGTTGTTGTATTCCCAAACAAATAACTGATACAGCCTTCCGATTATTTTTATGTAACTTTAGTCACTGCTTACATGTTACTCATTGACTACATCGTGATCACAGTTCCGCCTTTGGTTCAGTCAGTCTCAAACTTTATTTATGCTATCACAAAAGAGTCATCAGCGGAACTGACTTGAGAGACACGAAGCAGTATTGAAGTCAATTAAGCTGAAGTTATGGTCAAAATCACAATCTTCTAACTTTCATTTACTACATGCTCTTTTTTATATTAATGGATACTATAAGAAAAAAGATGGAAGAAAGAAATAAACTATATGAAAGAATGAAAAATTATATAAAAGAAAGATTGAAGATCTTTGTGTTGGAGTGAATAACAGGTAAGAAAGGCTTCGAGCGTTTTTGAAGGTTTTCTGAGGATACGACTTTTGCTCATACCTCAGCTCTTGTGGTTGTCTTTCACATCCTACCTTTTTATGAAAGAGAATTGGCAGTTAATAAAAGCTGAAATATTTTCAATTCTACGATGCTGTACGTTTGCCGTTATTAATTGTTGTGTTATGGAGTTAACCCAATGGAGAAAGAGTGCGTTTTTTCGAGGGCTCTGGTGTTCAGTTACCGTTTTTCAGGCGACGAAGGCTCTTCATTCAAATTTTGATTACTCGATAACTCGAGAAATGGTCATTCTAACGCTAAAATAATTCTCTGGAAAGGCTTTCTTAGTGTATTTTGCCGACAAAGGAAATAGCACTTTTTGCTTTCGGATTAGTAACTCGCTATTTCAATTCTACACTAGATTTCTTAGTATTCTTCTATAGGGTTCATTTCGATTACCTCGAGAAAGATGAAGAAGCAACGTCTTTCGTTGATCAAGAGATTTTTATGAGCATGTTAGTGATTGATCAAAAACTTAAATTTCAGGATACTGGGCAAAGCGCTTTTATTCTAAAAAGTGTCCTGATAGCGCTGTAGCGTTCAGAATAAAAATGTGTTTCACACACGTCACGCGCTTTTCCTATAACTTTGCTTATATTTCCCTGAACAATCTTATTCCCAAACTGCTAGTGAACGTTCGATAGCTTGAACCTTGAAAAACCAGCAATGTGGTTGCCTTGAAAAAAACTTTTTAAACAGTTCTGTGGCGAAAAAGAAAGCATTTGTGCTCCATACACGCATAGTTCTCGCAGGACAATGCTCTTCCTTTGATCATGAACAATCATTGGATGGCATAGTTCTCAACGATTCCAACGCTGCGCTTACTTTCTGAAAAGACCTTTTTACTCCAGTGTAGTAGGGGAAATAAGACTGACTTTCACATATGCCGCGCATTTGCTGGTCGGTTAGTGTGTGTGCGCCGCCCTGGGTCAATACACGATCAATCTATCGCTCTAGCGCGGCTCACATGTGTAGTGAGATTTGTTTTAATTAATTTAAGATTTTTCAACGTATTAAAAGGTCTAGATAAAACGTATGACTGTGTCACTTATAGATTACCTTTACACATTCATATGCCCTTCGCGCTTCCAGCGAAGCATAAGCGCGGTAATAATAGGAGCACGCGGTGCGTGCGAAACATAATATAATTTTGAATGCTATACCGCTATAAAAAGCGTCTAAGAAAACAAATGGAACAGTATTTAATGTTCGCTTTCGATTTATTCCTAGCACTCGTATGGAAAGTTCTTGTTCAGGAAGAAGGATCGTCTCTTCATTCCCTGCCGAATAACCGAAATGATTCTTATATAGTAAAGCAAAACTTTTGAAAGCACTTTGTTGTTACAGAAAAGCAAAATATTACCAACCTAACTTCTACAAGGGCATTTTCTTAGTAAAAAAGAACGCACATTATTTTAGAAAGTCTGTATCTTTTGATAAGAAAACTAAATCTTTGCAATAAAAACATGCTTTGAGCTCTTACTACGCATTTTCATCGTCTGTCTTGTGAACATATCACTTATAAATTATTCATATATTATTATACATATTCCACATGGTAAGGCTTCTGAAAGAAACTTATATGGAGGCATTTTTAGTATGCAGCTAGAGTAAGCGCAGAACGTGGGCACACTGATCATTGTGAGAATAATTTCTAGGAAAAACTAGTATTCTTGGCTTCTGATTTACTTTTACCGATGGCTTAAGTTTTTTGCTTAAAATATATATTCCCTCCGATTTAACAACTTATACCATCAGTATCGCTCAACAATCAGCCCCAAAAATCACATTAGTCACAAATTTACAACTCTTGCATAGAATCATACTATACATCCAACGAGTTAGAATTTTCTGAATCGAATCGAATATATGAGCCTTTTCGTCTCCTTCACTATAGCCACTCTTCATTCAGCATTCCTCTGCTCGCCATATATATATTATATATATATAATATAAAAAGATAAAGGATAAAGCTCTCGGCGTTTGATCAATCCCTGAGGGATGCGCCATGCATTCGACTTCAATTTTTAACTTCGTTTGAGGTGATTGAATGCACATCTGGCCTTTACAATGACTCGCGGTGGCCTCCCGCTGAACCGAGTAAGTGTTGCTTATCCTCCCAGACAACTCTGAGACCTGCCTGGTATCAATTTACCGACCCCGGAGGGATGGATGGCTTGGTGGGCCATGAGCGCGAGATCGAACCACTGACCTCGTGTGCGACGCAGAGCACCTCTAACCACTGCACCACATGCGCTCGTATATATATAATATATATATATATATATATCTGTCGGTCTCACAAACTACCCCCATAAATCAGTCATGAATAGTTCGTAGAAGTCAACTGGCTCTCCCCACGCAAGAATTACACCTAAAATGCCTGTGATTCATTTTAGGGTCGAGCTCTAGGCAACAACACTTTCCTTGACCACTCGCCTTACTTATTCATCTTCCAAACTATATTGTTCTTCACCGTCTGAATCATTACCTGCAGAGCCAGCATCTGTGACGAGTGCATTGTTCTTCAGGTTGATATTGGCCTAGACATCAAACTCATTATCGTCACTGTTAGCGCGTAAGCCATCGGGCAAAATTTGCCAGTCTTCAACTGCAGTGCAGACATAGCAGAACTCCTTACTCAAGATATTTATTTACGCATTCCTCTCCTCACAAGTTCTATTACTGGCAACTTCACAAAAGTTCTTAGGGATTCAACCCTTCTTATGTGAACTTCCTAATATAAATGGGAGAGGATTCCTATCGGAAGTAGATAGCGGACCGAGAGTTTGCTAATACGCTTATAGACTTCTAAAGCTGCCAACACGTGTTGAAATTTATGAATGAAACAAGGTAAAGTGAACTGTCCTGAAGACTTTCATCTAAAATGTACGTAGAGCGCGGAAAATTAGTGCGCATTTCCGGTGACAACAGGTGTCACGATAATTATGTTCGTAAAGTACAAAATGAGTAGATATTTAATGGGCTGTCCCATATTTTTTCCGCACAATTGCTTCATTCTATTTCAAATCGGACTATCTCCGAAAGGCTGTGGTATGTTGAAGAATGTTCTAGTAGCGCTTTGATCCTGCCGTAGCATCATCATTACCATCTGAATGAAATGAGATACACCAAAGTGATGTCTCAATCCACACCTCATGCATTGGCCGATTACGACCAAGCTAGTCGTCTGTTGAGATGAGTTCTGAGTCTACTATGAGAACAAAGCGAGCCATGCCTGCTCGCTGCTTCGCGACAAAATCTCGTCTGCTCAATTAAAGCCTCGGTTCCACGCTCGGAAGACTATGTTCACGACTTTTTGGTAATGGCAAGGCCTGATGTTTTGGGATCTGCTTAACAACCAGCAGATAATCATTGCCGATGTTTAAAGAAAACAGATTCAGAACTTAGCCGCAGGAGTGCGAGAGAAGCGTCCGAATTAACTCTATGCTACCCTCTTTCAGATTTTCCCTTGACCTCAGATTGAAAAGTCCTCTCTTCCTACTTTGAAGAAAGTGAAGGACCACGATACTACATCCACCGTAAAATCCTGATGTGGCTCATTGGGTTGCAACCTCTTCTGCGCACTGAAGCCGTATCTGTGGAAGAAAAATTGAAAAGCTACAACCACCTCCAAAGCGTCTCACCGACTTCTTTGATTGAAGCCTCCAGTCTTTGCCCAGCAGATGGTTGCCTATCACTGATGATGATGACGATTATACTGTTGAATAATTGCTTTTTTCAAATAGAATCCAAAAAATTCAATTAGAAATAAGCGAATTGAAATGAAATCTGATGATGTATTTTCAGCCTTTTATGAGGCTTGTTATAGGAGCTTATACAGGCAAGACACGTGTTTGGCTTTGCAGCTTCGTCAGTTTTGCTCAGTCAGTTACTCGGGAATCTACCCTGTATACAGGAAAAGACGGTGAACATTTTACACTTGAACTACGGCGAAACAATCACCGTGACGCTCTTGCAAAGTGTGACTGATAGTCGACTGCATGACGTATTGGCTGTTACGTGGGCGCTACACTGTCAGATTATTTCTTAAGCGGGGTCTCAAAGCAGTCTATTGAAATGTTTGTTGAATCGCAGCAGAATTAACGAAAATGTTGAAATGCAGCTGAGATTGTGGGATAACCGAAAAAAGTCAGTAACAGTAGAACGAAGTGTCCGCTGCAATTATGCAGAGATTTCCGATGAAAGACAATTTTTATCGTTGGAGAATCACGCACTCGGGGCGCACTTCTCGTCGGTTACATTGCGTCAGTGGCTGTAATATAGATCGTGAGGTTTATTAATTGCACAGCTAGACTTACATGTGGCATATAATTTTCGTTACTAAATTTAGGGTTTTTTTCCGCGGTGGATAAAGCAGATTACTCTGATAGTCTTAGATTTCCACTACACTTTCACATGCCTTTCGTGAGTAGCTCGAAACTCAAACTTATTAGCGCGTTTATTGGCAATACAAAATGAAAATGAAAAGAGAACTGAGTGGTGAGCAAAAACACGACCTCAGGCGGGAATCGAACCCACGTTTCATCCTATCCGGGGACGCGTGCTCTACCACTACACCAAATGAAAATGAGAAGCCCAAACCCACGAGAAGGACAAACAGAGTTTCTGTAGAATGAATTTGAGAATCATCGAAATTTATGTTATCGAATACCATTATGTTACAAAAGTGCTGTGGCTTAGTGTCAGTATTGCGACATCCCGTTCACAATATCGGAGCAAAGAATGCACACCGAGTTCGAAGCTCAACTTTCTTTTGGCTACAGTGCAGGAAGAAGTCTTTTTCAGAAGCAAGTAAACAATCGAAATATTGAGGTTTTAAGCTGTCGAAGGCTTGTTGAAAGTCTAAAGGAGAAGCTTTGCCCAGCGAAAAATGCCTGAGTGGAAACACAATTTTATTCCTACTGTTACAGGGCACCAGAAAGTTCTTCTTGAAAACCGAGTACATTATTCGGGTTCTAGATTGCTATCGAATGAGTAATAAAAGTGTGGAAAGGCAAAAGCGGGGCTTTCTAAAGGATTGAAATAGGGTGGAGATAACGCAAAAGCACCGAAAAGCTATCTATGCACTAGAAACATGGAAGGCTGTATAGAAGAACGTGGAGCATAGACAAAATGAATAAAACTTAATAATTCTCTCAAAGCGCTGGGAAAAACCTAACCATAAAGAGAAAATTGCACTGCGCTTCCAATCGCGTGGAGTGCTGCAATTTCAGCGATAGTAGTTCCCAAAGTATTAACTACCACCGTATATTTCCCTCGATAGCCACGCATCATTTTTGTGTTACTCGTATTCCATCAATCTGCGTAAAATGAGAACATTCGAGCTATCTTTACAATATCCATCCAGTCTCTTCTTTCTGGTCATTGCACTCTAGATGCACTTTGTTGTCCTCATAAATGCATAGTTTCGAATGTGCCGTATGCTTCGCCCTTTCACGCACCGTGTATAAGCACCGATTGTGTATCCATACCTGTATTAGGTCCCTCTTCCACCCATTCACACTATTCATAGCAAACGACGTATGATATGACAATTTTTTCTCACATTACTCAAATGCAACTGTAAAAGATACTTTGCCATTGCTAATGTTCATTGCTGCTCTCTATTCGCTTATACAGACTAATTATGTTTATATTTTTACACCTATGTTCTTGCTTCCGAGAGCACCGTGGCCGTGTGGTTGCGATGCTCGTCACGACGCGCGTAAAGTCGAGCTCCGACCCCCAGCTCTCTCCGGCAGTCAACAAAAGCGCCCAATGGAACGCCACAGCAAGGCTATCCTTGAGATTGCAAGGAAACTCGCTCAAGCACTATTCAGTGCAAAATTTTGGACTGACAACGGTATAAAATCTACATTGAACAAACTGTCGAATGACTAAAGGAGACCGAAGGAAAGCTCAAAGCAGTGAATTAGAACGGACATATGAGTGCGCAATGAAATAAAAGATGTACGGTCCGAAATATCCAGCGAATATGTCAAATTCAATGCGGATAGTCGTATAGAATTTAGCAATCGTGGTTGGTTCAGTTTTGAATGAATGAAGTCGAAAAAAATAAAAGCTTGATAAAGTTTTTTATAAAAAGGAGGACAAATGGATATGTGAAGCCTACTAAGTAATAATAAGTTACAGAGAAAGCTAGACCGAAGAGTTGGGAACCAATGGAGTAACGTATTGTGTAGCCTATATAAGGGGGAACTCATCAAGTCGCCAGCTGGAGATTTCAAGAAAAATAGATGACTGTGTCACTGTGTTCATGTAGAGAAACCCTCAATTCTCAAAAATCTGAGTTTTTATCCAATGCATCATATTTACGACTGCATAGGTCTTTAGAATCCCGATGAACAGGCAACCATGTAAATATATTCTACCTGATTAAATAGATGATAAATGCAATAGCAGCAAAAGCGATGATTCCGAGTAGGGCTACTCCAATAGCGACGTAAATGACATCTTCGTCCCAGAAAGTTTTTGGGCATTGCGTTCCACTGTAACCACATATGGGCTCGGACAACGGTCTGTAACATATAGTAAAGCATTTATATGAGAATCTGCCATTAGAAAAGCAGGCTAAAATGTTTTGATCTGTTTTGAACATAAACAAGCATGGCATATGCAACCCTAGAAGTTTTTCGAGAGCAAAAGTTTCGAAGATCTCAAAAAAAGTTTGCTTTCTGAGAAGGCTCTTCTGATAGTGCTGTAGGAGAAAGGAAAGATTTTTGCCTTACACCTTGCAGGGCAGAGCTCTTTCTTTACAATACTGGTAAACTTTCGATAGCGTAATGTTTGCTGAAATCAGCGCTAGGCCCCTTCTCACTCCATGGAATAGCCAAAAACACCTCTTGGCGTATGTGAAATCAACCTCGCTTTTCTCGTTGCTTTGCAGAGAAACGGTATTTCGAGAAAATGAGCACAACGTTGGAATTAGCAAGCATTCCGGTATCGAATGATTACTAATAATTCAAAGAAAAAGCTCTGCCTTGAGAGAAAAGTGCTTACGTGGAACACAAGGAATTCTCTTCTGTAGCGAAAAAAAACTTTTTCAAATCTTGCCTACTTAGAATTGTAGCCAGAAATTCAAGCTTTCGAATGGTTACTAACACTCCTATGAAAAGTACAATACGACAACTAAAATTGGATATTCATATGTTCCTTTGTAACCAAACAATTTTTGTTATGCTATCAATTGAATTCTTTGCTTAACTTTGCTTGAGAATCTCTATTATTTATTTGTCTATTCTCATTTGTGCTCACGTTTTGGGTCGTTAAATCATCTATTAAAGTAGGTCAGTTGTACAAGACGGGAATGAAAACGGCCAAGATTGTCAACATAACTGATTTTAGTCCAAGAAGTGTCCACAGAGCCGTGAAAAGTTTATAAAAACTAAAAGGATTGAGAATCGTCTTCGAGAAGGTCGTCCTGCCGCCGCGTCTACTCCGAAAATTATTCAGAAGATCCTTTACAGAATTCAACGTAAATTAGGGCGTTCAGTGCTCAGGATGGCAAGGCTGCTCGGGAACCGTGAGCTGAGCGTTCGAAACGATGTCAGAGATAAGCTGAAGCTGTATAGCTTCAAGATCGCTTGCGTTTATTTCCTGGACAAAACGATGTACGGGGAACGGCTTCCAAAGACTAGCCGAATGATTTGTATAACAGCTGGGGCTCGTTTTAAAACTGCTTTGACACGCATTTGGGACAAAAATACCTTGGAAGCGCGTGCGGGCATCGTTGAAAACTGCCGCAAGCGACTTCGTAAATGTATAGACGCCAAAGGAGGAAACATTAGAATTGGTTTTAAACTTTTTATTGTTCGGATTGTTGATATAATAAACGAGATTATTCCCTCGAATGAATTTATTTGTCTATGCTATATTTTTTTTACTGCTGAAACATCAGAATATTATCAGAAGTTTTACCGCACCCTGTATTTCTGGCCATCTTCTTGATAGAAGCAGTTTAAAAAAGTCGTTCTACCAAAAACACTGCAAACACCACTTCTGTAAACTATCAGATGCTGTCTATTTTTCCTCAACGTCAAAAAGTTTTACGGCAAACTAGTGCAAAGTCAAACATAACGTTAAGCTATTAGTACACGGAAATGGAAATAAGCCTGCTCTCCGCTACTAGTCATTACTATGAGCTAGAGCTATCCAGTGCTGAAGACTGACTCAAAACATCTAATTATCGCCTACAAATGTCGCGATCTGTATGTTTTCAGAGAATAAAGAGCAATAAGCGGCGCTTCAAATAGCGAGGAGAAATAGAGACTTTTACTGATTGATTGCTTCATTTCTATTACATGGATGTAATTTCATTTTGTCGCCATCCACATCATAGCTAAGCAATGGGCTTAGTCTGTTCGAGTAAACTTTATCCTACCATTTTGACCAGTGCTAGCCACGGGTATCTGGCATGCTCCGGCCAGGCCTAAATTTCAGGCTTAGATGGCAATGCAAATGTCGAGCACTTTGTGAGACTGGCTGACAGTGTTAGTGATGAGTCTTAATTACCATCTAACCATATCAGGAAAACAATGGATCCATAATTATCTTCCAGTGATTAGCGAAATTAAAGGCTATAAGCAATGAAATAAAATGAGTGACAACTTTTAACTGAGAAACGTTGATATGACTGCTTACCGTTTACCACCTCGTGTCAACCAGAGAGATGTCGCTTCGTCTTCGTAGCCTTTTGATATATTCTTAAAAGATAATTTGAGTTCGTTGTTATCAGTGATGTTAATCCAGCGTGTTAACTGAACTTACTGGCGTTCCATTGATGAGCGTGAAAGTTGATAAAGGCAACTTGTTTGTAAGTTTGTCAAGGCCATATACAGCATATAGAGGATCTCGTGTTCCATTATCGTTTATCGTTACTAATCCAGTGAGACCTTGAAAGAACAAATATATCTCGTAAGTACATAAAACCTAACAAAACGTTCAATCATTGCCTCTAGCTAACTCAATGATGCCTGTTTGAGCATTTCTGATGCAGTTACTGATTGAGAATCAACTTTTTGAAGTGTGAGATCAGCACGTTTGTGAGATTTGTTTGGATTGTTCTAAGAAATTCCATCGTTCACAGGCCGTTCATCGCTTGAGAGAGAATAAAGAGTTTCGGAGTTTAGGTAAATTTTACATTCTGTCACATCAGTGTCTAGATAAAGGTCAATTATCATATAATTTCGGCCTAGAACACATACACTAGAATTTGTCTGGGGTAGTGAAATCAGTTGTCAGGCAGTCACTCGCTTGTCAATTCGCCAGTAAATTCTACACTAATTAAATTATATCAGTGAAATGAAAGTAGTTGGAGATGAAATGAAATTAAGATGGAGTCATGCCTGGTGGATGTAGTACCACCAATGTTGCTTGTGAAACCGGGCATGCCACATCTTAGTTAAGATGTCTTACCTACAATATCTTACCACCAAATTCTCAATTGAGGGATGAACGCGAAGAGACGATCTGATTGTTAGAAGTACTGGGGTTCAAGAATAAAAGAAAAAACTGATACGGATCGAATAAAGAGATAAAATATCTTACTATATCTATAATGATCGCTAGAATCTTACCAATAAAACTACGTTTAACGAAATCAGCTATGAGAGACGCATTCGATTGTCCTCCTATAGGATCCAGTGCAAGCGAGTCATTGAGGGACAAGCCGTAAAGGTAGAAAACGTCGTGCAAATGGCGAGCCCATCTTGCCACCTGATAGATAGGTGAAGAAGTAAATGTTTAAAATCTATGATTAATGGAACTCGATTGTTGTACGGAATTTTTCCAAAATGGTGCTTAATCTATTCGATTGATGCCTAAGATTATACCATTTTTCCATCATTTGACATGCAAGCAGGAGTGGAACAGTATAGCGGATCTGCTCTCACGCGTGAAAGGACTTTTTGTGCAAAGTCCTCCAGCGTAGCAGCGCTGACATCGTCACTGTTGGTGTCTACCTGAATGGAAACAGTAGAAGAAATTTAGGAATTAGCAACAAAAGAGCAAATCAAGAAGCATGATAGCAGAATTCAATTTGTTTGAATTGGTGGTTTAGCAGGAGAGCGTGGTAATATCCAGCATGCCATGTTTTAGTATACAGTTGAATGTCTAACCAGTTACATGCCCAACCATATGCTTAGCTTGGAAAAAAGACGGTGGAACACGTGATATTTTGCCTGACGCATATAGTGGGATGCTACCCTTTTGTTACTATCAGTAAGGGGCGCATGATACTGATGAGACCGATGAACCTGTCGAAACGTTCGTGCATCACTGTCATTCATTATCAAAACTCGAAAAAGACTTAATGAAATGTCTGTGTGATTATATCGATATTCAATCAGTGTTTTACTACATACCAGCTCAACACTATCGAAAACACAATGTTTCTCATTATATTTTAGACCTCATAGACTCAACTCTCCGAGTTATTATTGATAAGAAGACTTGACTACTTGATAAATAGTGCATTAAGGTGTTTTTAGCTGATACACATTGACTTCTCTGCTCAGGTTCATTCTGCTTGAAATTCATAACAATTACCTCAGCAGTGATAGCCTACTATGGTTATTCATCTACATAGTTCTGGTCCACACCATGATTTTGATAAATGATCCACATTTCTCCAGATTGTGGACATATCGTTATATCAGAGAAAGTTCTGACGAACATGATCTGCATGGCACTCCTTACACCGACCTCTTGTGTGACATTTTCGAATAGAATCAACATAAAACACGATAAAAGTCTCAGAAAATTGTCCCAGAAAATTTGAAAGGACTTCGCAGGATTCTCACTTATAGCTTATTGAATGCTATTTGGGACCAGCTATTATCTGTCTGTCGCCTGTCCTCTCCTTGACCATCGAGTCACTTGAACGAGAGCTGTTATTTCTGTCGTGTGCCACAGTGAACCAACAAGTTTTGTTACTGTAAGTTGAGATGCACATAGTTCTTCTAGTTTTTTTTTGCAGAACTCCAATGATAAGTTTGCTAAACTTTCCGCTATGCGTCTGATTTCCCGAGGCATCCAGTCGCCAGCGATTTCTGCTCATTGACCGCTCCTTATACGTATCAGATAGGGGCTCACTCAATCCTAGCAGAGTGGGCGAGTGCCCGGCGCTGCCCGACGCGGTGTTGGTCTACCTCTTCGTCCTCCCAACAGTCTTCGGCAATCAACAACAAATGCATTATGGATGTTAGCTATCCTTGAGATTGCACGGAGACGTGCTCGAGCAGTAGTCTACGAAGTTTGCTAAATTGAAGTTTTCAAGTATTCGAGGAGACGACTCGAATATTGGAAGAGCTGAGACAGCTGCGGTGAGGAAACTGGGATACAGAGTAGATAAAATAATAAAGCAAATTGGCTAACAAACTGATTTTTGACAAATATATCAAAGTAAGAGAAATCACAGAGCCAAGTGGGTGAGCATGCAGTCGGTCTACTTAGTCCTTCTCAGTACTTTCTGGATATTCTTGGCAGCTTCCCAAGTGACTCTCATCTCATTGGTTACCTATGCTCCAAGTCAAATAACGGTCAGTCTTAGCTTACATTATCTCCCTCTATAGCACGTGGGAAAAGGAATTCGTCATATCCTTGGTGCTTAGCGATTTTCCCTCGCATTCGAACACTTCCCGTGTTGTTTCTTTAGCTGCTTGCGGATTTCGTCGTTTTTTGAAATAATATAAAGTATTGGCCAAGGCGATTACTTGCAGTCTTGGAAGCAGACTAGATAAAGTGCTTCCAGGCATTTGTTGACTGACTGAATGAGAGTGTTGGAGAGAGAGTCGAATCAGTGCCTTGTTTATCATCTTGACTAATACACCACATCACTGACCACTGCGCTACCATACTTCTAGTGTATGAGGTGCACGTGAAAAATTTGTTCTGAATATAAGATAGAGACGAGTCGGAAGCATTTGTATCTCAATCAGTACGAATTTTGTAATTAAAATCGTCTTCTTCAAACAACAAACAGAATGAGCGGATGCTTAAGATTGACATTGAGTAAAGCAACAACACTTCTAGCAATTTTAATCGTCTTCCTATCAACATTCAACGTAGTGAAGCAGAGATCGGGGCATTATATATGAATTTAAAGAAGTTTTACAGAAAAATCAGCCTTCTCTTCTGCGATAATTGGTGAATTGAAGCACGGATAAATGTATCGGGACCCACCTAATGGAACAAAATGAGCCTCTTGTAGGAAAAAACAGTTACAAGCTGAGAAGTATATCGTTTTTTAATGCATGGTTCTTTTTGTGGAAAAGAAAGAAGTATAATAGTTTGCAAAACGAAAGCCCGAAAGCATCATAAGTAGGAATCTCTCTTCTTTAGTTGACTTTATATGTCAATAACGTAGATGAGGACTATCGCTGTTTCACCCACCACATGCACGACAATGCGAAAGAGTCAAGAAAAATTATTAAGAGATCATTGTCACACAAAGTCTTCAGTTTACAGTTGAGTGTGAAATTTCACAACACTGAGATAACTACCATTTTACGCTAGATAATTCATCGTTCTAGACAAAAGATAGGATAAAATTTTAATGAGAGAGGAATAACGGGAAAGAAGCAAAACCTGTGCACATCTCACATTAGTACAACACTACTTTTCACGTTCTTGCTACCCGAGGAAACGGGACTATAACACATTGATCAAAGTTGCACCGCGATACACGCAAAATGGTTCGCGGCTTTGATGCCGTACATCAGGTTCGTCTACAACTTCGTGATACAATTAACAAATTGGCACCGGGTGTTTCTGTGAGGATAGAAACAGTGGTTTGTTACATAATCATGCCATCGCAGCTCATTGAGAGTGATATTTACCATCCGCAGAATTTTTTATGTGATCGAATGTATGGCATTTAGCAAAGACTCATCAAGCTAATCATTTGTTCCCTAACCTTCACCTGCCACATTGCAGCTCTAGAAATAATTGAAAAACCAGAATTACCAATTTGGTCTAAAAGCAAGGATCTACGCGAATTGGAAAATATCGTTCAATACGGCTCCTGTCTACGACTGGTTTAAAAGCTGATTTTTACGCCTAGCGTGAGGTATTTTATCAGCACCTTGTACACTGCAGAACAGGAGTCTCGGCATTACAGCCTCATATTATTGTTTTGAGCGAGGTCTTAGAAGAAGTCGAATACGAAGATATTTTCAAAAATACCAGCCTTGAGCAATCAAATGCTAATCACCACATTATGCGGTGATCTTTTCACTGAACATCTAATGATATGTTATCTCTGTAGCAAAAGTGAAGCAAAATTTTTGTTTGACACGCGCGTAGTGTAACATGTTCGTCGACGATACCTCTATATAAGGGGGTCTGTCTAAAAGCAATTGGCTTAGGCAAAAGGCGCCGTGCAACTGGCGAGGCTGAAATGGCAAGACACGTGCCTTGCACTGTATAAGTGTTGATAAAAGATCTCATACAAGACTTAGATATACATTGTCATATAAAAATGCTTTGAGCGAAGTCTTAGAACGCAGTCGAATATAAAGGTACTTTAGAAGCCACTCTGAAAGGAACTGACGCAAATTGGCATGGAGCAGTCGTAAAGGAAGAAGTGTTTTGAAGTGGTCCTGCTTGATGGACAACGCCCAATGAAAATGAAATCTTATTGAAGTTAGCGATAGATCTAGCTGTTTTACTGCATTGAAAGGGGTTCCTACTCAGATATGGAAAGCGTGATTGAGTCTTTGAAAAACTCGTAGCATCGCAAAGCGTCAGGAAGATTTGCTATACATACTTATCTTAATAAACTTATGAGGTAAACTAACGCTTCGAAGAAATAAATGTGCTCATACAGTCTTCAGATGTTGCATGATTGATATTGGAAAGTGTTTAAGAGGAACATAGTGCTGAAAAATTTGTTACAGCCAGCATGCGTGTGGCGTCTTCCTGGGCTACATTGTCCACGGCGTCATTGGCATCGATATTCACCCAAAATGGAACCAGCCCATTTGAAACTGAAATGGGTTACAGTTCATTTAAGATGAGAGAAGTGAATTTTCAAGTCGTTTATCCGACAGTTGAAATCCCAAACAAAGCGTTAATGAAAAATGACAAATGTTGGTATCGAATTGAAAAGCTTATATAACAAAATGAACACCACTCGAAAGTAAAAACTATCATGTCGAATACTCTAGTATAGCAAAACAAATTCAAATTGCACCAATCACTTCTTGAGTCCCGCGATGGACAATTCATAAATTTTCTCGATAATGATTTGCGCTTTAGTCAACTCGACTCAGTCATTACAATGGAAAAGTACTTTGGATGCTTTTTAATTCACAAGACTGTATGAAACCGAAAAAAGTCTAGAATTCAAAAACGCTTCTCTGTCATGCCAATTTTTCATTGTCTATTCAATATTGAATGTAATAGTTGTGAAATGCTTTGCTTCTCATACAATAAAAAAAATATTATTCTTAGTGTCTTACGTTTTTGTGCTGCTGATGAAGCTGCTTGACCTGAAAATATTCTGAACAGTTGGCAATTTTGATGAGAAAATGAAAGAGGGAGAGAGAGATAGAGATAAAATCTTTCTTCCGTTTTGAACTCACTAATTATGTTACTACAACTTATTCTGTTACAAAAAAACTGTGAGCTAGAGTATATCTTTTGAAACCAACAAGGACTTTTTCTAACAAACCCTGCACTAGACTTTTTACCAAACAACGATGCGAGAAATGATTTATAAACTCACTTACTCATGCAAATACGAGAAAGGTAAAATGTAATTGACCTATGTTCAAAATTTTGTGTGCGATCAGGCACAATATGAGACAAAATGTTGTAGAGCCTTGATGTACCTCTTCACACTAAGGTTGGGCTCAAGTAAACAAAAAACGGTTTTAGCTTTTTACTTTTTATTTCGATAAAGAATAGAGGTGGTATGACTGCATCGTGCGCCATATATAGTTAATAAAACTTTTTTTCAGCGCTGACAGAATTTACAAGGAATTTCAAAACTACCTTGATCAGTAAATGGTGAAACTTTCTTGAGAACTGACCAAGTCCAATTCCTGACATTCCAATTAAAATATAGACAAATTCGTCGGTTACCATGTCTAAGTCGGAAGCTTTCTTCATAAAATCTCGTTTGTCTTGTGCTGTCTCCAAGCAGAGCAAAAATACTGCAAGAAAAAAAATTTGTAATTCAAAAAACTTGTTCAAGAGCTATTTCTGAAGACTTTTCTCTTTCTTTTAGACGAAATTTTCTTTTATTCTCCTACAAAACTTTTGTCACTAATCGTTTATCGAAACCACTGTGTTGCATGTGAATTCAACATATCTCTGACTCTAGAAACAATGGACCAAAAAAAAAATCTACTGAGATGTCTATTATTTTCATGCTGAGCATTATAAATCACTTATGCACTGAACAACATCGTACTTCTGACTGATTTTTTGGCGTATTGCATGTCTTCTGTAAAATACACATCGTCTCCACGAATCCATTCTGCCTTCAGGACCACATTCACGTAGTACAAAGACTTTCTACTAAAGACTGCCTGAATTGCATCTATTCTTGAGCAAATGAGTACATCTTGATTAATGTGGATGAGTGAGAGATAGATCCTACGAGGTGCACCCGATTATCGACGACAATTTGAGTGCTTTATGCCGGGTGTATCTATCAAAAGTAAAATGTTGATTACTCAGATTTGTATCTTTAAGAATGTACCGTTGCGTCCTCCACGATACCTTCGCAGTATCGGATTTCGTTAGATGTGTAAAATATCGCCACTCGGTTCCAGTCGAAAGTGGCAAACAGTTGCAAAACGCAGTTTAACAATCTAAATGGACTGATAACAGTCTTTTGGCAAGCATTTATTGAGAAAATACTTAATTGTTGAGTGTCTGCTATAAAACATCTTAGAAATTTGTGAGCGCCTTCAAAAAAAAAAAGCAATTTCCTCTTCGTTGAGCGCTTTACCTAATTGGCTTTTAATCACAAAAAAGTGAGATTCCAGCAAAATGGAAGCCCAATGTGACTTCGAACCCGTGATTGCCTTTTCCAGAGACTTGCCGGGTTTTTCATTACACTATCGAGGACCTCGCTCTCCTTCCTTCATTCTCAATCATAAAGGATGACGAATCAAGCTCTCGGTGTTGATCAATCTCTGAAGGATGCGCCATGCATTCGTCTTCAATTAATAACTTCGTTTGAGGGATTGAATGCATATCTGGCCTTTGGAATGATCCGTTGTGGCCTCCCGCTGTACCGAGTCAGTGTCGCATATCTTCCCAGACAAGTCTGAGACCAGTTTGGTACCAATTTACAGACCCCGGAAGGATGGATGGCTTGGTGATCCATGAGCTCGATATCGAACCATCGACCTTGTATGTGACGCAGAGCACCTCTAACCACTACACCACATAAAGCTCTTTTTTCTTGATAATATTCAAAAATATTCGGTGGTTGTTAATATTTACCCGTCAACGAGATTAGTTTAGGGAGCATTAATCAGCATACACCCCAGAGCTGAGGTGTACCGCGGTTGAAATCACAGTTTCATATCTCAGGTGCTGCATTATCGTTTATTTCTGGGATTTCAACTGTGATTTCAATAATGGATTCAGGTCAAACACTAGTTTATTGACAATTAGTGCTCCATTGACAGATTCCATTGAAAAGCGGTTGTTAACAGCTACCGAATGGATCGAAAACCGGCTGAGAAAAGTGCGCAGCGAAGGCCTGGATGGTGTACTAGAAAACCTAGTGAGTCGCAGAAAAAGACTATGACGGATGTGAAGTCACTCTAGGCTCACGTTTTCCTCGTATCTCAGAGCTCTTCTGGTTAAATTTCACATCATCCTTACCAATAAAATTCAATTAAACAATAATGAAAGGTAAAAATTTTGATTTCAGTCGTAGCTCTCAATCTCGTTCGAAAAAAAAGGGAGCACTAAAGATATATATTTTTTGAGAGTAAACTACGAGTACACTATACGGGTCAATTTCAGTGTAGCCTGAGCGAATGTCTCACATCATATTACATTCATAGTACAAGCGAGAAAGGATCTTGTAAACAATTTTTTACTACATGGAATTAGCAATCACCACTATTAGGAAATTATTTACTGAGTACGCTTCAAAAGATTTTCATAGCGTCTGCACCGTTGTAAACATCAACGATCAATCCTTTTGTGAAGCTAAATCAGTGCTCTAAATCGGATTATGGATAGAATTCAGCTGACATGACCAAGTAGATAACTTGCCACTTCACAGTGGCTGGAAAAGAGAGTCTTCAACTTGCTTCGGCGGCGTTGCTTACATAGAGAACATAGAATCGAGTATCATTCAAGCAAAACTTCAAAAAGTATTCTGTATTGATCAATCCTTGGAGGGCGCACCCAGCGTCCGACTTCGTTGAGTATATTAGAGCTAGCTTGATCCATATCTAATCTATACACAGAGTTACGTTAACATGCCGATGTATTAAGCCAGTGCTCACTATAATACCAAGCGGAACCAGCACGAATTTGCTATCCTTAGCAGGATGGATGGCGCCATTAGGCAAGAGCATCCTTGTATTAATATGGAAACATGAGTCTGATGGTTCATCTTTACTAGTCGACGAGCCCACATTGCCTCATTCTTTTCTCTTGCCCCCGTCCCTCATAATAGTTTGCACGACATAGCAACAACATGTGACTATCATTCCGAGATAGGCAAAACTCTTTAGAGAATGTTCATGTTGCTAGAAGATCTGAGCTAGAAATGCATTTCAATTAAATTCTTTTATCCACTTGTATTGTGGCTGTCGAGATTCCTAACCTCCTTTCGACATTCTCCCCATCAATTTTCAATTTCACTGTTCGCTTTGTATACAGATTCCTTTGAGAGTAGGATTATATGGCTCAATTCTGGAAGACTTATGTACCCTAGATTATCAATGCAGTGGAATCAATGTGAGGCTTTTTTGATTTTCTCAGGATAGGCCTGTATTCTAATGAACAAGAAGTTATGAGTTAGAATCGGGTTACTAACCCATGTGAAAACTATGGTGACCGAGTAGTAACGAAAGGGTTTAAAAAATTCACAAACACTCTCTGCAGTCGGTGGTAAAGAGCACAAATTAATGAGAGCTATTAAACCAATAATTACTTACGTGGTTGAATCAGGGACAACTTTCGTCACGTACGGAAAGGTCTTTGTGTCACTAAGTGCAGGATCCGCCAGATAACCCCATCCGAGGAGAGTCTTTTCGTAGAACGTCGATAATTGTGCCATCATCTTCGCCGCTGAAACAGTTTTATTCGTGACTTTCAAACTTTTCTTGATGAGGACTATGCAATAACGATGACAGCAAAAGTGTTATTCACCTACACAGTATCTTATTTTGCAGAGTTTGATATGGATGTATGAAAAATGCGTTGAAAAACTCAATTACTTACGTGCCGGGCACGGCGAAGCGATGACGGCATCCACGTTTTTCTTTTTCATAAACTCCACTGCTACTGCAACAGCTTCAAGAGCATCGCATTTCGTGTAGTTTACAAAAAACCTTTAAAACATTTCATGGTTGAAAGGGGTAGTATGTTGCTGAATAAATGCCAAATTGCCTTTCTCAGATAGTTGTGAAATGGAAATTTTACTTCTTAGGTATCAGAGGAAACAGCGCTCTTTATAATGAAGACAGTTGAGAAAATCATGTTTACATTTATTAGGTTGGTGCAAAATAAACTGAGGTCTTCTGGAGTTTCGAAACCCGCAATTGCTTCTACTTTTGGCTACTGATAAACTACCATTGAATGGTCGAGGTTAAGCTGCTCTGCAATATCTCATGTAGCCTTTAGAGGATCACCTTTGATGATTGCTGCACTATGGCTTTCTTTGAAGTTAGTGCAAAAGTATTAACGGTTTATGCAATGTTAAAATTCGTCTCCTTCACAAATCATCATGAACCACCTTCGAACTGTGAGTTCGTTAGCAGTTCCAGGGCCAATTGCATTGTCGATATTGTAAGTTGTCACTGCCGCTTTACGACCCATTCTGAGCTTGCATAACAAAATCGCTCAAATTTGCTTTTTACCTAACATTTTTTCGACAGTTGGGAATAATTCTGAAAAAGGCGACTAATAGATCATCACTAAGAAAACATAAAGCGGGAAATGCACGTTGTGATGTATAGCAAGCCACATTTTAGGTAAACGTAGTTCAATATCAGACGGCTCATTTGAACAATGCATAAACAACAATCACTTTTCCGGGAACCTAATAAAGTGAGCTCGATGTTAGTAAGCAAGCTGCAAATGTATCCCTCACAGTTAGTTAACTTTCTCAACACTGGAACAGTTTTGGACGGAAAGGGAGAAATGAAGGCCTAAGAACTTAGGATACCATCCATCCATAGACTACCGGCACCGTAATTTTGAGTCGATATTTTGATTGACTAATGATCAATCACTCAGTCACGTCGAAGACTATGTATTTCCTCCATAAAAAACCATCGAGTTGCTTTTGGTCTTGATATTAGATCAGCCTTGATTTTGTGGCTTAGACTAGTCAAACCATTGAGCACATATCATCATTCGGTTATTTGTTTAAACATGAAAAATATGAATTTTTTACTTCCTTTCCATACCTTTATTTCGTTGAATAAAGTCGAAAGTAAGTTTATTCGGCTTGGAACCTATAGTACACTGAATTCAAGACTTCATGCTTGATCACTGTTGTGAATTGGAAGTAAAGTAAAAGTGAATTCAAAGCTCACTTGAAATCAATACCACTGTTTATGCCTTCTGCCTGCATTCGATCCATCGCTACACCAATTGCACCACCACTTAACGAAAACCCAATGGACGTTTGAAGTACGTCCTCCACAGCCACAATTCCGACTGTCACCTAAAACTCCATGACGAGCTCGTTCTTTGAATCAAACACTACCGTTTGTGCAAAAATGTTTATTTTGGTTATCTTATTACCAAAAGAATCACTGAGTGTGGAAAATAGAGAAAAAGTACTACAGCATTGCACAAACGATTTTATTTGAAATCTCAGTATGTTGAGTGTTATTCGAAGACATCTTATCGAAATCCTCAGACCGCTAAGTGCTTTTCTAGAACACTTCACAAGATTTTAAGTATTTTTTTAAAAATTTTTTTATGAAATTCTAATGAACTAAATTCAGTAACGGTAAATAATTCTACGAGAACTCGAAGCTCCTCACGGCTAGGTGCTAATTAAACAGACAAGTCAATGCGCTCCTAAACGATTTCAATCACTTAATAAGCTATTAGCTCGCTTTTACTGAAAGTGGGCATCCTTCTAATCAAATTCAAGCTAACAAAGGCTCATACCGTCTTTTTCTGTTGTGAGAAAGCAGATGGAAACAGAAATACAAACGCGAAGGAAATCATACAAATATAGTTCTCTGTCTAGGAGGTAATGCGGTTCAAAAGCTTAGTGATTCTTCAGGTTTAAAATAGTGATTAGACACGAAGCCGCCCCACTGAAGCCTTTTGACTTCTTGAAACTAGCCTGACATCCGTGGGCTTTAATTTTTAATCCTTGATCTGTTTTTGGGAAACACACATTTGGTACACCATCAGTCTTTACTGGGAAATGAAAAAATAAATGTGAAGCAAGCCCTGCGACAATATCCCTGCAAACGACGAAGAGAAAAGTATCGCTTACGGAGAAACTAGTTGAGGAAAGATTCATTCTACTCTCTCTCAAACGCTACAGTAATAGTCTCTCGAAGTATTTTTAGAGATACCTAGCAACTGAAGAGTTTATCAAACACCATTTCTATAATCAGAGGAATATTTTAAGGGTTTGCTGTGGCTGAGAGGTGTTTTTGGGTGATAGGCAGGGAATTGCAGCGGGAGGTTAATTATCCCAGCAGAGCCCCCTAAGCTGAGAAAGAGTCCGACGTTCCACGAGATAGGCCCGTTAAGAGTTAACCTCACTAGGAATCACCGCCGTCTTAGCAGTAACTAGTCGCAAGGTGGTAAACCTCTTCTGAACCATAAAAGCCAGCTACTGCCTGGTGTGGTGACGACCTGAGAAAGGGCTCGGCTAGACTGACCTCAAAACCCCAGAAACAGAAACAGCTAAAGCAGTAGGAAAATTTTGCCTCAATGCCCCACATAAGAGTACTCCATTCCACGACGTGGAGCGGTGAGACGACATAAGAGATGATCAAAACTCGCGACCAACGAGATGTCATTGGAAAAAAATAAAACGAATCCGTGTGCCACACTCCACGGAGACTACCTTTTAACCTGCACTTATAGAGCCAAAACAGTCTTTCAAAGCACTGACTTGCGCACTTCTTGAGGCTGCTGGCCGCATCTGATTTTATGCGATCGCGCTACAAAAAACGAAAAGCAAGAAGATTGATATAGGACAATAAGGCGACGGTACTCTCGTTATTCGTGACGCAAAGTTTCTGCTACAGAATGTTGGAGGCATCGGCTTTATCGTTCACCTATTTGTCTCCCATTCACTCACTTCATAGGAAGTCCTATCATCACGCTTGACTATCCTCCCTCGACTTTGGCGCCAAAAAAGCGCCAGCATCATAAACCGCTATTCATCAACTTTTACTCAGGAGCGTTAACAGCAAGTTGAGAAAGTTATTTGCAACATATCCTTCAAAAAACTCACTTTTGTATACTTCCATGCCAAACTATGAAAAACATGAATATATTTGAATACTCGAGTACTTGGACGGTCCGTCTTCACAAGTGCAGACCCCAGCACGTTTGCCATTCGTTCCTTTTTTCGCTATTGCCGTCTATGATGGTGGCTTGCTTCGAGCACGACGGCTGGCGAGAGTTTCATACCGTGATTGAGAAAAATAGGCAATAGGCTAATAATAGGCCAAAAATGACCACGAATTAGAGAAATTAGCAAGAGAAGGGCAGGTGAAACGAGAACGTAAACCGTTCTACAGAACTCCTGTCCGTCCTACGTTTCTTCTATGGAAACTTTTTTTTTTGAGGTTAGAGAGAAGCACTGATAGACATGGGAGTTTCTTAGCAATACGGATCATAAACTTACTAGCAGAAAATACTACATCGGCACGTCAGTGGTACCTAGATTTTGTATGGGGTCTGATCACCACTTCTTCTGTGCAAAGATTCGATTTAGCCACAAGCTAGGTAGGAAGTGCTGCCATCGTTCACAAAAAGCAAAACGCATCTTTACTACGATGAAGGATGTGCTCGAAAAGGGCGCTGGAACTTGGTGTTTCTGCATCATGCCTAACTAGGCCGGTATAAATAGCAACTGTAGAAGTCCGTCACTCGTTGCCATCTGGGCATGCAAGAGGTTGAAGTTAGTCGCAACCACGTCCGCTCACTGTTTAGATGGTTTTCGAAGAGGGGCAGTTGTATTCCTTTAGAATCTGATCCGCTGTCCTTTTCGTCCATCTGTCAACTGTTCTGCTCACCACGCTGTTAGGCTTCGGAGATCCGTCAGCACTCACAACGCCTAGCTGGCTTGCGCAGCTCAGATCTCCAGCCGCTGTCAATCTTCAAGGTCCAAAAATGCATGCGTCGATAGCGAAATAGACGGGCCCTAAAAAGATCACATGACAAATGGACGAAAAGAATGGTGTTGTGTATTCAAAAAATGCAATCGCCCTCTTGAAAAACCGGGCGCCACTTATGATCGCCACTTTGCGTTGGCAGGACTTTTTTCTAGAGATTTTTTACAGCATTAGTAAAACATTCCAGAATGGGTTGGAAAAAGCTGCTCAAAGATATGTCTAGCACTGATGTGCAAGCCCTAAAACGACAAGAGATCCGGCAGAGTAGAACCGGGGAAGAACGACATCTTTTTGGTGAAGAAAACGCATTTTTGCCACTGCACTCTCTGTTCTGGGCTCAAAGACCTACAAAAGGTAGTTTCTTTTGAACAAATTCATTCTGTGCTCGAGCATGGCATAACAGAAAATTTGTTGATATCTACCATTGCAATTCAACACTCTAAGCTTTTGTTTACTTTGATAAAATGATATATTTGTGAGAACTTTTGAGATGATTTGTGGAAAAAAGTTTCATTTCACCAAAATTATTTGCCTGTGAAAAGGCAAGGCCATTACGATATCGCATAGTTCGCCTTAATTCGAACTAGTAACATTCGAACGATGTTACAAGCACCACCAAAAATTTTTTTTTCATAAATTCTTAATATTTGTACCTTTCTTTCGAGTATTTCATTAAGACCACGCTCAAACTTCAATAGATCTGCTGATTTTTATTTGAGCCGACATGTCATGTGGGCTAAATGGGCTCTCGTGCAGCTTGATACACGTGTTTCGACCTTACAGGCTCGTCAGTCGAGCACAACCCCTCGTCTTTCAATCCTTTTATGAGCTAATCCTCTCGAGAGCCTGCTCTTCCTACAGAGAGGTATGGAAGACAAACAATTTACACTGTATGTCAAGTGAAAATATCACCGAACTTATAGCGTTCTACTTATGTGTTTCCACTTGACATAAAGTGTAAATCGTCCGTCTTCGATACCTCTCTGTAACAAAAGCAGGCTCTCGAGAGGATTAACTCATAGATTGAAAGACGACGAGTTCTGCCCGACTGACGAGAGTGTAAGGTTGAAACACGTGTATCGGGCTGTACAAAACCACATGACATGCTGCTTCAAATGATAATGGAGAAAATCAATTATATTGGTTTTTAATTGAATATTAATTGGAACTTTGCAATTTGAAACTGCGATAACCAAAATTCTTTACAAATAAGTTACAATCAATTCAACGTATAATTACGATTTCTACATTTTGTATTCCATTTTTAATCGCTGGATCGTTTTCAATATTTCGAAAAACGGCACATTGATTTTCAGACGTAGAGGATCGACTATTGATTGGGTTTGGTGCCCTGGCTTCTCCATACCCCTTGTATCGGCATATTCGTACCGATTCTGCCCAAAGGATGCCAAAGCTAACCTAATACTATACATTGGTAAGCCAACGCAAATCAGTGTATAATTCAGTTATGAGTTCATTTACTTCGACCGTGTTTGATAAACCATGATATCTGACGCGTTTTTCAGGGATTGATCAAAAACAAATGTTTCACCGATTAGTCTACATAAATAGCAATTTTTCAATTACAGGTTAAACAAGGAAATTGAAATCATTACAAAAAACGATACTGCTTTATTATGGCGACTCCACTTAAGGCCTTCGGTAAAAGCGTATTTTTTGTTGAATCAAGAAAATTTTAAAAGTATATTTCTTCTCTCATATTGCTTGTTTTCAACGGCCGTATCAGTCAAAATGAGATTTTGCTTCACATTTGAAGAATTCTCGCCTCATAAAAGTTTTTATAGCAAAGTTCAATCTAAAGATAGAGCAAGCCTTTCTGATTAAGAAAATGTTTGCTTTTTGGTATTACAGCTGTACATACACCGTAGCCGACTATAAGTGCTCACTGAGTGTGAAACCTAATATTCTTTTGGTCGTTACAAAAGCTCGCATGAGTCCTTTCCGAAAGCAAAACATATCATTATAATTGGAAAAATTTTCTCTATCTAAAAATTAAAAATTCATTACAACAAAACTTTTATTCAGTGAGAAATTTTCGAATGTAAAACAACATCTTATTTAGACTGGTACGGCGCCCCGTACTACGGACTTCCCTCATTGAGGGATCCCGCCCGGTTATTCGCGAGGGCACGTGGCGCGTCCCCAGGTGGTGGATAGAGGAATATGCGCAAACCAAAAGCTACTGTGTGCTTCTTGAAGACGCAGGTGGATTCAGGAGATGAACTCCCTGCTTCTGAAGCGCAGACTTACCAAAACTCTATTTCCACGAGTCAAATCGGCCAAAAGTCTGCAATCAAGCGGCGGGGAAGTACATGGGAGGCGGCTAGGAATCGCCTCCAACAAATAGGCTCCTCCCGCTCCGAGAGAGACTGGCAAGCTACCGTGAGTACCCAGCCCCCACGTTTAGAGCCTGGCAAGCTATACGTTGTGTATCGAAATGCCAAAAACAGCAACAAATATGGGCCACATTCCCCTGACCCAGAAAGAGCCCCTGGTACGGCAGCGCCTGGTAGGACGAGTACGGAGAGGTTGCTAAATCTCAGGACCAAACTAGGCTGTCAAGATTGAAACGGACTAAAATGACGATCTGTACTTACAATGCAAGAACCCTTGCTCATGAATTCGCTGTAGAAGATCTACTGATTCAAGCAAAGAGAATAAGGTACGATGTCATTGGCCTGGATGAGACGAG
Source organism: Parelaphostrongylus tenuis (assembly GCA_019055375.1). Taxonomy (NCBI): domain Eukaryota; kingdom Metazoa; phylum Nematoda; class Chromadorea; order Rhabditida; family Metastrongylidae; genus Parelaphostrongylus; species Parelaphostrongylus tenuis. Next base: position 283,606 of record JAHQIW010002865.1, on the reverse strand, counting down.
AAGGCGCCATCCTTTTTACGCTGTTAATGACATCGAAGAAGAACTGTTCCTTGGAACATGAGATAGCAGAGGTTTCTGCGGAGTTGGTGTCCTCGTCAAATCGAATTTGACCGTGAACATCGATCCGTTTAGACAATTAACAACCCGTATTCGACGATTACGGTCAAGAACGATGTGTTCTAAGCCGGCTTTGACAATCTTCGTTGCTTACGCACCAACATCAAGCTTTGACGAAGAAAAAGTCGAAGCTTCTTATATATACCTCGAAAAAATCTTCGCAGAAGATAATACATTCTTCAAGATCATTGTCGGAGATTTTAATGCAAAAATTAGACCTAGGAGGACGTTTGAAAGCCACATTGGGATCCATGGGCAAGAATGGACTAAACGAGGTGGAAGGTTATCCGAGTTTATCATGACGACCCAAACCATCCATGGTAACTCACAAATTCAAAAGCCTCACTCTCAGCGATTGACGTGGGAATCTCCCAATGGCGAGTACCATAACGAAATAGACCACATCTTAGTTAATCGAAGGTTTTACCTGACCAATGTCGCTGTTGTTCCTAAATTCTGCACGGGATCAGACCATCGCCTCCTTCGCGCGACGTTCCGTTTTTCGAGGAGGGGAGAGAAAGCCGCTAAATTCAAACAACGAAGTCGCAGAACTACCACAAACTGATATGTATTCAAATATTGGTCGGCTTTTGGGAAGATACCGCTGTCGACAACATTGGCGAAGTATACGATCGGCTCGCTAAAACACCTTCACGTTAACAGCTATGAAAGCCCAGATCCTAAGATCACGAAGAGACGTTTTTCTCCGCAGACACTCAAGCTGATATGTCAGCGTGGAATCGCACGAGCTACAGGCAACCGAATTCTCAAGTCCGAACTTGCGAAACGATGCAGAGAAGCGATAAAAGAAGACCTTAAAGAGAGAAGGGCAGCAGTTATGGCAGAAGCTGCAGAAGCTGGGAAGAGCATTCGCAAAGCTCAGCGAGGCTTCGCCAACTACAAGACCAAGATGATTGCACTCCGATACCCTGATGGGGCACTTACAGCTTCAAGAAAGGCTATGGAGAGAATCATCCATCAAACGACTCGGATCTCTTGAACCATATCCTTTTACCGTTATATGATTAAAAGAGGATGAATCTGTCACTCCACCTGTACTCTCTTCCAAAATCCGACATGCTATATCGCCGGTGAAGAACAGAACTACACCCGGTCCAGACAGGATCAGACCAGAACACCTGAAGAACCTAAAGCCAGTTCTCATCAGCACTCTGGCTCTGCTCTTCACTCACTACCTGTCATAATGCAAGGACCCCATTCAGTGGAAAAGCAGCAAGACTGTATTGTTGCTCAAAAAGGGAGACCTTCACAACATAGGCAACTATCGCCCAATCTGCTTGCTGTCCGTTGTCTATAAACTCTTTAATAGAGTCATCCTAGACAGGATTGACAGAGCACTGGACGGAGGACAGCCATCCAAACAAGCAGGGCTCCGAAAGAGATTTAGTACCATAGACCACATCCACACAATTGCAAGGCCCATTGAAGTTTCACGAGAGTACAAGCAACCACTCTGTCTCACTTTCATCGATCTGAAGAAAGGACACAGAAGCGATTATAGAGGTCTGGGTAACCAGGGCATCCCTATTCGGTATATAATCAACCTTCGTGAGCTTTATAAAGATTTCACAACCGTAATATCTCCATTCTACAACAATTGACGTAAGAAGAGGGGTTCGACAAGGCGATACAATTTCGCCAAAACTATTCACTGCCACCCTAAAAAACGTCATGCGAACATTAGAGTGGGACGATATGGGAGTGAAAATTGACGGCCAACATCTAAACCATCTTGGCTTTGCTGACGATATCGTCCTCGTACACCAAAGATCAGCCAAGCGGAACGAATGTTGACCGATTTCGATAACGCCTATGGAAAGATAGGTCTTCAACTAAATCTAACGAAAACGGTGTTCATGTGGAACGGATGGGCCTTCAATGCCCCATGCACGCTCAACGGAACGACAATCTCCGAATGCTCCACTTACGTCTATCTAGGTCGTGAAATCAACAAGATGAACAGCCTAGCTCCAAAGTTGAGCAGGGGAAAAAGAGACGCTTGGGGAACGTTTAAGAGCATCGAGGATGAAGTGAACAGAACTAAGAACATCCGACTCCGTGCCCACCTTTTCGACTCGACGATTATCCTTACTCTAACGTATGCGACAAGAACCTGGTCGCTACTTAAGCAGGATGAAAGAATACTTGGTATTATTGAACGCGCAGTCGAAAGGTCGATTCTAGGAGTATCACCTTTCTCGCAAATGAGAGCAAGGATCAGGAGTTCCGGCCTACGTCAACGATCGGAAATCAGAGACGCCGTTCTACATGCTAGGATATCGAAAATAAGGTGGGCCGCACACATGATGCACTTCAACGACAACCGATGGACGAGAGCCCTTACCGACTGGATTTCTCGGGACAATAAGCGCTCTACAGGTAGATCACCGACCCGCTGGTCCGATTTCTTCACGAAAGCTATTGAAGAAAGATATGATGCTCAGCGAATCCCTAGAGCGAGGAGGACCCACTGGGCTACTCTTGCACGCGATAGGGAAAAACGGAAGTGTTGCTGGTACCTGCTGGAGCCACTCGACGATCAACGGGACAACAGATGATACAGGTGACGGCGCCAAAAATATGCTATTTGAGAAATCATACACTCCATTGAAATTCACTTGATTTGAGCTTTCGATAAACTACAGAAACGTTTTGCAAGAGCAAAAAATACGTTTTTACCAAAGGCCTTAACTGGCGTCGCCACAATAGAACAGTGCCTATACTCTCACATTTCATTATTAACATTAATATGTGAAAAACAGACTAGAATAATAGGTTTTTTGAAAGTTTAATAAATGATTCATAGAGCAAAAATCCATGAAGACGTACTTGATGATTTGGCTGTATTCAACCCTTGGGAACTGCAGTTGATCGATCGTACAGCACAGCTCGCCAGAGGCACGCGATTTTCGTTATTCACTTAGGATTTTTCCTCCATTTGAAAAGCAAAACCTCAGATTTCTTCATGTTATTCTGATACTCTATGACTTTCTTTACACGGTCACATGCTTTTCGTTCAAAAATAACTTTTTTATTTAGTAAACCCTTGAGTGAGAAAGGTGATCTTCTTTTCGCTCTAACAGTGTTTTGTGATATCCTTTCAAAACCAACTGCGGCATCAAAATTCTCGAGATTTGAGCTTTCAGATGATCTGTAAGGGTTTGGCGAATAGCGTTGTACAACCTGCATCAGAGCAATTAAAGCAAACTGAGTTAGGTATAAAATTCTATTTCCGTTGCTACATCGTAATAAACAGTCTTGTCTAGAATCGAAAATATTGTTTTAACGCATAAATTTAAGCTTTTAAATGATTATCGAGTGTCTAAGAAAAAAGTCTTGCTCAGCGAGAAAGGTCTTTTAACAACTGTGTACTTAAGTTGTGCGTGTTTTGAGAAACACTGTATCTTCAGGATCATAAGCACTTATTGGGCAGCTTCTCCTAGTCTCGCACCGTCCGTCGAAGTCGTACTCAATATCTGTATAATTCACCGTCAAGAATTCTTGCAGTCTCTTTACAATTGCATGACACAACGGCAGTCTATTCGAAAACTCTTCGAAGAAAGCAATTTTCAGTCTCAAAATTTTTTGAAAAAATACCCATTTTGATAGCACACAGTGTCTAAAAACTCATTGTAGGAAACTATTTACCACTTTCATTTACTTCTCACTCGCAATACTCATTTGTTGTAATCAACATTGATTAAGCCTCGACTTGTTAAAAAGGTAACTGATAAAGCTCTTGACATTGATCAATCCCTCAGAGATGTGCTATGCATTCGTCCTCAATTTTCAACTTCCTTTGAGGTGATTGAATGCATATCTGGCCTCTACGATGACTCGCGGCGGTGGCTAGCCGCTAAACCAATTCAGTGCTGCTTAACCCCTCAGACAAGTCTGAGACCAGTCTGGTAACAATTTACGAGCCCGCGGAGATCGATGTCTTCGTGAGCCATGAGCGCGAGATGGGACCAATGACCTCGTGTGCCATGCAGAACATTTCTAAGTATGCGCCACATGCGTTCCATGACTTGCTGCGAACTAAGAAGGCAGCTTTACATTACAAAAGGTAGAAATCAAATTGTTACGGCTCTTACAAGGTGGACTTAATCTGGATGCAAAATACTGACCTTAATTATACTTATTTATTTATTTATTCATTTACACGACCCGTCATCACATTTTTCAATGTGCGGATCCCAGTACATCTAGCATTCGATTCGTTTTTCGGCTTCAATATTTATTGTATTATTACATAGTAGAAAATTTAGCAAACAAATGACAAATGTAAGTGCGACTTTTGGCGGTTCCTTGTGCGTCACGGAATTTCAAGAAGATTTTGGAAATGTATGGTGAACAGTTCAAACATCGACAATTGAAGCTTTAAGGTCCACTAAGTTCCTGCATCTCAGACAGTCCCACAACAATGTTTAGTGTCATGTAATATTCATTTGTGGAAGAACAGCAGAGTATAAAATTGAGCGAAACTACAAAGCTGAAACGAAGAGCTGTTGTGTCTGTAGGCCCGGCGTTGGCAGTGGATGTGAAGAATCTGGTGTTTCAACACGTTTAGCAATTTGTTGAACATCTCTTCCCTGAACGGATTGAGTCGTTGAAGAGCCATGTCGACCTATCAAATAAAAAGCCTCCATGACACCCTTTCTCTAAAAATACATGGCCTTGATGCCGTTCATGCCTATCATCTTTTATTAAAAACTAATCACGTGAATGAATTAATAACGAAATTCTAGATGGTAATGGATGTTTGTTGTGTCAACAGTGTTAATGCAAAAGGATGGTAGAAGCAACTTAGAGTTTCAGTGGAAAGCGAGGAAAGCGGTCCAAAATATAAAGAAATAGAGAATCCCTTTTGATGATTTTAAAAAAGGAGTCAAGAGGTAAATGTGATAGTGCGGATCAGATGTAGCAAAATGTCCATGACATTTAACCTTTCAAAATGACGTGCGTGGCAACCTTAGACGAAGGCAAATGTGCCGACCTTTACGATCACTTCCCCTCTTGACCGAACATCATACATGTTGTGAAAATGGTTGTCAAGCAAATTGCGCGATTCTTTCGAAAGATGGATATGACTCGCTGAAATGTACTGAAATATTGATAAACTTTGAAAGTTCAATTCCAACAATGAATTTCACAGCTACTCTAGCAAACCGATGTCTAATATCTTAGAGCAAGCACTGTAAGCCAAAAGCAACCTACACCGGCTCATCTCTGTCATTGATGAAAGCGTTTGAGGCCTGACTCGCACAAAACCACTAACAGCTCTACATTTTTGAACGTTTAGAACTATTTTTTCGTAGAAGTCTCATACAATAATCAACGCTATATAAGCAAATAAACAGAAAAGAATTGAAAAGCCAACTGGTCCCGCTAGTTGTTGGGGCAGTAGTACCCTCTGGACTATTTGCAAGGGATAAAGAAAGAAAAAGACTTAATTACAGTGCGCCTTGAATTAATCTGTAGTGAAAACAATGGCAGATGATTCAGGAGAATAAAGAAACTTTAGGAAGATTGAAATAGGATTACACAAGAATGGAAGTCGATGACCAGCAATTGTAGCATGTTTGTTTTTTGTCATACTGTCTCTTTATAGATCTATGCATTAGCCAAGCAAAAGTGCTTACCACCGTCTCTAGACTTTGACAATTCTCATGGAAAGATTGGTCTCTACCTAAGAATCATAGAAACAACGTCTACAAAAAATGGATTTTTCCTCTTTTTGATCCACAGTCAGCAGAATTTGCTAATCAAAGTTGCAATACATTAAAGACGAAGTTGACGTGATGAACGATTAGTTATGGAGCAAAATGAGAGGTAACGAGCATCTCAGGGAACTTTCGAGAATATTAAGGATAAGTGAAGAGAGCAAAAAACACCCGATTCTGTGTTCACCTTCTCCGTTCAACAAATCTCACTGGCTTAACATATGCTTCAGAAACCTCGTCACCACGCAGGCAGAAGGGAACATCACTCAACTTTAGCGAACGGCCGTCAAAAAGTCAATGCTAGGGCATCCCATATTTCACAAGTGACAATGAGTATCCGAAACTCCGGGTAACGTCAGCGACAGAAAACCATGAGCGGTGTTACACATCCCAAACTATAGAGAATTAGGTAGGCCATATAGGTAGCGCCTCCAGAGGGCAACTCAAGTACGACTTGATTGCTCGGAATTTAGAACGCACAAAGCATAAAGACCACCACTGAGATCGTTAAGAATCTTTACGAAAAGCCATGAAGAAAATGCATGATGGTTTGCGAAAGTTCAGATCGAGCAAGGACGATTGATAACTCTAACGCTCAACCGGGAAAGATGGAAAGTTTACTTGCTCCTCTTCTAATCGCTCGGCGATCAAGAGCATGACAAGTGATAAGGTTGTGCTGAAGGTTCAGTGGTCTTGTTGTTTTGATCTGCTGCCAACTTGTGTCTCGCAGCGGACAAGAGAGCAAAGTTCAAATCCTTTATATGGATTATTCCAAACAACCTATAATATACATACATTACTATAATGATAATATAATAATAATTTATACATGATCACGACATATCGTTATACGAACATATGCCTAAGTCAATATGAGTGACCGATTGATGAGAGGTATCGTCATCCGACGATACTATGAACGTTATCGTAAGCGACTGTTTTATGGTATACGGTGTTATTGTAGCTGACGGTGTTATTGTAGCCGACGGTGTTATTGTAAGTGATGATGTTGTTGTAAGTGACAATGTTATTGCGAGTGACGATGTTATTGCGACTGACGGAGCATGACTAAGCGGCGGGGCCCGTTTCGGTTGTTATGCTCGCCCCGAAGTAGAAGCACCGGCGGCGGGATTCAGTGGGTGAGTATATAGCGTTAGCAGTGGGGTCACTACTGATTATATGTGGGCAGAATCCCTTAACCGTGGTGGTGGGCCGAGCATAGCCTAAGTGAGTTTGCTCCGCCACATGAATGATATGTTCCGTTCACAATTCTGTTGCATTCATCTGACAGAGCAATTAGTTACACGATAACGAGATTGTGTGGAGAGAGCAATAATGGATCAATTACGATTTGAGGTGAGGTGGTCCAGTTGATGTCAGACGACCGCTCGGATGATGCCCCGCGATCGAACTGACTGTTGAAGTTGATGGCAGCTGGGTGCCGCCCTCGCCATTTGGACCATTTTCTGTCTGTGGTCCTCGAACCTCTGCGATACCACTTGCTCTCTAGAGTCATGGACCATCTGCGTTGCCTAAATTATCATATGATTCCCGAAGAGAAAACAAAACTCCCTTGAGAGGTTTGCTATGAAGGTACTATGTAGTTTCTAAAAAGCACGCGCAACCAGACAGTGAGATAAAAGCGTCTATGATAGGCAACTTCTAGAGGTTTATCCAAATGATCGGAGAAGTTCCTTGAGACTGAGTGTTGAAAGCCGAGGTACCAGACAGTTTGTATAAGCCCCCCTTCAACTGATTTCCTGTGATACCTGTTCATTGTTCCGGAGGATCAGTGTCGGCAAAACTGTATGGAGGCTAAAACGTGAAGCTGATGACCAACTTAAATACTTAGGAAACACACACGAATCAGCAAAAGGTTATTAAGTACAAAATATGTGGCAGCAGTGGTAGTGCTATCAAGATGAATTATGCGGGGGACTGGTAAATGAATGAGATGGTTATTTTCCTCAAATCACATGAACATAACCTTCTAGGCATTACGAGTTACTTTGAAAGGACAATGATCAGATACGCTTAGTTCAAGATCTACGTTCAAAAAATGCAGAACTACTTTCCCATTATGGACAAAATTCGTGTTGCTTTCAAGTTTTTGTCGGTTGACTTAAAATTGCAATAAGTGGAACGTAGATCGTGATGCAGTAATGCTTTATTGGAGGTCTTGCCACTGAAGGGGTGAATGTTTGTGTTTTCATACAATTTGAATATCTTGTAACCAAAACTATTCTTCCACTTTTTCCGCTACTTTCCATTCTCGAAGTTGTGTTCACCGTGTCACCAAAGGGGCATAACGAGGCATGCTCAAACCAACAACAGCGGCTACTCAAGAACTGAATTAAATTGATCTCAAAATGTAAGTTTACCAGTTTGAAACGAGCACTTTTGCTGAAATTATTGTGGGAACTTTGATAAATTCTGCTATATCTTTTGCACAAAATGCGGGTATTTTGAGTAGATAAATAAAAACAAAAAGAAAATCGAGTAAATGTCGATAGAAAATCATAATAGGTCGCGCAAAAAGGTATACGCTTAATGAGAAGGCATGTCCGAAATACGAATTAAAGTTTTTAGCATTCAGGAGCAAAAACACCACACAGTTTTCCTATGAGGAATAGTCTCGTGAAAGACCTGTATCAACTCCAAAGTTGAATTCGTTCCTTTGGAAGAGATACGATTTTGAACTTGTTAACAAATTCCATGAATGAGAGGCTTAGTTCGGCAATCTCTTTTATATGACTGTGCCCATTTCTAACTGGTAAGCCAGAAACACACAAGTAACCATCACCGATCGATTCAATCTATGAAGCGCATGGTCACTGCTTGCCTTCAAAAATCTTCCACAAAAATAAAGTCAAAAGATCAACGTATACCCTGTTAACGCAAGGCTCTTTTATGATGGAATCGAAACCGCTATAGAGATCGTTGGAAAGCTCACAGTCTATATAGGGGAAGCCTTTTAGAACACATATTATCAAGAACCTTTGAAATGCACTACCTGATAAGCACTACATTTCGCAGACTACTGGGTAAATTTAACTACATCGGAGAAAAATACTGTGACAGAGTCGAAGCTCTCTGATTCTACTGCCTGGTTCAACATCAGGCGATCAGCTACTTGGCTATAAAGGCATGATTTTAAAGCATGTTGCTTTTACGTAATCCTCTTAGACATGTGAAGAAACTCTGATCAATATTGAGCTGCACATTAAGGCTACCTTAGTAACATTTCCCTTAGGAGAATGTCAGCCTTCTTGTTCTCCACTTGTAGCTCCGTGCTCTCCTCGACATCCAACTCAAGTGTATTCGTGTAGTCCTCAAGCATGCTAAATATTTGGTCCATCAGGTTGGCTTTCTTCTCAGTGTTCATCGTCTGTAATAGCTTAATGATAGCTAATGTTGGAACAAGATAGATTTGCAAGCCTGAAATTGATATATCAAATTTACCTCTTGAAGCCCACATAGGGTATCTGCTGTAGGGCGATCAGTGGGTCGCTCGCTCCAGTAATCACGAATAAGGTGAAGCTGAAGGTGAGATAGAATATTGATGTGCCAAAGAACAACAAAAAGTGAATACAAAGCAGAGTTGACTTCGCCATCACTGCTGAGATCTAGACGTATAGGAGCGTTTCCGCCCCTTTTAATCATATAGAATATCTCTAAAATTTAGCTGTACGACTGAAGAAATTTTCATGCCTACCGCCAAGTGACATATGACACTGGAAATGAAATGTCTAACCATTCAAATTTTTGTTTCGTCCTTGGAAATTCCGAAGAGATTTCCGTGTAATTACTTCCGATGAAATTACGGCAAAGGATTAGATATCTCCTGCTGTAGGCTGTAAAATACTCTGCTGAACTTGAAAGAAGTACAGGCGCCATCCGTAGAGACCCTTAATATACTAGAAGTGATATTGGCCAACACTAAACAGCATTGTTAGGCACGAAAGTCATAATGGTATTTATACGTCAGACGGCGATAAATGGATATTTGACCTCATTCCCTGAACAAGAATTTTTCGCAAGTGTTAGTGATCATTCGAAAGCTTGAATTTTTGGCCAGGGTCTTACATGGCCGGTTTTTCATAAAGCTTTTTTACAACTCTATAAAATCCAGTATAAAATTATGTTTCACACGGCTTTGCGTTTTTTTCCTTATCTTGCTTATATTTCGATGGATAGAGCTCTTTCATTAGACTACTAGTACTCTTTCGATAGCACATGTCTCGAGGAGCTCAAAAATATGTTTGCTTTTTGCAAAACCGTTTGGTGATCTTCAATTACTTCCTTTCACCTTTGTAGTTCATAGCTTATCCATTCCATAAGCATCTTGCGATATACTGTTCAACTGTTATCCTGGTGTTGGAGTCCGTAATCTCCTTGAATGTAGGCAGCCTTTCATATCTATTTAAATTCTTTAAATTACTTCCTCATACCTCTGAAGCCCATAGCATATCTCTCCCATATTTTTTTGTGAAATGTATTCATCAAATACCTTACCGCTGAAGCCTATAATTTCCTTAAGTGTGGGTACTCCACTCATATTTATGAAAATTTCTTATTTACATAGTAAACTTGAATGTTGAACTATGAATTCAACATAACATTACTTTCAAATATACTATCCGTACAAGATAGTGGATTGATGCGACGGTACAGATCTCACACAGTAGTCATTGTTTTGTGTATAAATTTTGCTTGTATATGCATTAATACAAGGTGTTGGAATTTATGGTATAAATATTTCCCAAGACCGACTATTGATTAACCTGGATATTGAATGAAATATTCCGTGAATTTCTTTGCTTCAGCACATGTCCATGTACTCGTCCTTTTACTTTTACACACTCAACTCGTCTATAGCGGATACCATAACAACAGAGAAGTCAGACTCCGAGGAAAGCAAGACTGCCAAAACGTTAGCCACGGATACGATCTCTATTGCACTACTTTGTACAAAATAAACTTGTATCAAGAACTTGGTGTGTGCTGAAGCAAAGAAAACTACGGGATATAATTATTGATGTAGAGGTTTAATTACCTAAGTCCAAGGCTTGATCTACTGAGGATACTGGGGTGGGTCCCGCGTGGCGAAGAATAAGAAGGCGAGCAGTTTAAGGAACAATGTACCATCCACTTTTTGCTGATGAAATCGTACTTATGATACAAAGCAGGTATTAGCCAAGCGAGACTTTTGCTAGACTCTTTCACAAGACTTCAACAGTGCTTGTGAAAATTTGGTCGCAGTGCTATCCAAAAAAGCATAGCTCAGTAGAAGCTGAAACAGTGAATGTGGAGAAATTGTCAATGATCAAGTTGTGAAGAAGTGGCTCTGGCGAACGAAATAGTGCATTTATCCAGACACGTGTAACAGCGTCGATAACTTCTATAAAGTGAACATTGCTGAGCTGACCACCTGGTTTATGCGATTCCAACTTTCTAAGAGCGATAAATTCAGATAATGAGCTCGAATATTTTATGAGTTTGTGGATTTCGTGGCGTACACAGTACCCTGCCTAGTAAAAGCCCATTTAGGGACGGCCTAATTTCAAGCTTTTACATGAATATTTCTAGGTGCCTTTCCTTTCATTCCTCTTTTCGGTAGCACCCTTTTAACATTTTGCGCGAGTTCGAGACTTTTCACTTTTCATTTTTCGAATACAGAGCAAATTTGCAAAGATCTTACTTACGTCTCTTTTTTCTATGTTTCTCTTCTTGCAGCGGCAATGTGCTGTGATGTGACAACTTCACCTGCCAACTTTCATTTACTAAATAGCACTCCGAGCTGAGACGGCCATGAGATTTAGACAATGAGCTGTGAAGAAATAGAAGCCCTGAAACAAAAGAATTCCAGGATCTTTATGCGTAATTACGTAGGGCACTAGATACTTGGGCAATGTCCGTCACAATGCACAACATGAAGAATGGATCAAACCATAGCGACCCTTTGGATATTGTTTTCTGAAGTCGTCGATAGCATCTTTTTCAAAAGCGATAAGAAAAGTGATCGCAACCCGGAGTGTTTCCCTCGAACAAGGTCGCCAGAAGGTTAGTATTGTGGACCGTCAATACATAGACCGAGAAAGCGATGAAAATTTTCTTGATGGAGCTTTTTTAACTAAAATGAAAGTGCATTATTCGAAATTATGAGACTAAGCAACAATGTATAGGAAATCGACGTTGAACTGGATAAGAAATAGGAGTTCCTGTTCATTAAACTGGGGAGCAAAGAAGATTCGACTCCTTTTGCTTGACAAGAATTTTTCATAAGGGTGTTAATGAGCATTCGAAAGCTTAAATCTCTAGGTAGCTCGATAAAGGACCTTTTTTCTGCAAAAAATAACTATTTCATCGCTGGAAATACGAAATGCACATGAACGTGTACAGAAAATCTTCTATTATCAGAGTGATACGTTTGATCTAGAGTTTCTTTCGAAGCGAAGAAAAATTACTAGTCATTATGACAATCGCATTAATCGCACTTTACATAAGCTCTACTGATCAATCATGGAGGAGCGCCGCATCGAATCTGTGGCCACCAGATTCCCCGACCGAAAATTAGCCTGTGAGCAAGCCAATCGAATATGTGAAATTCAATCTTATTATCCCTCTCACACTTCACATTAACAGTTTTTTCACAAGATAAGAAGATTTTTGGAATCTTTACATCTTACGCTATAGAATGATTACTTAGTCAAAAGAAGGAGCTCTATCTTTGAGTATAAATCCGAGTGTAAAATATAAACGTTATTCTTTGATTGAAGCGTCTTAATGAAGACTGTTTGAAAAAACGGTTATGTACCGTAATAAAGACTCAAGCTTTCGAATGATTGCTAATACTCCTGTGGAAAGTTCTTGTCCAGCAGATGGGATTGAATATTTATTGGGCATCACATAATGGGCAAGTAGCGAAATAGGATTATCTCGTAATTTTTCATCGCTACATGGACTTTTCACGATTTTATCAGCCAAGCCAGTCTGCAAATTTCTTTTGCGACTCTTTACTTGTGAACTATAATTTCGGAACAGAATTTCTAAACTACTGGAACTTTCTAGATGGGCGGTAAAAGAAATTATCGTTGACTTTCTAATCTGTTACGTCTTAACAGAAGGAATTGAGTGGTTAAACCCTCTAGATTCTGCCTCCCTTGCTGATGCTTGTTGTCTCAAGACTGATCTGTTCTAAAACTGTAAAGCAGATACATATTTGGGCAACGACCATATGATTCGCAAAGTGTGCATTAGCAAAGCTCTAAAATAAAGCACATTATCCAGAAACCTTGGAAAACTGAAGGCAATTCTCCTATGTGAGACTCGTGATGGGGTATCCCATTGTCAAAACAGCCTCTTTTTTAATAAAGTAGACTTCGTAAGGCTCGAAGTTATCCTCAGAGGCATTTTTCGAGTCGTATGTCACAAACGACCTTTCGACCTTTCGACTGGTCGTTTGGTCGAAAGGTCGATGCTAGGAGTATCTCGTATTTCGCAAATGAGACAAAGGATCCGAACTTCCGACCTACGTCAACGATCGAAAATCAGAGACGCCGTTCTACACGCCAGGATATCGAAAATAAGGTGGGCCGGACACGTGATGCGCTTCAACGACAACCGATGGACGAGAGCCGTTACCGACTGGATTCCTCGGGACATCAAGCGCTCTAAAGGAAGACCACTGACCCGTTGGTCCGATTTCTTCACGAAAGCGATGGAAGAAAGATATGATGCTCAGCGAATTCCTAGAGCAAGGAGGACCCACTGGGCTACTCTTGCACGCGATAGGGAAAAATGGAAGAGTTGCTGGTACCCGCTCGAGTCACTCGACGATCAACGGAACGACAGGTGATACAGGTGATGTCACAAACGACGGCCCTGACTGGAGTGAACGCTTGCTTTTCTCTTCTTCGCGCTGGGACGACTTGTGAATTTTTGAGCTAATTCAAATGAAGTTATTGCTTATTAGATAATTCTATACCTACCACATTAAATCATAAACTCTTGCCTAGCTCTACGGTTCAACTTTCTGTTGTAATGAAAGTGAGTGTTTTAATGCAGAACTATGACGCATTACATTGAGTCATCCTAAGTCGGTTCAAGTTTACACTTATGTCATGTTTTACTGAACCAAATTCAAACATAAATCTGGTTCTGTAGCACACTATTAATGTCGCCAAATATGCAAAAATTCGTCTATAACGTTTGAGAAAACACATACGCCATTAATAAATCGTCATCATAAGAATTCACTATTCCCCTTAGTAGGAAGGAAATTTTCATCTCATGACTATATTTTAACCAAGAAGGCTGTCTTTTCGGCAATTGTTCAAGCTTATGTGCTATATATAGAAGTGTCGGATCGAGCCGCGTCTGGTCACTCTTTGCCTTCAACTTTTGCTTCAAAAGAAAGCCAGTATCATTAACTGTTACTCACTAACTTGCCCAGGTGATAAATGCAATGTGATTGCGCATTTGTGATAATAGACGCATTTTAGAACAAGTTGAAAAGAGCCATTTGCAACGAAAGGGTCTTCTACAAGTTCGTTGTTGGAGACATTAATGCTAGGATAGAAACGGCCAACAGAAATAATTACAAAATTGAAAAATTCGAAATGAGAGAGTAAAATGGGAACGGAGACCGTCTTCTAAGACTTCTTCTGTTCATTACATGTCTTTCGCATGAAAATTTATCCATCGAGAAGTAAGGAAATCCCGATGGAAGTGGGAGTCTTTCAGCAGCACGACTCATGCGGAAATCGCTCACATACTTAAAAACGGGAAATGGAGCCATTTTGGCACATTAGAGGTACCTGGATTCTGTACGGGATCTGATCACTGCCTCGTGTGCGCGAAGATACGAATAAGCCTTAAGCTGGAAAAGAAGTGGTCTTAAGAAAGCAAAACAAGTCGTGTACAACAAGAACGTTTTCAGCAGAACCCTCTCCTTGTATGAGTAGAAGGTAAAGGTGGGCCAGACCGAAGACTACAAGCTGATCGTTTATGGACTGAAACTCTGTGTGGAGTCAGCATCACTTTCTTGAAAAAGTCTTCAGATCGCATCTGTAATACCACTACGGAGGTGCTTGAAAAAAGATGAGAACTGATGTTTGATCCTTCTGTGATGCACTCAACTATGCTGGTAAAAAATACCAGCTATAGAAGGTCTTTGCAAGTTATTGTACATCGATATATGCAATAAGTTATTAATGCAGCACAAGCAATTCTAGTCTGAAGAAATGACGTCAGGATTTCTGAAATTACTATGCTGTTATATCCGAACTGATGACTGAAAATGTGGTCATTACTACAACCCGTGATGATATGGAATAAATAACTGAAAAATTCCGTACCAAGCTTTTTATTCTCATGATCCCTAAATAACCACTGGTGATGAACTACCCAAGGATCTAGCTTCTGAAGTCCAAGTGGTGATTGGAAGCATGAAAAGGGACACAGTTCCGAAACCTGATAGCAGCACTAGTGGTGTCCTCAGAGTTGATGATTATAATCTTGCAGAACATATGACATCATATCTTGTGTATTTCTTGTAGAAAACATGACATCATTTCTTCTGAAAGAAAATATCCTAGACCAGTGAAGGATTTCACGCACAATCATCCTACCTAAAAAGGGTTACATTAAGGGTTTTCCTAACTACAGTTCAATATGTCTGTGGAGTGTACACGACAAATCTTCATGAAGATTATCCTTTTGTGCATATTGAAGATCTTATATACAGCCAATCGAACATGCAGGATTCCAAAAGGGACTCCAACGCGTGGACCATATTTAAATGGGTCAATGGTCATAGAACTATGTCCATGTTACCTTATGTCCCTTGTTCTAATCTTTATTGACTGTCAGAAAGGGTTTGACAGTGTTCAAGGGACTGCAGACCCCCAACGCTCGTCGATCAATTTATATAACTGCCCTATACGCGAATATCAGCTGGCTGCTATCACAACAGAACCATAAAAATATGGCTTTTCCAACATCCTCATCATACCCTTAGGAAAAGTGTGATGTGGTATTACTATATCGCCAAAGCTGTTCGCTTGTGCATTACAATGGAGAATGAAGTTACTTGACCGAGACGAGAATGGCATACGCATTGGTAGAAAATTCTCTTTGACCCATCGTTTTGCGGATGTTTTCGAACAGCACCAGTGAAGAATAAACGATGCTCAATGAGTTCAACAAAGCCGGAAAAAAGGATGTGTTACGCATAAGCAGAACGAAGACTCAGTTCATGAAGAATTTAGTTCGAAGTGAGATAAACTGAAGTGGGTGGCTCCTAAATCACACTCCCTGTTGTGCGTATATCTTGGACGTTCAACGAACATGGTGAACAACATAAATTAGACAGAAGAAAGAAAGCGCCGTGAGCCGCATCCGGGCCTTCCACTAACCGAATGCGGACCTTAAACTTCGTGCTTACCTTTTTGAACAAATGATCCTCCCATTGCTTTTTATAAAGTTGAGATGTAGGCTGATACTACATCCGCATTAGGAACTCTAGGCACAATCCACATGGTGCTTGAGCGAAGTCTATCGAAATCCAGACGGCACTCACAGCGCCAAGTCGGCTTGCGTAAGATGTACAAAATCTACCGCACCTCCATGATTTGAAAATATTTACAGCTATAGGATACATAGGCCGTCTCAACGATGGAAGGAGTTTGTGGCTAATGTCAGCAATCTGCATGTGAAGATAGTAAAATGTTAAGAATCACAGAATAGATATCGCCTACATCGCCATGTCCGAAAAAGACCACCACCGTAAAATACATTTGTTCGAGAGAGAAAGGAATGGAAAATACTTTCGGGCTTGCACAACTGATGAAGACGGGTCGTTCCAAGTGCAAAAGTAGGTATATAATTGCAACTGTTAAAGTTCATACCAGCCCGGCCTCCAACTCCGCTCTCATCACTACGTCTCAGCTGTTCTCTCATCTTTAACACATGCATCAAAAACTTGGTCACAAATCAAGCAGGATGAGTAACCACGTGCACTTCATCACCTTATTATAGACCTCTCACATTTTTTTTACTGTAAGAGTCTTAATACTTCCAACAAAAACGCATTACATGTCCAGTTCATTCTATCATCGATAGTTTGGCGTGAAGAGGAGCATCTCTAATCTTCAGTCGTTGACGTATATCAGGAAATCGGATCCTTTCTTTCATTTGCAAATTATGAGATACTCCCACACTGCGCGTTTAATAGCGCTAAGTGGATCTTCCATCCTGCTTACGTATCGATCACATTTCTGATGCATGCGTCAAGCCAGGGTTGACCATTGAATCGAAATGGTAGGTCAAAACCGGATGTTCTTCGCCCACTTTACTGAACCCTCGATGTTCTTAAACGCTGCCCAAGCCGCTGCTTTCCTTCTGCTCACTTTGGAGCTAAGTCGTTCATCATGTTGGCTTCACAGCCTAAATGGACGATGGACATAACTAGAGCATTTGAAGACATTCTTCCCGCTGAGCTCGGATGGGGCATTCAGAACTCGTCCGTTTCTCATGAACCGTTTTCGTTAGAATTAGTCGGTGACCGATCTTTCTACGGGCGTTGTTGAAATCGATCAACATTCCTTTCGCATGACTACTGCGTCGAACCCTTTTTCTTACGTCAAAAGTAATATGAACATTATCGTAAAATGGTAATATTTTAGCTGTGAAATCTTTATATTTTATGTAGCTCACGAAGAGTCGTTATGCACTCAGTAGGAACGCCCAGATCTTCTACGACTGAGTAGCAGTTACGGCTAAGGTGCAGAAGCTGAGAGAAGCATGCGCAGAGCCCAGCAGAAGCCTCGTCAGATACAGGACCAAGACAACACTCTGAAGCTCTACGGAACGGGGCAATGCAAAAAATCATCCTGACTACTACACGGATCTCTTCGACAACCATGCCCTTTCATTGTTATATGAAGGAAAGAAGACGAATTTCTCGTCCCACCAGTTCTCCTTTGATAAATCCGACGAGCGATTCCCTTCGGTAAAAATCATCCAGACAGGATAAGACTGAGACCACTGATGAACCGACTGTCAGTTCTCTTCAACAAACTGGGTCAGCTCATCATTCGTTACCTGTCACATTGTTATCAGTCAATGTCGCCCTGTTTCACTTTCATCGACTCAAAGAGAACCTTTGATTTAGTGGAAATAGAAGCAGTGAGAAAGGCTCTGGACGGCCAGCGTCCATACTCGGTG
Source organism: Parelaphostrongylus tenuis (assembly GCA_019055375.1). Taxonomy (NCBI): domain Eukaryota; kingdom Metazoa; phylum Nematoda; class Chromadorea; order Rhabditida; family Metastrongylidae; genus Parelaphostrongylus; species Parelaphostrongylus tenuis. The sequence goes on along the minus strand of JAHQIW010002865.1, from coordinate 265,517 downwards.
CAACATCGCTATGCCAATGCAACACCACTCAAAGGAAACCTTATGGACGTTTGAAGCACGTCCTCCACATCCGCGATTCCGACTGTCACTTGAAAGTTTTACGGTGGGCTCCTATTTGAACGAAGCACTAACATTTACTGCACATTCAAGCATTTATTACATTTTTTCGGACTATTTATATTGATACCAATTTTCTCATTACCAAAAATATCAGAGTGGAAAAGAGAGGAAATGTATTGCAGCACTGTTATGTCATTTTTATCAAGCTGATTGCATTACCAAATGTTTTTTGTTCTCATAATTAGAAACTAACTCTGTTTTACTAGAGGTAGACATCCTTTTAATTACGTCCGAGCTGAAAAAGGGGTTACCGTCTTTTTCTGGTGTGAAAGGACAAAATATGAGTACAATGCGAAGAAAATCATGCGAATATGGTGCTTTGCCTAATAGGTAAAGCGATTCGAAAGATTAGCGGTTTTCCGACTTTCAAAAGGTGATTAGACACGAAGTCACAACATTGAAGCCTCTTCAATTCTACCTGCCTTGGTCACTAGCCTACTTTTTGTGGGTTTCAATTTTTAATCCTTCACGTGTTTTCAAGAAGCCAGTAGTCAGTATGCCATCATCCTTGCTTAGATATTGAGGGAAGTAAATGTAAAATAAGCCCTTTGGCCATTTTGATGCAACAGAAGTGACCCGAAGATGAAAATGTCACTAAAGTGTTTTTGACTTCAAGAAGAAATGTTGATGACAGAAAGATCAGGCAAAGAATGGCTAATTCCATTTTCTCAAATCATACAGTAATAATGTCTTCAAACAACTTCAAGGATAACTAACAACTAAAGAAACTATGGGACACCAAATCTTTGACAAGAGGCATGTTCATGTTTTTATGCTTGAACAATTTGCTTGAGAAATCAAGAAAATATTTGGGTGGTTTTGAGATGGAGATTTGACACTTGCTCGACAAAATCATCTGTATAAGAGCCATTCACAATAGGAAAGAGTGGCTGACATGGCCCCTATAGTGATCATATTGCTTTCAAATTATTCACTCTAATGTACAGATTTTTTTATTTTGTTTTTTGAGCATTGCGCACCGAAGAAGATTTAACTTGCCTGACAACGAAGACGAAGATCGCACGAGGTCGAAGAAGTGTGGGAAATCGACTCAAATTGATTGGATCTAAAAGAGACGAAACGCGTCGAAAACTTAGTCCTGTATTTGAATAGCAATATGCAAGCTCATTCCCTTTGCTATTGTAATCAATCGATAGCAATTTTATACAGATGTGGCAATGGTTGCTCCCATGGAAATCTTTTCTCCACATTTTTTTTTACATGGCCTGTTATTACATCTACTGTGCGATTACTAACACTTGCAATTCATTTGTTTCCTGGTATTTATCATCCACAAAAATCTCAAACTTCTGGATGCAAATCTACCACAATTAAAAAGAAAGTCCTGGGGAACTTTGATAAGCATGATGTCACCCTCATGCATATAATGGCAATCTTACAGTTCTTTTATATGGGATAATTATTGCCAGCAGTTGGGCCGAGTCAACGACAATCTTATCGGCCTTGGTCGAGCGAAAGCGCGTTTTGATGCAGCAAGACAATACCAAACCGCACATTGCCAAAAAGACTAAAGACAAGTTTGATAAACTGAACGGAGTCGAGGTTCCGCCGTATCCCGCCTACAGTCCAGATTGTGCTCCATCCGACTTTGGCCTTTTGTCATCAATGCAACTTTTTGAAGGGTTGTCGATTTGAATCGTTTGATGAAGTTGAATTAGCATGTTAAGAGTTCTTTGATTTGAAGTTGAAGAAATAGTACTTCGACCGAACACAAAACTTGGTGGACCGATGGCAAAAAGTCGTAGAAACGTTAGCCTTTATTTTTAAGAATAGTTATCATTGTTTTTGTTCAGAATTCATGCATAAATTTTCAATTTTTTGAAAGTGCCCCAGCACTTTCTTTCCACCACAATATCTGCCACTTGAGAGCTTTCCTTCTTCTTATGAACTCCCTTGTATGTTGGCAGGGTTGATTCTCTGTGAATGCTCGGATAGTCGAGTTAGAGCGTTTTCAATGGAAGAGAAAGGTGAGCCATTCTCGAACAGGTCTGGTAGTAAAATCTCGAGCACGGAGAGATAAAAGACTCGGCGAAGCCGTTGTGAAATCGATCCAGCATTGTGGTCCTACTGAAAGAGCAACTTTTCTTATGAAGGTTCATTTCGTGCCTAAGAGCCTTCGATTGGTGAAGCAAGCAGCCTGAAAGGTGTTATTATTGTTCATGGGGCAACAATTACGTCTCATTTGTAACTCACATTGATTCAGCACTTTAAGATAATTTTAGTTGCAATAGGTTGGCAAATCAGTGAGAAGACTTGTACATGGACCGTACAGCATACATCGAACTAGTCATCGCTCCCAGTCTATTTGTCGTAGAAAGACAAGACGTGCATTAAAATATCCATATAGTGTATCTTGTTTCAAACTTCTATTCCATTCACGGCGGGGTCCCGCAGTAGTTAGTGGTACAGTGTATTAGAGAGCAATATGATGAGCAAAGGCTCTAGTTTGATATCCACTCCAACACCCTCTTGCAATCAATCAACGACCCCACAGGGACCACTTTAACTCGTCTACATCCAAGAGTGCAAAAAGGTTTGTTGCGTCCAGCGTTCAGCGAAATTCGTAAAGAAAACGAAATCTTCAGACAACAGCTTGAGTGACACTTAAATTATTAGAAGACTTTCGAGAAAGATGATTGCCAGGTAACGAGTTGAATGCAAGAAACCTGCAGCAAAGGCGCCGGGTCACTGGTAGCCCGAGTTTAAACGAGGGCGGCCAACGCACTAAAAATGCGGCGAAGGTTTGTAGCCAATGCACTAAAAAAGTCGCGTGTTTCAGTATTCGTAGAACTTATTATCCTTGTAACATCTGATTGATGTTGTAAACATTGCACTCAAATAGAATTGTTGCAAATTTATTACATTTATTAGTTTTCAAACATCTAAATCTTTATGATCTGATATAACCAACACTCTTTGCATAAATTTCCCATTCAGTTTACCAGTCATTCTCAATTTATACTTTTCGCATAGAGTTTGTACTTACTAGGGCACAAAAAGTACTTCATTATCATTATTCAACATATTTTTCCACCATTATCCGAAATTCGACTGCTGGTTGGATTTTGTACACAGGTTCATCAGATACTCCTTACCTCCGATTTGGGAAAATTGGTACCGGATCTGCCGGAAATGATATCAACACTTACCACTTTTGTTACATTTACCAGGCCACTTTTCTGAGCAGATTTCTGAAGACCGCTAAAACGGTGATAAGATTATTACGTTTGACACTTGGGCTAGTTAGATTGTTGAACTGCAAAGTGAGTTTATTCGACATTATGAAATGAAGACAAAAATGGCACCAAAAAAATCATACAACAGTTTTTCGTCTGTGATTGTTATACCAGAAACTTGAATTTATTTCGAACCAAAAATGTCCTCAAGGAAATAACAGTTATCGATCTGTGCGCCAGCGATTTCGACTGTCATTGCTAAAGTAATAATATTCGTTATTGATTGGTGGATTTTGAAAAACTTTAAATTTCGCCAAAACTCTTCTACAGTCTTATGTGCTATTTATGGGATTTCAAAGTGTGACGAGTAACTTTCTTTTCACTCTTATAGTGCTCTATAGAAGCTTTTCCAAACTTAGCTTTGAAATCATTACAAATTTGAGCTATCAAAAGATTAATAAAAGTTCGGTGAAGACTTAAGCACTGGTCAGCCATGCAAATAATACGCAGGCGAAGGTCAAACGTAATTTTTCTAATCTACTATAGCACATTGACAAAGCCTTTTCTAACCAAGTGTAATCGCTACACAAAGCGCTTCCGAGGTACTTGATTGCAACCTCTTACTCATTTCAACTAGTAGATTATAAAGAAAGTGCGTGCTGGCCTTACTAGAATCGAGAGTCTAGCCCACGAATTCACCTTCGCCTTATTAGGGCACAAAGTTGCACTTAGTCAGCTTTGAACTCCGTATCTGCCACCTGAGGGAGTCCGACGTTACCTCTCGACGTTACGGTTTATTAGAGAGATCTGCGGTAAATCAGCGTGGAACATATCATAACAAAGGATATATCATCTCTTGTTATCAAACACATATTATTTCAGCAAATCAACTACTACTAATTGCGTTCCACATGACAGATAAATGGAGAGAGGGATCGAAAGAAAATATTGGATTGTCCCTCAATCTCGCTCGCATTTTGACACTTCTATCACTTCAGTTATTATTCATCTGAAGGGATCAAGTAATATAATCACCAATATAATCAACGAAATGATCATTGATATACAACCATTTGCGAAGCAAAGATTGGACGTCTTAGTCCGAAAAAGACAAACCTGCAGATACTGTTCCACTGCGCAAAAGAGATGATAATCTATGGAATTTATCAGAGCCACGCCGTGGGTGTGGCCTATGGTTCAGCCCGGTTTTTTTTTTCAAAATATGACGAATCGACTTTGTAATATGAGGTCGAGCCCTGTCGTGGAAAAGGGCGACACTTAGTCGTTTTAGGCTCTTCTTTTGCACTGCTGCCCGACTTTGCGTAGTTGTTTCCTGTGGAAGCCGGCATTTATTGTCTGCTTGTTGTTTTTCTCTTTCCAAAACAGCATTTCCCGCAAATTCCAAAAAACCGAAGCATGATCTTTGAGAGGGGACTAGGGTTTGGTTGAGCTAGGCGTCTTTGTCGCGAGTAAGCCAGCAGGCGTGGTGCGCGTTGTTCTCACAGTAAACCCAGGACTCGTCTTTAGTGATGATCGACTTTAGAGAGCGTGCTTGTGCGGTGGCAGCAGAAAACTTTTGCAGATGGTCACACGTGCAGCGAACTCGAGGTCAATTAATGCATAAGGTGTCCATCGAGACATCACTTTGCTATTTCATTTAGATGGAGAGCGATGGTTTCACGGCCGCATTCAAATGTCTAGTTAGAGCCAGTACAGCAGTTTCCGGCCTACCACAGCCCTTTGGCAATAATCCGATCTAAAATAGGATAAAAATGGATAAAACTATAGTACGGAAGAAGTTATGAAGCAACTCAATAAATGAAAGTTCATATGCGCTGGAACCACGAAAACAGTACCTTCTACTTGATGACGCCAGTTGAAAAACATTTAAAATTGGGAGCACGGCGCTCATTAGTTTAGTGAATCTTTGTCGTACTGGTCATTTCAATAAACTGAAGCTATGTGTGCTATGACTCTTTTGTCACAGGGATTCATTTTGGGTTAGCTTACTCTTCTAATGCAGCGGTCAAAGCGTCTTTTTAACACTTCGTTCTCATTTATGTCTGTTTGGAAGTATCACGAGTTACCTTTCCACGTTTCAGGAAGGCGAATTTACCGGATCATTTCTTTGCAATGAAAACCTTTATTGTTCAGACAGGTGAGCAAAAGAGGGAGGAGTGCACTATAACGACGTGCGCTAGACCTCATAACTCTCCAAGCGCCTTAAATCCGCATTGTGTTTTCTCTCGCTTTCGGCTTATCATGAAGATGCTAACAAACAAGAGTTAATATCTTTCAAGATCAATGAAGAGCACTTATACTTAAATATCGTGCCATAGGAAATCCCGCTTGTTCAGTCGTTTTGGTGTTCAAAATACAGCCTTCGCCAGGGCTCCTAGGTTCTGTCGGCTCCATATCTCTAAGAATTCATCTCAATAGAACAAGCAACTCCTACCTTTATTTCAAGATAACTTATGGAATTCAATAGCCTTCTTCTTGTAGCCGATTCTTGCGGCTTTTTGTTTTCGAGAGGTAAGAACGTTTCGTGCGAAAAGGAATTGGTTTGATCATAGTACACTATAGTGGAACAGCGGCATAATGTTCGTTTTAAGTTTCATTCTGCTTTGATCCCATCTATTTTTCTGTGTTAGTATCTGCTAAAAGAATGATATGATTAGGAATGATTTAGAACTATGAGTGGTCGTAATTAATTTCATTATCATGGAGCACAGATAGCAAATTATCATGTATATTTCATTCCAGTTTACGGATGTGGATATGTTGTCCTCCAAACATTCTCCTGTATGCAATCCTAGCGAAAATCCCCAATATTACCGTGATTCAGATGACATAGTTCTTGACATAACTTCCTTAAGTTCATTTAAAAGCTCCGACCACATCTAAATCACAGCGTAACATTTAACCCAAAATATCTGAGATTCAAAACACATATAAGGTTAGATGTTTTCGACCGTTTGTCCATTCAGATCGCAATTGCTGAAAATGATTAATGTACAAACTTTAATTGCATCATCACATACACCAGCGGTTCCGACTCTCTCATAATCGCTCAGTGTTTCTCCGTGTCGCGAGCATCAAATGGACGCCTTATATTAATTGCGCGCTGTCAATGCTTTATCAGGCCTTTAGTGAGCATCAGATTTCTTTGCAGGGTCCTCATAATGAAGACTATCATCTCAATTTTCTCAATTTATGCAGCACAAATGGTCTTCAGATTGAGATAATGGCTAAGAAAAGACAAAGCAAATGAATCAGTGCGGCGTAGGCAACAGGTGAGCTTCTGGAAAGGCTAGTTGCGAGTTTAGAGCTCAACTAAAGGTTCAGAGTTTTGCTCGTTTTTGAGCATTTTTGTGGCTGCATTTCACATCGTATTCTGTAGTGAGGAAAGAATAAACAGTGAGTAGGAGTTAAAACATTGATCTTGAGATTCTCGCAGTCTCATATTCGCTGCACATAATGGCAACCTATTTAGAAGCTCTTCTAATCAGCGCTTCTTTAACTTGTAATCTTGAAATATGATCGCAATGGAAGCACGCTTTGTTTTCCTATTTATTGAAAGCCGCTACGATAACACCTTTCATGTATATTCCAGTCACAATATTGATTTATTCATTTATTCCATTTGAGAATGAATCAACATTCGTTGTTGAAGTCTACTGAAGTAGAACTCTGTTGTAGACATGTACAATCAGTTTTGTACGGCTCTTACAGAAGTAATAGCTAGTTCTCGCATCAGATGGTTGTCTTATTGATTAATTTTTATTCCTTTTCTGAATATGAGAAAATTAGGCAACTTTCTGACCACTAACGCAAGCCAGGCCTCTTTTGTTTCGAGTGCTACGTGAAATTTTTTCAGAAGGTAGCGTAGCGAAGTAAGTTTAGCTAAGACTCTATAAAAGTCATATATGGGCTACTCAGAATCCAAATAAATCGGAATTCTTCAAGAGTGGCAGTAAGTCCATTTGCGCAGCATTTGGAGTTTCTGGTGGAATTTCGACATGGAACATGGCCAGAATGGTGCACGAGTCAAACTAGAGCTAGAGGAAATTGTGTAACAAAAGCTGAAAACAACAGCGATGAAATCTTCCAAGTGTGGCTTTTTCGATAGCAGCGAATCGCACAGGAATACCTGATGATATTTATTTGTATAAGAACAAAAGAATATAAAAACGAGTGGGACTATGAAGCCGAAACGAACAGCTATGGAGGTTTCAATGCATTGCTACGCATATAAGTTCTACACATAGTGCTTCACACATCATCAGTGTTTATGGAAAAATTTTTTGTTAGGTGATGAGGTGTGAGACCATCAGTTGACAGCTTGACTTGCAGAACTTAATGATCTAGTAGTTTTCAGCGGACTGTTAAGTGTTCTCTCCTTCGTGAGCGAACGGAGTAGTGGAGGAGCCATATCGGCCTACTAACCAAAACGTCTCCATGACACCCTTTCCCTAAAATTACATGACCTTGTGGTATTTATGATCGCCATTCTCTGGAAGTATGTGTGCAGGCTGTGCGTGATTAGCGAGATTGTAACTGACATTGGGCTCTCTGAGTGAGCAATGTCTGTACCAGTAAGGTAGATCAAATCATAATTTAATGGATGGTCTGAAGAAATTTTGAAATATAGTAGAAAATAACGAGGACGCTTTTTTATTTTTTTTCTTACAAACGCAGTGTATGCAGACTAGATACTATGAAGTAACTTTCAACTTTGAAGATAACGTGTTTTGTAATCTCAAACGAAGACAAATGCGCCGACCTTTATAATCACTTCTCCTCTTGATCGAACATCGTATATATTATGAAAATGATTGTCGAGCAAGTCACGCGATTCTTTGGAGAGATGAATAAGACCTGCTGAAATGATTGATAATATCAATATTTTGTGATACTTGAGCTGAATCATGAAATTTGTTGTAGTTGCATTAGATCGACTTCTATTTTTTGCACATGCACTGTGAGTTAAAATCAACTCGCACTGGCCTGCCCCATCTCCATCATCAAGAAAAGCGCTTCTGGCTTTTTGCGCAAACACTCACAAAGCCAAAATCGATTGCGTGCTCTTCGATGTCGAAAATAAATTTTCTGTTCAAAATTTGCGTATGTTACTCTGTGTTGTGTAAGCGAATGATTAAAATTGTGCACAAAAAAAAATCTGTGCGATGAAATAACCAGCCATGAGAAAAAAAAATGAATTGCTACCAATTTACTTTGAACATCTTCTCACATCGTATGAATGGGAGCCAACTTTCGTCGCTCAATGCGCCCATATTGAGCAACCCAGGTTGCGGTATAAGCTTCCACATATATTAGTGCAAAAGTAATTGTGGTTTCCGACCGCGCTGAAACCGCAACTTTCTTTGTAGATTGCTCCATTTGACGAAAATGGTAACAGGGTCAGCGTTTAGTTTCCTGCAACTTCTCCTGTGTCTTAAAAAGATCAGCTTTGATGGCTGCTCTTCCCATGACTTGTGATAAGGTCGGTGCAAAAGTAAGTGCGGTTTGAGTATTGCTAATGTAAGTGCCTTCTGAGAAAGTTGTTGAACCGTTCATGTATTTGCTGCGCGTTTGTTATTAGTTTCTGTGCCAAATAAGCTGACAATGTTTCAAGTTTTCTCTACTGCTTTATGCCCCATTATGAACTCACGGTCCGAAACCGCATCTTCTACACCAACATTTCCATAGTCTGAAATATTTTTCTACAAGTTTTGAAACTAGAACAATAAACACCAAATTCATTAACCAGAAGAAAATGAAATTTCATCCTTTCGGCATCACTCAGTGTGCATCTTTTAGTAAACATTCCAAAAGGGAACTTGCTCATAGCTGTTTGAACATTGAGCTGCACTCGGAACAAGTTCGCTTGCTACTCATGCACGAGTAGCGCCTAGGGAAAATGATAATCAAGAGGCGCGCAAGGTTAATTGAACTTGGAGCGATGATACGTTTGAAGAAAGGACGTCTAGAAAGTGGTTCGCAAAGCTCAAACTTGGAGAAAACAGTGCGAAGGACCAGTTACGCTCGGGCCGTTGTGAGGAAGCCACATCAATCTTGTGCATCGTTTCACTAGCATTTTTCTCTACGCGTAATTCTTGTATAAGTAGCAAGCGAATTTGTCCCCGCGACAGCTTCATTCTGAAGCAAATATAAGCAAATTGTATAATGAACTGTTTGAAGAAACTGCGAAATTGGATGGCATCAAAGTCATGTAACTTCGATTACTTCCGCGTAATAAATTTGGTGTTTATTGCTCTAGTACCAAAACCGAGCTCATTGCGCCCTGCACCGCCTCTGAGCTGTCAGTCAACTACTCTCTCCTTTCTATTAATTATTGATTTCGGCTTAGACATCTCTCATATTCGTGTGTTCTAATCTTTTCCGAATCAATTAGCAGAAACTCTGACTAACGGAGAAAAATTTGGATCAGGAGGGAAAAAAAACGAAAATGGAAACTGTCTTGATGGATTCATGTCTGCCGCACGTCTCTTCCATGGGAATTCAATTTTCAGAAGAAAGAAGACCACTGCTGGATATAGAGGTCACCTAATGGCACGAAGCATGCGGAAATCGGCCATATACTTACCAATCGAAGACAGTGCCTATTCCACACAACCGTAGTACCATCATTCTGTGCTGAGTCCGATCACCGCCTTCTTCGGATGAACAGAGATGGGATCACGAAAACCTCTCGCCATGATATGGAATTGATAACGGAAAAATGCTACATCATTTTTTTCGCTCCACCATCCCCGTTTCAGACCCAATAATCCTCACTGAAGAAAAACCACCTGGAATCCTGCCCCCTGAAGTTCGAGTCGTGCTAGAGAGCATGGAATAAGGCACGGTTCCAGGTCGTGATAACATCTCTTAGGATTTGCTATAAGCCGGAGGCCACAATTTACATATACTTCTCGCGGGACATATGACATCTTACCTCCAAAAGGAAAAAATTTCAGATCAGTGGAGAACGTCGCGCACAGTCATCATACATAAAAAGGGTGACGAAGAAATCTTCGCAACTATCTACAAGCTTTTCAGGAACGTCATCCTTCTGCGTATATCAAGAACATTGGATGAAGCACAACCAGTTGAGGAAGAATTCATGAACCAGAAGAGTTCACATCGATAGCGAAGCACAGATGGGCCGGTCACATAGTACGAAGATCAGACGACAGATGAACGAAACGAACTATAGAATGGACGACACGCGTCCGCGTGAACGACCACCTACACTTTGGGCGGACGTATTCACTAGAAGAATTAATCATCTGTAATTATATCTATATTCGCATCGACTGTATTCCTACCTATCGATATTCTATAAATTACGGTATGAAACTCGCGCCAGTGGCCATGCTCGAATGAAATCATCACCATGGACGACAATCGCTAGACGAGACGAATGGAAGATGTGCTGAGGTCAGCACGATTCGTGAAGGCGTACCGTCCAAGCATCCAAGAAAGTAAGCACCAAAACTTTTGGAACGACCTAATACATAATCAGCAAGGGGAGCGGTATGCGCCGTCTCTAATAGTCTTTAGTAGAAAAACTCTAATGCTCCCATGGTAGAGAATAGCAAATTACACGTGAGTACCCAGTTCTACGTTGAGCGCTCAAAAAATTGTAAGTTGAGCGTAAGAAGTTAAATGCATTGAAGAAAACGGGCCTCTGTGCCATGATCACGAAAGAGTTCTCTATACAGCAACAAATGTCATTAGTGTGGCAGAGACGAGAAGACGCTAGCCATGCTACATTGTCTTTAACACCGCAGAAGAACTTTTTAAGACATTTGATAGTAATAGTGTTGGCAGTGTTGGCGTTCTTGTCAGCACCAGTTTGACTGTGAATATAAATCCATTTGAGTAACTCACAAATTGGATTGAAACGACCGCGTTTGGAGCGGTGTGGGTCAATGACGGCTTAAACCTTCTTCGCTGAATGAGCACCACCATCAAGCTTTGACGAAGAAGTCGAAGCGTTTGTCGACATGGTCGACCATTTCCACAGAAATTCCCTGTAAATTTTTCACATACTCGGTTCGCCATTGTCAGCCGCATAGCAAATCTTGCACCGCACAGCACTACTAAGCTGGAGAGAAGTGTCGACAAAGTCGACCTTTTTATCAACATTATACGTCTGTACAAATCCGCGTCGGAGATGCCGGATCGGTACTGGATAAGCGCTAGCGCCATCTGCTGGCACTTCGCCGGTTCCCACAACTGCTCTGACTCCGTCAGCTGCCTCTCAGGCGACTCGGGCTGTCGGATCGATCGCTTCCTGCTAGAGCAATCACGGCCGCCTTTCGGCCGGCATCCGGCTGCTTTCGATAACGGCCACTCGGCCGTGATCGGTGCCATGGCTGTGCGGCACACGACGGTGGTTCAAGGATAAGACCACTTCTTTGGTTGAAGGACGATCAACGCCAATGGTATTTAGGTCCAAGCTCGATGGTTCGATGGCTCGCTCGACGACAATCCATGGCTCAACGACACACGATGGCTCAACGACGCTTGATGGTTCTATGGTTCTACGACGCCCGATGGTTTAGTACAAGGATAACTCATGTAGATCGGCGGACGACGCTGCACGCTAAATGGCAGGTGGATTCGAGGATGCTCCATCACTCGTTGTTGCTTCACACAATCCTTCGCTCACAAGACCCTCTTATATCTAGCACATTATTCATTTCCGTAGTCGGCCACGTCTCCCACAATCATCCAATCGCTCGTTCACTCGCTCCCATTCTTCTTTGATCAATTACAGTAGGAGCTCAACAAGACATCATTTTGGACAATAGCACAAAGCCACTGAACTGCCATTTAAACTCTACGACAGTTTCCTACCGTTATTGTTCGTTTATATCGCACATTGACGTCATGTCGTTACTATTTGCTGCTATTGTTGTTATTCGTCGTGCTAAGAGTGTTATCATGCAGATAAGGTTTGGTTTCTCTAGTTTGAGGTAGGAGCGATGAGAGCAACATCAAACCGGTCACCATTTCCCTCAGGACAGCGTTCTCTAAGGACTTAGAAAAGATTTCAGAAGGGCCTATATTCTAAATTGCCCTAGGACATGACTAGAAATTTTAATGTCAAAACTGAAACTAGTAGAGCGTTTGAAATACGTTACATTAAATTTCACGAATTATGATGAAGCGAGCAAAGTGAGAGACTATCTAAGCTTATCATTACGACCAAAACTATCCGTGGTGACTTACATGGACATAGGAGTCTCTCAATGGAGATTAGCACAACAAAGTAGATCAAATCATAATAAGTCGAGGGTTTTGCCTAACGGATGCCGCTGATGTTTCAAAATTCTACATGCTATAAAGATCGTCACCTCTTTAGCTCAACTTCCCTTTTTGGCCAAAAAGAGAGCAAGCAGTTATGTACAAAAAACGAAGACCAAATACTATCATAGACTTGAATTTATTCAATTTATCAGGCAACTATTGAAAAAAATTTTTTCCAACAGTAGAAACGAAAGGTCAGCAGCCTTGTCCAGCGTCATTGCCTAAGCCTTATGAGAGCGTGTTTGAAAATCGTCAAGGGATGTTGTTCTTCAAAAGCACTTGCTCAAATACGCCAGCGCAAAAATACGTGATCCGCAAGAGAGGCCAAAATATGCGCGAACTTGCAAAACGCTGCAAAAAAAGCAGCAAAGGCATTCTTAACCATTTTCGGACAACGAGGGCCGTTTTCGAATTTTCACTTTACAAAAGATTTTTCGCAAGACAAAGCTTTCTCACAAAAATTTTAGTGAACACATGAAAGCCTGAGTTTAGGCTATTTAACACTGCGCTTCGTTGCCAGTTACGCTTTCTTAGTGCGCTGTAGCAACAAAAATAAGGCTATGATTCACACTCGCAGCACTTTGTTTGCACAAGTAGTGTCTATGAATGGCTTTTCATTAAACTTTACAGATGTCTTACAGAACGAAAATAGAATTTCTTAAAAAATAAAAACGAAACTTTACAGAGCGAAAATAAAATTTCGTTTCACATTGGAGTTTCCTTTTCGCATAAGAACTATATATGAACAAAAAGTATATGAGCGCGTAGAGAAAATAGTGTGCTATCAGTGGTACATAAAAACTTGAAATTTTCATTCTGAAGGAGGAGAAAAGTCCTCATTAATAACTAACAGAATTCTTTTTATCTAAATGTTTTTAGCGGTCTTATACGCACATATATTCAATGATGTTGAGAGATGTACAAAATTTTCACGTCAGACAAGACGCGAATCCCTATTTTACCCTTTTTGGGGCATCCTGTTTGAATAACGAATATTGGGCGCCGCTCGCTAAAGTCTATTAACAGCCGTCCGCAAAGGTCGAATAAAGAAGAGCAGTAATCGAGGCTAGAGCTACAAATGCTAGGAACACCATTCGAAGAACCCTCCGAAGCATAACCAATTAGAGCAACCCGATTCCTGCACTCCGACGCTTCTCACGAAATATCATACAAGATGAATATAGTGTTCAAAAATTTTTTGGAGCGAGCACGAGCCATTTTGGTACTTTTACAGGCGAGAGGGAAAATAGAAGTTTTACTGGTGCTGATCGAGTCACTCGACTATCAGGGAAACGGCAAGTGATGAAAGTGATACGATATATGCAATAATGTTAAGTGACAACAAGACTACGAAGCTCACGCGGGAGTTAACTTCGTTCTCCAGGTATACCAAAAACGCTTCGAAGCACTGGATTATCGAGGCTATTGTTTTGCTTTCACGTTTGCATTTACAGGCACATACCGGTGTTGAGCCCAGTTAAGCTGACAGGTAGTGGGTGTGTATAATCTGAGTGATATAAATGACGGAAAATAGGCTAAAGATGACAACTCAAAAATCTCAGGTGAGGGTATTGAATTTGGAAGGTCATAGGAGGAAAAAGGAACGATTTTCTTAATTCATGTCAAGGACTGTGCAACTTTCTCGGGAGTTTCTGAGTTAACAAACAAAAAAGAACAATGAGACATTTTCTCGAATACAATCCAATATCTAGTGGCCACGACCATTCTTTCACCTTTTCCGTTGCTTTCCATCCTCGATGCTGTATTCACAGTGTCTCCAAAGAGGCAGTATCGTGGCATAGTCAACCCCACAACACCGGCTACACAAGGACCTATAACGAAAATTTTCGTTGAACTTGAGTTTGCCTTTGCCTTCGTAGAAATAGAGCGCTGCACTGAATCATCTGTGACAACTTATAATAATTCTAATAGTTTTGTTAGAAAATGTAGATGATTAGTAGAAGGAAAAAAATTATGAAAAAGTTCAGGTTATTCTTAACTGAAAAGTTTCGTGTGTGATGTATAAAAGTACTGATTTAAAAAAAGTCCTATGTACAAATCAGTAATTTTTCACATTCAACGTGCAAAAACGCCACGTCACTTTTTTTGAAGAAGAAACTTTTGAAAGACCTGAGTTCACTCCGATTCGAAGCTGAATTCTCTCCTTTGGAAGAGTTGCAATACGAAATTCGTTGACAAATTGCATAAATGAGAGCGATAGTTCAGCGATCTCTTTTATATGATTGTGCCCATTTCTAAGTGGCAAGCCAGAAACACATAAGTAACCATCACCGATCGATTCAACCTATAAAATGCACCGCCCATTGGTTGCTTTGAATAATCTTGCAGAGAAACAAGGTCAAAAAAGGTCAACGCTTCATACCTTGTAAACACAGTGCTCTTCTATAATGGAGTCGAAGCCGCTATAGAGGTCGTTTAGAAGGCTCACAGTCTACGGAATGAAAACGCTCTCCAAGTTGTCAAGACCTATTGAACTATATTACCTGATAAGCACTACATTTCGCAGACAACTGGGTGAATTTAACCACATCGGAGAAAATTACTGTAACGCAGTCGAAGCTCTCCGATTCTACTGCTTGACCCAGCATCAGGCGATCAGCTACTTGACTAGAATGGCTTAGAATGAAAAACCTTATTTGCACGTAATCGTTGAATGCAACTGCTGAATTGTGGGCACTGTTGAGCTGTAAATGAATACACCTTGGCAACATTTTTCTCAGAAGGATGTCGGCTTTCTTCTTTTCCGCTTGTAGCTCCTTCGTTCGCTCTTCGACATCCAACTCAAGTGTATTCGCGTAGTCTTCAAGCATATTGAACATGTGGTCCATCAGATTGCTATTTTTCTCGGAGTTCGTGGCCTGAAAATGTTCAACAATAGCTCATTGCAAAAGCGTGATAGATTCACAGTTCTAAGATAAATATTACAAATTCACCTCCAAAAGTTTGCATATGGTATCTGCGCTAGGGCGGTCAGTGGGTCTCTCGTTCCAGCAATCGCGGATAAGGTGAAGCTAAAGCTGGATAGAAGATCGACACTGAATAACGACAAAAAGGCTCGATACAAATCTACCAATGCACTATTGATCTCGACATCGGTGCTGAGATCTGGACGCAGCGGTGTGTTTCCTCCTCTTTTGATCATATACACTAGCTCTGAAATACATCGTGATATCATTATACTTTAATAAAACTATGTCCATAGTCACTCATAAATTAGAATGGACATTGAACGCAGTAAGTCTGACCACCCAGGCTTTCTTCTCGTTCTTCGATATTCCACGGGGGCTTATGTGTAATCACTTCCGATGAAATTATGGCAAAGGAATAGATATCTCCTGCTTTGGAACAAATGGTAGCATCCTCAGTTGAAGCTCGAAGAAATTCAGGAGCCATCCAAAGAACTCCTTAATGCAGCAAAAAGGTTAGAGAATAGCATTATACTGTATGACAAAATACTGGTATTCACCTCTAACTTTGGAGTTCAATTATACATGTTTCAATCTAGAATAATTTTTTTATCATTGGAATAGAAGTCATCAAGCTTCAATCGATTTTTTGTTGAGAAGAAATTTTGTCCATTTAATCTACTGGCGGCAGAATTTAACATGTCTATAACACAGTGGTGTTTTTATTATTATATTGGAAGGGTGGACTTGATATTAATCATAGTTCAAGGTGAGATATAAGATCAAAAAGGCAAGAAAAATGCCATTTAATAATTATGGAAGTCTGTCAGAAATTAAAGAATAAAAATAAATATAGAGAAATATAAAGACAAAAAGTAAGACCTGCGCAAGGTCTATCGATCATTGCTTCAGTGCAAGTGGCTGCCCTACCCAGCAACACATGATTTGGCTAATGTGCAGCTTGGTCGCACATGCGATTACAGTTTAATGTACCTGCTGCATTGCAGAGAATCAGTGTTCTGAGGATGTAAGCAGAGCGTTGAAATCAGCAACAATTACGCTATCGAGCGATCACTAATAGTTCAAAGGAAGAGCTGTGCCCGACGAGAACCATGCGTGTCTGCATCGCAAAAGATCTCTTTCTATAATAACACCAAATAAGCTTTTTCAAAACCGGTGAGGTGGGGCTGTAGCCAAAAGTCTCAGTTTTTGAATGATTCTTAACATTCTTACGAAAAGTTCCTATTCATTGAATAAGGCCGATAATCATCTCTCCTCATAACCGAAAAGAACCGTGAAAATTTTTTTGCGAATAAGATTATCCACATGATTGACAAATTGCTGTATCGTCAGTAATAGGTTTACTGAGTGGCAAAAGAAGACAACCTTTTCGATTTAGCTCGCTCAGATTCCAAATTGGAAAGCGTGGGGTTGAAAGGATATGCGGCAGAATCTATGCTCTGCTATAGAAGAACGTCGATTGCAAGTATTGTAGTTTCTAACGCATTTTGCCCACTGCCAAACAATATCTATATGATGTTATTTCGCCAGGATTCGAACTACAGTAATTCTGTTTGTATGTTGGGCACAATGATCTACCGCGACATTCAGATGGAAAACGCTTTTCGTTCCGCTGTGCCACCATTGTCTAATCTTGTGCAGAACGTCATCTTACTAGCACGGAATCCGAAGTGCGTCACAATGCGTTCGAACAAACAGCTTTTTTCGCACACAAAAGAACCATTTTGAGTGGTCTATTTCAGCCAATCCTTCTACGACCAATCAGTCGTAAGTGACGAGTCATTGTATTGAAATGAGCAGTAATTGTAAGCTCGTTGAACTAGTTTCTCAAGCTTGTCGATTTATTTGTCAGTTCACCAAATGCAAGGAGGCTTAAAAAGAGAAAGGGGCTGTAAGCAAATATACTTAAGAGGCCATACAAAAGGGCCGTATGTATAAAAACTGAGTTTATTATTGTGGAAGGGCTAATGAATTCAAACAGTGATTGTTGGGAAAGTATGTTGTCATTCATACGTTTACCTTAAGTTCAATTGATTTCAAAAATGTTTTATACCCAATGTTGCAGGAATATATTATGGAATACATCTTAATATGTTTGAATAAGTATCATTATCTTCTTCCTTGACTTCAGTTGCTCAAATTCCAGAAAACGAGATGTTGTAATACTGATTTATATAATTTATTTCTACACCACTCTACATAATCATTGGGTCTATAGTAACATCATAACACCGCAAGGCGGTCAGATAAATTGATTTCGGATTGATTATTGGGACCCAATATCTGTCTACATAGGGGGCTTCAATGTCGATAATGACTACCACGCCACACCGTAGACGGTTGACTGTTGACATATAACGCGTTGTAGCGTAGAAAGAGTGGAGCGCGAAACGAGCGTCGGTGGTGCAACGGTTAGCACATACTCTCGGAAAGAGTAGGATCTGGGTTTAAATCCCGGCTGACGCAAGCGTTTTTGCACACCACTCTACTTCATCATTGGGTCTATAATTTATTTATTTATGAGTTGATAATTTCAAAAGAGTTGGATAAAAATTTAAATTTCTTAAACCGAGTTTTGATCTTAATTTGTTCTTTCTGTCTAGAATTAGATTGATGTTGTATGTTTTCGTTGGAAGGTTTTACATTTTTGTAATACAGATGAGTAAGAATGTCTATTTTTGGGTAAATGGATTCTGTTACAATTTTATGAAGTAGGATTTAACCTTTCTAGTTTAATAAAAATATGACTTTGAAGAGGTTAAGATGTAGAAGGATGGTGTCAAAAGATTATGATATAGACAGGTTTTTCAGATCTTTGGTGAATACTTTACCCAGTAGGAAAACTTTAACCTTGGTTTGGCATTTTCGAACAATGTTGGGAATAATTTTAGGATTTCAAATTTTCTCTGATCTATTTCTAGCATGTTATTATGTGGCTGATGATGGGTATGCTTTTGGTTCTGTGCAGTATATGGTTTTTGTATTGGTATTGTGGAAGAAACTTTGTTCTACTGTTCTGTTAGCTTAGACTTTCCATTCTCAGTTCTTTTCCGTTAAAGGCACGAGATCAAAAATTGATCGCTTTCGATGGACAAGAACTTTTCACAAGAGGGTTAGTAATCAATCGAAAGCTCAAACCTCTCCCTAGCGCCGTACATGGTCGTTTCACATTTCTCCCTTCCATAGCGCTGTGAGATTCAAAGCAACATTATGTTTCACATTGACCGCTCAATTCAAGTATTACTCCCTTCGCTGGAACAATGAAGACATGAACGTGTAGAGGAAATCCTTAATATCATAATCAGAAGTTCGATCTGTACTTTTTCAAAACGGCGAAATGATTTCCAACCAAATAATAGAAAACGCATTCCACCAAGGCGCCATCGATCGATAATCGAGCCAAACTCTCCCGCCCCAGCCCGAAGTCCGTGAATTGGCCAAACCATACTTGATCGCTTACGTGAATCAATCTTCTTTTTCCTTCTACACTACGCAAAGCCATTTTTGTTAGAAAAAAGCACTGCGTTGAATTCTCCAAATCTTATGCTAACGAATGATTACTAATAGTTCAAAGAAAAAAAACCTCTGTTATGGGAGGAAAGCGCATGTAAAACATAAATGCTTTTCTTTCGTTGAAGCGTTATAGAACGATTTTTTTTTCAAAAAAAAAACTGCCTACATATGGTGCTTACCATAGATTTACACTTTCAAATGGTTACTAACACTCTTCTGGGTAGTTCTTGTTCAGCAAAAGAGATTGCTTTTGAATTACATGCCGTCTAAGGAAAAGTGCTCCTTTTTCACTCTATTTTGCAAAACAAAACCAGCTAATAAATAAACTTAAGCAATCTATGCTTGTGCATGAAAAGTATATGAACGCATGAAGGACATGCTGAACTCTTAGCTTTTTACCCTTCCATAGGAGTTTTTTGAAGCGAAGAAAAAATCTCAAATTCAATAACAAAAGTCACGTGGCACAGTGGAATGCACAGCGCTATCGATAATCAACCGACAATTAGATGCGCGGCACGTGTGAAACTCAATGCCATTTTACTTATTGCACTACAGCTGAAGGGTCTTTTCAGAAAACAAACACGGCATTGGTATCGCCGAAACTTATGATATATATTAATTACTAATGGTCTAACAGATTCTTTCTAGAATACTGGTGCATTTTGGATCTTTCCCAGATTTATGTTATGTAGCAGTTGGTAATTGTTTAGAGGAAGAGCTCTGCCTAGCGAACTATAAATGCGATTACTCAACTCGTGTAAAACACAATTTTGTTTCCTTTGTTATACCTCTGTGAAAGGGCTTTTCTGCAAAACAATAACGTTTTTGAGTGCTCTGACATCTAAACTTTCGGGTTATACTATTAGCGCAGTAGGAAGTCTCTGTCTAGCAAAAGAATTCCTTACAAAGAACCCTGCCCAATGATAGTGGAATTAGCGAATTTTTAAATAACAACGGACATTGTGCCCTTCTGCGGCGGCAATTGCAAGCTGCCCAAAGAGCGATTTATTTGAAATAAGCACAAATTTCGACATTTATTTGAAGGCTTTTTCTCCTTTTCGATAACAATCTTGGTTTCTTGAATTACGTTGATGCTCCAAATTTTTCTACATCCTTTCCAATGTTTTGGTGCACACTTAAAGCTATAACCTGTATCACCTGTCGCTCCTTTGATCGTCGAGTGACTCGAGCGGGTACCAGCAACACTTATTTTTTCCTATCGCATGCAAGAGTAGTCCAGTGGGTTCTCCTCGCCCTAGGGATTCGCTGAGCATCATATCTTTCTTCTATGCCTTTTGTGAAGAAATCGGACCATCGGGTTGGTAGTCTTCCTGTACAGCGTTTGATATTCCAAGGAATTAAGTCGGCAACGGCTCTCACTCATCGGCTGTCGTTGAAGCGCCTCACGTGTCCGGTCCACCTTACTTTCAATATCCTGGCGTGTAGAACGGCGTCTCTGACCATCGATCTTTGACGCAGGTCGGAACTTCGGATCTTTTCTCTCATTTGCGAGATACGGGATAATCCTAGCAGTGACTTTCAACTGCACGTTAAATAACGCAAGTGATCTTTCCGATTATGTGGACATGAGATTTCTGCTGCATAAGTTAGGGCAGGAATAATCGTCGAGTCGAAAAGTTGGGCACGGAGTCCGATGTTCTTTGTTCTCTTCACTAAACCTTCGATGCTCTTAGACGATCCCCATGCCGCTTGTTTCCTCCTGCCGAACTCTGGAGCTAGGTTGTTCATCATGTTGATTTCACGACCTGGATAGACATAACTGGAGCATTCGGAAATTGTCGTTCCGTTGAGCGTTAATGGGGCAATCAAAACCCATCCGATCCTCACCTACACCAAAGAATTTATTTGCAGACCAATCTTTCCACTGGCGTCGTCAAAATCACTCAACATTCGCTCCGCTTGGCTGATGCTTGGTGTGATAAGGACGACATCATCAGCAAATCAAAGATGGTTCAAATGTCGACAGTCAATTTTCACTCCCATTTCGTCCAATTCTAATGTTCGCATGATGTTCTGGAGGGTGACAAGGGATATTTTTGGCGGAATTGTATCGCCGTGTCAAACCCCTCTTCTTATGTCGATAGTGATATTGATGTAGAATGAAGATATTTTGATCGCGAAATCTTTATAAAGCTCACGAAGGATCATTGTGTACCGAGTAGGGACGCCTTGGTTATCCGGAGCCTCCATAACCGCTTCTGTTTCCACTGAATCAAGGGCTTTCTTCAGATCGATGGAAGTGAGACAGAGTGGTTGTTTGTACTCTCGTGAAACTTCAATGAGTCTTGTAATCGTGTGGATGTGGTCTATGGTACTAAATCCTTTTCGAAAGCCTGCTTGTTTGCATGGCTGTCCTTCGTCCAGTGTTCTGTCAATCCTGTTTAGGATGAATCGAGTAAAGAGTTTATAGACAATGGACAGAAAGCAGATGGGGCGATAATTGCCTACGCCGTGGTCTCCATTTTTGAACAACAGCACGGTCTTGCTGGTTTTTTGTTAAATGGAAGCTTTCATTCTGATAAGTAGCGAGTGTAGAGCTGAGCCAGGGTGTTGAGAGAACTGGCGGCAGATTCATCAGGTGTTCTGGTCTAATCCTGTCTGGACCGGGTGTTGTTCTATTCTTCACCGACGATATAGCATGCCGGGTCGGATTTTGGAAGAGAGTACAGGTGGAACGACAGATCCATCTTCTTTTAATTATATAATGGTGAAAGGATATGGCTGAAGAGATTCGAGTAGTATTGGTAGATGGTTTTCTCCACTGCCCTTCTGAAAGCTGTAAGTGTCACGACAGAGCATCGGAGTGCAATCATCTTGGTTACAATTGGCGAAGCCTCGCTGAGCCTTGCGAATGCTTTCCCAGCTTCTGCAGCTTCTGCTATGGCTACTGCTCGTCTCTCTTTGAGGTCATTCTTTATTGCTTTTGTGCTGCGTTTCGCCAGTTACGACGTAAGGTTTCGTCTGCTTGTAGCTAATGCGAGTCCACGTTGACGTATTAGCACGGGTGTCTGCGGAGACAAGTGCCCTTCGTAACTTCAAGACTCTCGGCTTTCATAGCGCTAACGTGAAGATACGCAACGAGCCGGTCGTACTCTTCGTCGATGTTTCCGACAACGGCATCTTTACAAGAGCCGACTAATAATTCAAATACATCCCAGTTTATGGTAGTTCTTGACCTTTGTTGTTTGTAATTATGAAATTAGCGGCTTTCTCTGCTTTGTGCCAATAACAAAACGTTGCGCAAGGAGGCAATAACCTGGTCCCGTGTAGGAAACTTAGGAACAACAGCGAAACCGGTCAAGCAAAGCCTTCGATTTATTAAAATGTGGTCTATATCGTTATGGTACTTTCCATTTGGAGGCTCCCACATCCATCGTTGAGAGTGAGGTTTTGGAATTGTGAGTTACCATGGATGGTTTGGGTCGTCATGATAAACTCAGATAACCTTCCACCCTGTTCAGTTCATTCTAGTCCGTGGGTCCCAATGTGACGTTCTTTAAACGTTCTCCTAGGTTCAGTTTTCGCGTTAAAATCTCCAACAATGACCTTGAAGAGGGTATGGTTTTCTCTAAAGGATTTTTCGACGCCCATATGGAATGCTTCGGCTTCGTCTTCGTGATAGCTTGATGTTGGTGTGTAGCAACGAAGGTGGTTAAAGCGGGCATTGAACCGCATCGTTTCAACCATAGTCGCCCGATACGGGTTGTTACTTGATGAAATGATCGATGTTCACGGTCAGAACGCTAACGCCACCGACACCTCTGCTGTCGGATGATCCAAGAAATAGTTCTTCCCCGGTTATATAGATAGCGTAAAAAAGATAGCGTCTTTGCGTCTCAGCCAGGCCAATGACGTCGTACCTTATCCACGGATCTCTATCTTTGATAGATCCCGCCCGGTTAGTCGCGAGGGTACGTGGCGCGTCCCCGGTGGTGAATAAAGAAATTCACGGAAACCAAAAGCGACAGTGTGCTTCCCAGAGACGCACGTGGATTCAGGGGATAAGCTCCCTGCCTCTGCAGCACCGACTTGACAAAACTCTATTTTTACGAGTCAAGTAGGCCAAAAGCCTGCAGTCAAGCGGCTGGAAAGTACATGGGAGGCGGTTAGGAGTCGCCTACAATAAATAAGCTCTTCCGGCTCCTCCGTGAGAGACTGGCAGGCTACTCGTGAGTACCCAGCCCCACGTTTAGAGCCTGGCAAGCTACACGTTGGCCACAAAAACGCTAGAAACCAATAAAAAGGGGCCTCGTTTCCCTGACCCCGGAAGAGCCCTCGCTAGAGCAGCGCCAGGTAAGAGAAGTACGAAGAGGCTGCTAAAATCTCAGGGCTAAACAAGGCTGCCAAATTCGAAACGGACTAAAATGACGATCGGTACCTACAATGTACGAACACCTGCTCACGAATTCGCTATAGAAGATCTATTGATTCAAGCAAGATAAGATATAAAGCTATGCGTGAATAATATAAGTAAACGGTCAAAATAATGTTTGAAGAGATAATGCTCACTGCACGTTATGCCAGTTCATCAACAGATCTCATCAATGTAACGATTATTCGTGTATCTTGGGAGTTGGGACCTCCGTAAGACTGTAGAAGAAAGTTTGGTTTTTCATATCATAGAATAACAACTCTCACTCATTTTGGATCTAAAAAATACAGCTCGAAAGTTCAAGCAACGATCAAGTTCCTCTAAAGGTGAGACGTGTTCTTCCTTTTGTTGTGACTAGAAGGCAAATAAAGTTTTGAGTTTGATGTTTTTCGAGCTCTCAATCCAGCGACCACTGAAGCTAGTAGAAAACCATTCACAGACCCTAGCTAAGCAAAAAAATCTGCGTCGAAAGTAAACTGTAATCATTCAGCGCTGCAGCACAAATAGGGCATTTCGGAAACCATGCACAGTTTTAGAATCGCTGTTTTTCCAGTTCTTGAATGGATGGCTGCTGAGATATAGTGAAAAGTTACTGTCCAGCGGAAACTCTTCAAGTAATCGTGGGACGAAAACGAGCCATTCACTTCTGATAGGGATTAATGGCTCAACGTACGCCTCAAAGCAGAATAAATACGAGATAGTGGAGAAGATCTAATGAATAAAGCTTCTTCTGACCTCTTTATTGATTATATCAACTAATCTCCTTTATTTATTGAAAATTTTCACATATTGTCGAAAAGTCATCAAAGACATATGCTGTCCATATAACAAGTCGTATGTTGCATTCTCTAGCAGGGCAAAACTACGTGTCGGGACTAGTTGCTAACCGAATAGATTTGAAAATGAAGATGAAATCACTTATTTCAGTAATTTTCCGGATTATTATTAAGTATTCTAGAATTTTATCTCGTCTACATGCTTACTATTTTGGTTATGGACGATTTCTAAACTGCCCATTGAATATCTGAGAACTTTCAGCACGTTGTTCAAATTTCATCGTAATTTCTCTATGAAAAGTCATGGAAACATTTAAGAAGATTGTGAAATAGTTTCCTTACTCTTCTTCCTTTGAAATTTCTCTTCTTGCAGGGACAGAGTTCCGTAATCTGACAGCATCACTTGCCAACTTTCATTTACTAAACAGCACTCCGACGTGAGACGGCCATGAGATTCAATGAATGAGCTGTGGAGAAATCGAAGGCCCTGTGATAGTAGCGAAATTTAAGATCAGTATACGCGATTCCCTAAGGGTAGGGTCACCTTGGAAATGTCTCTCATGATGCAGAATATAAAGAACGGATCGAACCATAACGACCCTTTGGATATTATTTTCTGAAATCACGAAATGCATAATTTTTAGATAAAGTGACGAAAATAAATGCAACCTGAAGTGTTCCTCTTGAACAGAGTCGCCAGATTGTTACAAATTCTGGACCGTCAATAGATAGACCAATAAAGCGATGCAGGTTATCCTGTTGAAGCTTTCTGAACTAAAACAAATGCCCATCATTAATTGCGATTGTTGGAAAATAACGCGCAGTGCATAGAACATCGACGTGGAATTAGATGAAAAGAAACACGCTTGTGTTTTGACTTTCCAGTATTTCACGATTTGTCCATGCTTCTATTAATCAGTCTGCGAACTGGATTTGTGAATAATTGTTTGCGAACTGAATTTTACATTATCTTTTGCATTTTATGGAAATTTCTATTAGCAACTCCCAAACGAATACATGCTCTTTTAGGCTCATTTATTCCTTCATAAAATAGAATCAGTAGTTGGACCCTCGAAATTTCTCTCTTTCTTTGTATACTTATTTTCCTGAGATGAGTCTTTTCTAACATTAAAAAGTAGACAGGCATATATTTGATGAACGACTATCTCGTGAGGTTCCTGAATTGCACGATAGTAAAGTACTAAAACTGTAATTCAAGAACCTCGGAAAACTTGAAGCAATCCTCCTGCGTAAGATTCGAAATGGGGTGCTTCATCGTTAAAGCAGACTCTTTTTCAAGATAGTAAACTTCATAGGGTTCAAATTTGCCCAGCGATGACAATTTTGTGTCGATCGTCGTTACTGATGGTCCCGATTGTAGCGAACGTCTGCTGTTTCTCTGCGGTCCACGCTGAAATAAGGTTAAGAGTTTTGTGCTGAAACATAAGAAGTTACCCAATTTAAATACATAAACATTTAAAACTATTCCACCTAGCGTCAATCCCAGTCAAGTATAACAATAAAATCATATTCATTGCTCGCCTGCCCTCTATCTTTATGTTCCGACAGTTACCAATAGTAAACAGATACTCATTGGTGCAAAATTATGGTTTGTAACAAGTTTTGTCGTTTCCAAATCATGTTCTTACTGATTGGTAAGAAACAATAAAAAATTTGCCTCATTTGCTGAAGAGGTTTTTTTCATAGGAATGGAGAGGCCATTCGAAGCTGATACTTGACGCTACAGCCCCATGTCGCTGTTTTTTCAAAACACCCCTTTGCAAGCTGCTAGATTCGAAATAAAATCATGCTTCATAAAACCACGTGTTTTTTGTTCTTCTTTTATCTCGCTCATGTCTCGCTGGGCAGAACTACTTCCTCAAACTGATAGTACTCAAACTATAACACAAGCTTAGAAAAACTTAAAAATCGAGTTTGCTTTCTGAGAGACTCCTCTGATCTTTTGATGATCACCTCTGGACTTTTGACTTGTGCTTTGAGCCTCGGCGGAAAGAGCTTTTTCTTTACACTGTTAGTAATCATCTGACAGCGTATCTTTTCTGATTCTAGCGATGTGCTTGTTCTTTGAAAATACGGTTTAGCAGGGAAAATAAGATCGAGTTTCACATTTTCGGCAACGTTGTATACCGGCTGATTTCACATTTTCAATTTTCTAAACACTGATGTGTTTTTTGGCTTCCAGCGAATCATACGCGTCATGAAAATGAAGGGGGCGAATAGCTTGTTCTCTGAAAATGCGGTTTAGCAGGTAAAATAAGATCGAGTTTCACATTTTCTCATCACGCTACGCGGCTGAATATCTCATCGTTGGTTCGCCTAGATTTACCCGTATTATCTAATGAAAGCCGGAAGACACATCAGTGTTTAGAAAAATTTCTGCAGCATCTTAGTCAATCGTTTTATGTGGAGTTCCTTTTAAAACGGAAAAAAAAATCCTCAATTGAATATTATATATCGATCGCTCCGCCTCGCGTCGTCCCTACCACGCTCCCTGCTAAGGGCCCTCGCCTTGTCGAATAGCCGTTAAACAACGTTTTCGCAAATGTGAAATTCGATCACATTTTCGCAGCTAGTGGCTGTTCACATAGCTTGTAGCCACAGTAACCCGCCAATCTTTGTCAATTGGAAATGGAATTATTACCTTATGACCACGTTGCTATTAAGAAAAGGGTGATTTTCGATGATTGCTAACTATATACTCCTTTTCTGAGTCAAAACCAGTAACTGTGAACCATTGGAATATGAACATTTGTGCATTGCAGCTCGACATCCCTGAATACCACTTTTTACGAAAAGGAGCAAGGCGCTGAAGGACAAATGAAGAGACAACACAAAATGATATCAAAAAAGCATCAAAATAGAGCCCTTAAGCGTCTGCTTGCCTCAGTATCAACCTAGAAAGCATAATAGTTCAGCCATTCCAGCATTGAAGAGAAAAACTTACTGCGCCAGCAAAAGTAGGAAGCATTTTCGCAAGCCAGATGTTGTATCATACAGCTTCAAAGGTACAAAGTCGAATAAGAGGTTGATAAGGTTTGACTTTCAACATCAGTCTTGCAGGGACCAAAGTAGAAAGTCTAAGAAAGATGTGCTGCATTATACTTTCCAAGAAATGGCATATAAATCTACATGGCCTGCAGTGTTCAAAAGTACAAAAGTCATCGTACATCGAAAGAACCATGTGACCATATTATTTATGGAAAATAATCTAATGAAAAATATTGGGACCATTTGATCTTGGCATTGTTCAAGATATTACAATTTTTTCGATATCCAAAAGCCAAGACACGAGGTTTTATAATATGGTATATTATCAGAGCCGCTGTTTAGGCGAATTCGTCCTCATCAGATTCTGGAAAGATCAGGCCGTCTACAATCCAGTCAGCCAAATGCCCATATTATTCTGATGAAAATAATCGGCAATAATAAAAGGTCTATGGGCTGGCGTCTACTTGGGCAACTCAGCGGCATACTCATAAAAAGCGGTGGATATATGGATTGGTTGTTAAGATTTTGATGCGACTCAAGTCTTGGTTTGGCAACTTTCATCTATCACAGTAATGTTGGAGTTTGGCTAACTGAACTATAGGCAACCTAATCTTTTTCCAGGCTCCGAAGAAGGCGAAATCACTGAAACAATACTTATCAAGATAAGTTTTATCATTGGGGCACTCCATAAGTCTTGGCACTAGAGCAGCAAGCAAAAAATTTATGAACCAAAATTGACTGATATTGCACGACTTTGATATCCAATTGCGCACCTTGTCACGAGCATTTCGGGCACGATTTGCTTATACTTGCTCTGAAATGAATCCGTGCTGGGAACAAATTTGCTTGCTGTTCATGCACGGATGGCGTGCAAGGGGAAATGCGTACTTATATGTTGGACAGCGGCAAAGAAAAACTTCGCTAAACAGGAATTTTACCTAGTAGTATTAGCAATTATCCGAAAGCCACATGATCCAATTTAGAATAATTTTTTATAGGATCACGTGCCTTTTATCGCTTATCTCGCTTATATTTTGCTGAACAAAACTCATTCCTAAATACGCTGGCATTCATTCGATAGCATATGTTCTGAAGAACTCAGAAATGTGTTTGCTTCCTAAAAAAGGTCTTCTTACAGCGCTGTAGGAAAAAGAAAAGATTATGGGCCAATTTTGATCTAGCAGCCGAAATCCATGGACTAAAAGTGGTGATGAACCAGTAGTGTCATTGTACATTATGCCGTCACCACATACGCCTCCCTCCTTGATACAATGCAGGGCTTAATGTGGGGCTGGAGTCACTGACGAGGAGGCCGAAACCTCTGAAACACCGGTGTATAGCCCTGGCGTACCAACCTTGTTTAGGCTTTAGACATTCTTTTTTATGGAAAAGATTTATAGTTTGCATTTCGGCGGATAGAAAAAAAGAAAAAAAGTTGTACTTAACACTTCGCCCACTTCGCCGGGGAGCTCCCTCTTTAGACTATTAGTGATCACTCGATAACTCAAGTTTCAATTATTAAGCAGTGCTTATTTTCTGGAAAAATTGCTTGCATGGGGAATAAGATTGAGTTTTACATTTTTGGAGGGGTTTTTTATCGGCTAATCCATGCTGGCGCGGGGAGAGGAGCCAACTGATTAGCGCAGTGACCGTTGGATAAGTGAGATGCAAGTCGTTTTTTACGTGGAAATTTCTTTTTCCTTGTAAATGGAACTTTGGTTAAAATGAGGATTCAGATACTACAAAGGTTCCTCTACACGTTCATACGCTTTTCCTACTTCCACTGAATTATACCCGTGGTAAAAACGAAAGGAACCAGCGGATTAAAACACAATGTTTTTCTGAATGATACAGCGTTGTCAAAAGGCCTTTTGAAAAACTGGCTACGTGAGGTTGTAGTGAAAAATCTAAATTTTCGATTGATTACTAACACTCCTATGACTAGTATCTGCACAGCTAATGAGATCGGTTTCTAATTCAACGCCGCCTTATATATGTACCGGAAAATGCTAGTGAAGCGGCGCGCAAAATCGGAGCTTGGGGTGAGGATATGATTGCAGAACGGGCGAAGTAAGGAAGTAATCCGCGAAGTTCAAAGTCGGAGATAACAGTCAGGAGGATCAGTCGTGCTTGCTGGTTTACTGGAAGCTCCAGTAATCTTGTACGTCGCTTCATTAACATTTTTCCCTATGCGCCATTAGAAATGATTAGCAAGCAAGTTTTCTAACGGCAACTCCATCTAAAACAAGTGTAGACAATCTGCGTATCGAAATGCTTGCAAGAAAATGTTCATCTGAACGATATCAAAGTTATGCGCTTTCAACCATTTCTGGCTAATAAATTTGTTGTTTATTGCTGTAGTGCGAAAAGTTATGGAACGAACCAACATAACAATGTTGTGTATTCTCTTATGCAGGAAAAAAGCGAAATAATCGGGGTCATGTTTAGTGGAAAATATACGACAAATGCAGAACGGCCAAAACTTGAGAGCTGACATATACGTGGGTGGACTTGAAGCACGACTGGCCGTTTCAAAGCAGTGTAGCTCGCATTGCATCGTTAGTTATTCTCTCTGCCTTTCATTTAGCAATAATTGTGATAATTGTGATGATAATTCGTTGGCTGTCGGCAATCAGTCATCAACGGCTTCATACATTGAGCGCAAATCCGCATTAAACTCAGTTGAACTCAAATAGTGGTCATGTGGTCATCTCTTTAAAACATGCCTGCACCGAATTCATTTTAAACTAAATCAAATCAATCAAGTAAGTAAATATTAACTTTATGTGTTAAGTTGTGGTCTTGCCGCTTTGCTACATTCCGTTATCTGCAGTCATTCAAATTCCTTCAGAATAACGCAGCTTCTGCTCTCTAAAAGTTTTGGTAGTTATCAGATAGCTTAAACCTCGGAAATATCAAATTTCTGCCTCAGTTGTAAAACGGCTCTACAATGCGCTATAGCGGCTAAAATAACATCGAGTCTTATACGCTGGGCAAGGCGTTTCCGATTGACCTTTATTACCATTCGAAAGCAATGATTTTGATGCTACATTCGGTATTCAAAAAAATATTTTATTGCGTTAGAGCAGAAGTGTAAATGAATAAATATAAGTGTCATGCTGTAGTTTTCGCCCGGCTCGCATGTATGAACTACTGTGATGGGTGGAATTACGCAACACTTGCAACAAACGGCAGCGAGGCAAACAAATATGGATAGTCTTTTAACAGCTTTCAGTAGTTGCCCATAGCATAAATTTAGGTGATTCTAGAGACAAGTGCGATTTTTTGAAAGGTTTCTATATAGCTCTGAAGAGCGAAAAGGAGATTACGTTTTGCTATCCGTGACTAATCTGCTTAGGCTTAGAAATGGATTCCTTTGGCAAAATAACATGAAAATGAAACACTTACGCCTATAGAGCGGCAGGAAAAAGCTTCTATTACAAATTCACTAAAGAAAAGCTGAAATCTTCTAGAACGATTTTTAAATTGAATAACAAAAATTGTGTCCTCTTGAGGACTTCGAGGTAGCTGCGCGCAACGCGGTTAGAAAGACGCGCGATAATGTAATCCAAGGACACAGGGTAGTCTTCTTTAGGCTGCTACACCGCTTGAAGAAAGCTTTTTAAGATATTATGTACAGTATCAAAGTTGCAAAGATCTATGTCTTTGAATGATACCAAAATATAATGAAAAACTCTGCACAACGAAAAACATGTTAGGTATAATCTTGATTTTTCTTTTTGGTGCTACAGCGTACTGAAAAGGCTATGTTAAAAACAAAGTAAGGCATTAGAACTTTAGAGATCTGAGCTATCGAATGGCCAATAAAATTCTGAGTGAAGCAAAAAACACTTTATTCCCTTACGGATGACGAGAAATTACCTAGGCTTCTTTGCTCAGGTTATGGAGTACTGGACTAGGTAGAATGAAAGTCAATTTGACGCTTCTGCACTCTGAAAAGAGGAGGCCGTCGAAGCTTCGGCCAGTATCGAATATATTTTACTAACTACGTCATGTTTACATAAAAATAAACACTGACTCAAAGGAATGATATTTACCGCTAGGTAATCTCAAGCAGTTCGCAACGACCGCCTTTCTAAAAAGTGATTCTACAACAATATGTGACTGTAGTCGTGAAACGCTCACCGTGTCCGATGGTTTTGTCAACTTCAGATAAGGGATCTGCCACAGCAAGCGTTGTTGCTCTTGCTCCAGCTTCCTCACCCTAAAAAGTTTTCACGAAATTGAAAACCTCATTTTGCACATTTGTTAGGAAGCGAGTACTAAGTTTTCGGCAACATGCAGGTATCAAAAATGTAAGTTGCAAGAGGGAGTCATCATTTTGTTGCTTTCAACTCAGTAAGAAACTATGGCTCGATCTGTTCTCTATGTAATGACGAAAACAGAAAAAAAGGAAGTGTAAGGAATACATCTGTCATGGTAATACAATGAAAAAAGAAGTGAGAGTTAGTAGGGCCCATAGTTAGTGATGCAGTCAACCAGGAGGCTGGTGCTAGTTTCATTGTCTCCCTATTCCCATAATAATGGGTGGGAAACGCCTTAGCCTTATCCTCAGGTATCTCCAAGATTGCAATGAGGATTTTTCA
This sequence comes from Parelaphostrongylus tenuis, assembly GCA_019055375.1. Taxonomy (NCBI): domain Eukaryota; kingdom Metazoa; phylum Nematoda; class Chromadorea; order Rhabditida; family Metastrongylidae; genus Parelaphostrongylus; species Parelaphostrongylus tenuis. The sequence goes on along the minus strand of JAHQIW010002865.1, from coordinate 233,633 downwards.
ATCAAAAATCTACGATATTTATAAGAAGACAGAATTATTATGCGGCAATCGAGCAGCGTACGAAGTTTTTGAGACCATTATGAACAATGAATGCTTGGAAGACGAATCAAATCCAAGAACAGGTGATTCTCACAATAGATATGAAATGAGTTAAAAAGTGAATTATCAATGATTGGATAATAAAGACACACTAAAAAAGAAGCCGGGAATCAATTAGGCGAAAGTACTGTGCAACCATCCAGAAAAGATGGGACTTATGTTTTCGATAGTTAGAGCCTTCCAAGAAAGATAAAAATCACTCCACGGTTCACACTATGAGTCTCTCATTTCTTGCAAACCTTAGCTCTTTTCCAAGTCATCAGATTCATGATTACATGCGTCTTTGAAGTTTGCGATAAATTAGTAACCTTGTTAATATAAATAACCTGATCAAATAGATGATAAATGCAATGACAGCAAAAACGAAGATCCCGAATAGCGCTACTCCAATAGCGACGTAAATGATATCTTCGTCCCAGAAAGTTTTTGGACATTCTGTTCCACTATAACCACATATGGGCTCGGATAACGGTCTGTAACATACAATAAGGCATTGTTATGAAAATCTGCCATTGGAAAAACAAGTAGAAATGTTTTGATTTCTTTGAACATAGACAGCCGTTGGATATGAAGCCCTAGAAGTCTAACCAAACAGGCGTGTGAGTATCAAACTAAGGCGCAGAGGGCGTTCGTCTTCCGCACTGTCAGCATTTCCGCACATAAGTCCAATTAATGGTATATACATGTCACGGTGTTCTCAAAGATCTATTATTGAGCATCTTTTACTTATCAAAAACAATTCTATAACAAAGCCTTATGCCAGGATCATGATGTTCTTCTTGCTCGTTGAGCAAATGGAGCCTAATGAACACTTCTTCTAATGGTGAGGGCAAGTTTAGTTTTCTGTTGGGTGATCGTTTCATAGATAAAAGCTTATTTTGCAGATATGGTATGTCAAGTCATTCATTGAGCTGTGTTCGTTCAAAGGACATTAGCAGCGCCAAATCTCTACATGGTGAATTTTTTTTGTTGTTCTTAGTGAGAAACTAGACAAGGATACATAGTTCTCTGCCGAGGCGTAGATTTTTTGGGTTTGTCCTCTTGCGACATGTCTGGTTTAAGCAACGTGTGGACTTCCTTAAGCAATACCTAGTTGAAGAGGTCAAATTTCTCAACCATAAGAACCCCCCTACGTCGAGATCAGCTAATAAGCAGTCGTGCATAATCGCTGAAAATTAAGTAAAATTAATTGAGACAAACGATAAAATAATTTGGGCAAAAACTTTTGACAAAAGTTGTTGATGTCATACCGTTTACCACCTCGTGTCAACCAAAGAGATGTCGCTTCATCCTTGTAGGTTGTTGACATTACCTTAAAAGATGGACTTAGTCCTCCAAAACTAGTTATATTTTGTTATTCATCTATCATTCTAAGAGAACGTACTGGAACTCCAAAGGTGATTATAAAATCGATGAGGGCAACTTGAGCATAGTTTTCGTCGAGGCCATATACCGTATATGTTGGGTCTCGTGTTCCGTTTTTGTTCATCATTACTAGGCCAGTAAGACCTAAAAGCTGACATGTTTCATTAAAGAAACCCTGTAACAAAACGTTTAAAAGATGATTCCAGCTAGTTTATGATGCTTACTGTGCGCACCGTTTCTGATGAAGATAGTAATTCGAGATCAAACTTTTGGAAATGTATCAAGTGAGTGCACTCCCTTAGTTTTTTGGGTAAGTTACTGAATTCGGCTGTTTAAAATTATTTACCATTAGAAATTAGAGATGAATTTTGTGGCTCGAAGCAGTTTCACTATCCGCCGCCGTAATGCTTAAATATGAGTTTCCACCACTGCAGTTTCAGCTAGGGTGTGTGTGGGGTAGTGGTGAGAGGTCCATGGCGACACACATATGGTTGACAGTTCGATACAGCGCTCGAGGTTTACGAAGCCTTTCCTCTCTTCGAGGTCTACGAATGGTACCCGACTTGTCCGAGAGCTTAACAGCACTGATCCGTCGATAACCCCGCAAGTGACTTGGAGGCCAGATATGCATTCAATCACCTTTAACAATGCTTGATGAATTCGGAGGAATGGAATATTCCTTAATGATAGATGGATGCTCAAATCTCTAAGCATTATTTTCCATGTTTTAAGCCAATAAAGTGTCCTCTAGATCTTTGTAAGAGATATTGAGGGCAGATCAGTTTGAAATCTGCTAGAGAGTAGTATTGTGAACACATTGAGCTGTGAGCTCGAAAATTCTGCGAAAAGCATAATAATTGCAAGGATCTTACCTGTAAAATTACGTATCACGTGTTCGACTATAAGGGACGCGTTTGATTGACCTCCTATAGGATCCACTGTCAGCGAATCGTTGAGGGACAAGCCGTAAAGGTAGAAAACGTCATGTAAATGGCGTGCCCATGCTGCCACCTGATAAAATATTTTCGAAATGCTTTATATTTAATCGCTTTGAGCGGTGGCATCATGTCATAAATATAGCTAATGATGTTGAGTAGTGTGCAAAACTTTGACGTCAGGTCGGACTTGAACCCTCATTTTACCCTTCCAGATGCGTGTGCTTGACCACTTGCACTACTGACGCCTGTTTTACCACCACTGCTGACTGTCGATTGCTGACAGATTAATGAGTTGTAGTATGGAAGGGATGGTGGAAATGCAGGCATTGGTAGAGCAATTGGTTGAGAACGCGTTCCGGGAAAGGGTGAAATGCGGGTTCGATTCCTGCCTGACGACAAAGTTTTGCACACCACTTAACGTCATTTCTAATATTTTCAGCATTAATCAATATTACAATCGCAGACATTCACCTATTTTGTTGAAAGATCAGAACAAGCCATAATTAGACATTCAGAAAAATTAAGAATCCAGTAGATAGTGCAAAAGAAGAAGCAACTGAGAACTTGCGACTTGACGACTTTTGTACATAGAGTATGCAATCATCGAGTAATTGTGGAAAAAAAGGATTCTTATATCTCATCCTGGAACAAATTAGAAAACAACGCTGAATACAAACTTTTCATAAGAATGTTATTTATTTAATAGTTTGAATCACGCTGGTGCGCTAAGTTCCTTGAAGAAGTCTTTTCGAATGCTATAACAGAAACAAATCATTCGGTCTTCACATACGCATATTCTCATAGGACAGAATTTTTCCTCAATGTATAACTTGCCATTCAGTAGCGTGAGTTTCGACCATTCCAAAATTACTCTCATTTTTAGAAAGATCGTCCCACTACAGTGTAGCAAAGAAAATAACATCGATTTTCACAGGCAGCGCATTTGCTTGTCGGATAGTGTGCGCCGGCTTCAGCTGATCGTGGATTCGATACGGTGCTCTGCTATCGACATATGGCCATGTTGGCGCGTCTCTCATGCGAAATGCAATATTTTATTCAATTCGAGATTCTTTCCCAGCTTTGAAAGAAACTCTAGCTCAAACGTATGACCCTAATACTATAAGATCTCCTCTATAGGATTATGTGCCTTTTGTTTTTTCTAGCGAGGTAACAGTAAAAGCTTTTAGTAGTTAAAGAAATAATTTTATTTTGAATGATACAGCGTTATAAAAGAGAATATTCAAGAAAATGACCACGTAGGGCAGTGGTCAGATAGTTAAGCTTTCAAATGACTACTAACACTTTTATGAAAAGCTCTTACCCAGCGAAAAGGGCTGTTTTTTCATTTGTCCCGGATAACATATATGTACCACAAAAGTTTATATTGAATAAATATCACTTATCTAATAAACAACGACTATCTACCGATTTTCCATCATTCGACAGACAAGCAGGAGTTGAGCAGTAAAACGGGTCTGCTCTTACTCGTGGGACGACTTTATCAGCAAAATCCGCTAAAGAAGCAGGGTTGACATCGTCGTTTTTGATGTCTACCTAAACAAAGACATGTTTACCCTAGTTATACCACCTGTGCCAATTTCTCTCCCATTGGTCAGCGAATCACTCAAACAGGAGACAGCGACATCTCCGATTGTTCACTAATGCAGAATTTTAGTCCATTAGTTTATAGTTCCTCTATGAAATTCCTATATATGTCATTCTTATTGAAACCGGCCACCATTTAGTCTCGCTGTTAACGATCAACATATTAGACCTGCATCAATAGAACAGGAAACAAGAAGATCCAAGTAATTAAATGAATGGCTAAAAGATTATTTAAATAAGAAAATTAACGAGTTAAACACGCATAAAAAATTTGAAAAATAGAACATTGAGGGCGAGAACAAGTTGTTTAATTTTTGAACAAAAACAGTCATATTGACGAATCACCATCGGTGAACTCTTTATAGAGGACCGGTGAAAGTGCAACGCAATTTTCGTCATTGAAGCAGACTTTTTCTATTATTTTGGAAAAATTTTCGAGTTTCCTGCAAGTGCAATCATGTTTTCTATAGCCATTTTACTTTTTGGTGTATATAAAATTGTCATATTGAAAAAAAAGCGTTCGTCTACTAATGAATTTGGCCGCGTGGCGCAGATGGAGACACCCTACGAGACACACGTGGTCAACGGTTTGTTCGCGCTTTCCAAGCCCATTAACATATCATTCCTCCATTTGCGGTATATTAGTACCAAAGTTATCTGAAATGTTAGAAACACTGACATAATCTACCGCGAGTCATTGTTAAGGCCAGACATAGATTCAATCATCTCTAACAATTCTTTATGAGTTGAATGCATGGTGTACAGGAAAATGATCAAGACGCAGAAGTTCAATCTCTTGGAAAGATAGAAAAAAAACGGATGAAATAGAAAGATGATTAAAGATATAATTGGAAAACTCTAATAAATCTGTCGGAACGGTGTCGCTTAGTCGCAATTTTCCCTACACCTAAAAGCTCTTCGTTATAAAGGGCTGGATTACGGTTTCTACAATAGTACGAAGGACATAAATAACCTCTAATACACTTGGATGCCGCTAGTCTGCTATCACTTTTTCACTCTTAAGAGTAAAACACGTTTTCATCTTCCGCCTGAGATTCATGGGTATTGCATATCACTCTTCACTCTTGGGTGTTACTTATGATATGAAAACACTGCCATAAAGCGATAAAATAATGAAATTTTATAGTTTAATACAATCGATCAGAATTTCAAGGTGTTACTGCAGTCTCCAGATTATAGCGCTTTCAACAACTTGGCAATAATTCTTCGCCATAAAACTGACTAAGATAACTAGTATCGCAAAGAACAATGGAGAGCATCCACGCATTTCCCTAGTCATCGCTTGTACAGCTTAAAACTTTTCAAATATCATAATGCTGAGCAGTTCTTACAATGAGCATACGCAGTGCAGCTTCCTTGGCTACATTGTCCAAGGCGTTACCGTTTTCCACGTCCACCCAAAAAGGTGTGATACCGCTCGAAGCTAAAGTAAATTGCAATTCGGTTTCTAATATTCCGATGAAAATATATGTGCATCATAAAAGTGAAAAACAGTGGAAAGTTGACATGCTTTGATTTTCGCAAGCGAAATTTTGCTGACAAGGTTTCAATTTGAGAAAAATATGTGGTACCACTAAATTGAATCTGTCAGGGAAAGAAAAAACGTTTCTAATGAAGAAAATGAAGAGGAACGAGAGCATGCAAATTGCTGGCAAACTACCGATGAAACGCAAGGATCACCACAACACTATATTTATACAAGATGACTTGGTAGTGAATTCTTGAGTTGATTACGTTGACTTTACCGCAAATTCATACGCATTACTTTAGAGGAAAAGTGTATAAGACACTTTCTGCTCCAGCGAAGTCTTAGAGATGAAATGAATAACCTGATGGCCAAATACGCTTTAATTCATAATTTTCTATTAAAATTTAGATTGAAGGATAGTAGTGCTAAAATCTTACTCCCGTTCATTCCTCCTCTTTGACCTGAAAATATTCACTACAGTAGATAGCTCAGAAAGAAAAACTTTTTCCATTTGAGTTCATCTGTTTTTCAACAACAGGAAACAATTATTACTCATAGAGTCTCGCTCCCATTTATGCTCCTTGCTTCTCGACCCGAAAATATAAGAAGAAATTGCTATTTTGAGGCACTATCATAGTTCCTTTTATTCTCTCTAATTCTATTTCAAGAAGGAAAAGATATTCAGCCGAAAAACGCTTTCAAAAGCACCTGAAAATTTTCCTAACACCTCCGTATCAATGTTTTGTAAAATAAAGTTTCGTAGAACACTTCTCCAAACTATTTACTCATCATAATAAAGAAAACAATTGAAGATTTCTCACTCCCTTGAGTATTTTACGCATTCTTCACAGGCGTAAATGAAAGGTGAAATCCTGTGAATCATCGATTCATCCTTAACCCTTTGACTATAATGAGTATACCACTTTTGTGGACGTCGGCGCGGTAATTGTGATCCATTGCAACTACTTTTTGAGACTTATAGTTATTCTTGAGTCATGCAGGTCTGCTATGGACATACAATGCATTGATCATAAGTCAAGAGCAATCGAGTGTATAGATGCTCGTTCGGTGATAATATCACCTTAAGGCACGTGTAAAACGTTCAACGTCGGTTACTCTATGTAAGGGATGAATTCTCGAGGGACTGACTGAACGAATAGGCACCATGCAGTTGACGATACTGGAAGGCCTTAAAACACGTTTTGCACTGTATAAGTGCGCATAATGACCTCCTCCACGACTCAAAAACAACTGTTAGGCATATTGAAATTTGAGGTCTCAAAAGCACTTGGAACGAAAGGTATAATATATTTGACGATACTAGCTAAGAGCAACTAAGTGTATAACAGGCCCATTCAGTGATATTTTCACCTAATGGCACGTGCAAATAGTATGCCTGCGCCTTTTCTATGCACAGGATTGAGTCCCCTCCGAGAGGATTGGCTAAGGACGAGGGCCTGCCCAGCCAATGAGGCTGCCTAGGCTCAAACACATATGTTGGGCTGCACAAATGCCCATGACAGACCACATGCATGGCTCAAAAAATAATCATCAGGCATATATATATACATATATATATATATATATATATATATCCACGGAGCTCCCTCTTTGAGGGATCCCGCCCGGTTAGTCGGAGGACGTGGCGCGTTTCCAGGTGGTGGATAGGGCAATAAAACGCGATCCAAAGCGACCGTGTGCTTCCCAGAGACGCAGGTGGATTCAGGGGATGAGCTCCCTGCTTCTGCAGCGCAGACTTGACAAAAACTCTAATTCTACGAGTCAAGTCGGCCAAAAGCCTGCAATCAAGCGGCTGTGAAGTACATGGGAAGCGGTTAGGAGTCGCCTCCAACCAATAAGCTCCTCCCGCTCCTCCGAGAGAGACTGGCAAGCAACTCGTGAGTACCCAGCCCCACGTTTAGAGCCTGGCAAGCTATACGTTGGGTATCAAAATGCCAAAAACAGTGACAAATATGAGCCTTATTCCCCTGACCCAGAAAGAGCCCCTGGTACGGCAGCGCCAGGTAGGACGAGTACGGAGAGGCTGCTAAAATCTCAGGGCCGAACTAGGCTGCCAAGATCGAAACGGACTAAAATGACGATCTGTACCTACAAGGCAAGAACCCTTGCTCACGAATCCGCTGTAGAGGATCTATTGATTCAAGCAAGAAGAATAATGTACGACGTCACTGGCCTGGCTGAGATGAGAAGGCGTCATCCTTTTCACGCTGTTTATGACACCGGAGAAGAACTGTTCCTTGGAAGATGCGATAGCAGAGGTATCGGCGGCATTGGCGTCCTCGTTAAATCGAACTGACCGTGAACATCGATTCGTTTGAACAACTGACATGCCTTATCGGACGACTGTGGTTGAAACAATGTGGTTCTATGCCGGCCTCGACAATCTTCGTTACTTACGCACCAACATCAAGCTATGACGAAGACGAAGTTGAAGGAGAAGATCATACATTCTTCAAGGTCATTGTCGGAGATTTTAACGCAAAAATTGGACCTAGAAGAATGTCTGAAGAACGTCACATAGAGACCCACGGACTAGAATGGAATGAACAGGGCCAGAGGCTATCTGAGTTTATCATGACGACCCAAACCTTCCACGGTAACTCGCATTCCAAAAGCCTTTTTCTCAGCAATGGACGTGGGAGTCTCCCAATGGAGAGTACCATAACGAGATCGATCACTTCATAGTAAATCGAAGGTTTTGCTTGACCGATGTCGCTGTTGTTCCTAAGTTCTTCACGGGCCTCCTTCGCACAACGTTCCGATTTTCGAGAAGAGGAGAGAAAGCCGCTAAATTCAAACAGCGAAGTCCCAGAACTACCATATACTAAGATGTTTTCAAATCATTAGTTGGCACCTGGGAAGATACCGTTGTCCACAACATCGGCGAAGAATACGATCGACTCGTTGAATATCTTCACGTTAGCGCTATAAAAGCCGAGAGTCCTAAGGTCACAAAGAGACGCTTGTCTCCGCAGACACTCGAGCTGATACATCAACGTGGAATCGCACGAGCTGCAGGCAATCGAAACCTTACGTCCGAACTTGCGAAACGCTGCAGAGAAGGGATGAAAGAAGACCTCAAAGAGAGAGGAGCAGCAGTTAAGGCAGAAGCTGCAAAAGCTGGGAAGAGCATTCGCAAAGTCCCAGCGAGGCTTCGCCAACTATAAGACCAAAATGACTGCACTCCGATACCTTGACGGGACACTTACAGCTTTGAGAAGGACTATGGAGAAAATCATCCACCAATACTACTCGGATCTCTTCGCTAGCCATGTCCTCTTATCGTCATAGAAATTGAAAGAGGACAAATATGTCGTTCCACCGGTCCTCCCTTCCGAAATCCGACATACTGTATCGTCGGCGAAGAACAAAACAACACCCGGTCCAGAGAGGATTAGACCAGAACACCTGAAGAACCTGCCGCCAGTTCTCATCAACACCCTGGCACGGCTCTTCACTCGCTACCTGTCAGAATGCAAGGTCGCTATTCAATGAAAAACCAGCAAGACCGTATTGTTGTTCAAAAAGGGAGACCTTCACGACATAAGCAATTATCGCCCAATCTGCTTGCTGTCCGTTGTCTATAAACTCTTTACTCGAGTCGTCCTGAACAGAACTGACAGAACACTGGACGAAGGACAGCCATGCGAACAAGCAGGGTTCCGAAAAGGATTCAGTACCGTAGACCACATCCACACGATTACAAGACTCATTGAAGTTTCACGAGAGTACAAACAACCACTCTGTCTCATTGTCATCGATCTGGAGAAAGCCTTTGATTCAGTGGAAACAGAAGCGGTTATAGAGGCTCTGGATAACCAGGGCGTCCCTACTCGGTACATAATGATCCTTCGTGAGCTTTATAAAGATTTCGCGACCAAAATATCTCCATTCTACAGCAATATCACCATTGACGTAAGAAGAGGGGTTCGACAAGGCGATACAATTTCGCCAAAACTATTCACTGCCACCCTACAAAACGTCATGCGAACATTAGAATGGGACGAAATGGGAGTGAAAATTGACGGTCGACAATTAAACCATCTTCGCTTTGCTGACGATATCGTTGTCATAACTCCAAACATCAGCCAAGCGGAACGAATGTTGACCGATTTCGATAACGCCTGTGGAAAGATTGGTCTTCAACTAAATCTAACGAAAACAATGCTTCATGAGGAACGGATGGGTTTCTAATGCCTCATTCACGCTCAACGGAACGACAATCTCCGAATGCTCCAGCTACGTCTATCTAGGTCGTGAAATTAACATGATGAACGACCTAGCTCCAGAGTTGAGCAGGAGGAAACGAGCGGCTTGGGAAACGTTTAACAGCACCGAAGATGTAGTGAAGAGGACAAAGAACATCCGACTCCGTGCCCACCCTTTCGACTCGACAATTATCCCTGCTTCAACGTATGCAGCAGAAACCTGGTCGCTACGTAAGCAGGATGAAAGATCACTTGCCGTTATCGAACGCGCAGTCGAAAGGTCGATGCTTGGAGTATCCCGTATCTCGCAAATGAGAAAAAGGATTCGAAGTTCCGACCTACGTCAACGATCGAAAATCAGAGACGCCGTTTAACACTCCGAGATATCGAAAATAAGGTGGGCCGGACACGTTATGCGCTTCAACGACAACCGATGGCGAGAGCCGTTAGCGACTGGATTCCTCGGGACGTCAAGCGCTCTAAAGGAAGAGCACTGACCCGTTGGTTCGATTTGTTCATGAAAGGCATAGATGAAAGATATGATGCTCAGCGAATTCCTAGTGAGAGGAGGACCCACTGGGCTACTCTAGCACGCGATAGGGATAAATGGAAATGTTGTTGATACCGCTCAAGTCACACGACGATCAATGGGACGACAGGTGATACGGGTGATGTATATGCACTAGCTGCCACTCTAAATGGGTTTGAAATCAGTGCGTGCTTACCAGACTAAACCCGCTGACGGTCAGCTACTAATAGCTCAATGTCTTTCATCGAAGTAAGAGTGGTACTTTGTGTGACAGTAGCCGCAATGTTTCAATGCTATTACGCGTGAACGGTTAAGGTGAAGCGGGGTTCAACTGTCGTCCAAGGCTCAAAGTCTTACATATTACTCAGCATTTTCGGATAACATAATGTTATTGTTCAGTAATAGAAGAGATTTTTCGAAAAATTCGCACATTTTGCTCGTAGATTTCTTATGAACAGAGCTTCATGGTGACCAACAAAGATGTTTGAATAACGAGAACAGCCTTTTAAATAACAGATGCTAATTGAAAAGTTCACGAAGCTTAAGAACTTACCAAATCCTAATCCTAACGTTCCAAGAAGAATGTAAACGAACTCATCGGATACCATATCTAGTTTTGAGGCTTTCTTCAAAAAATCCCGTTTATCTTCAGCTGCATCCAGACACAGCAAGATTACTGCAAAAATCTATATGTGTAGACTGAATGAACCTTACCAGTCACCAGCCAAATTTGTTGCTATTACTTACTTAGCACTTATGATACAATATGATTTGTTTTCGACTCACAAAATGCGGAGATGGGGATCCTTTTTGAGTTTAAGCCAGGAAATCATGGCTTGAACTGGAACTCATTTATCGATATAAAATCACTTTATCTATAGATCCTTACCAATAAAATGAGAAATTCTATTATGTTAAGAACGAAAGTCCTTGATTTGAGGCGCCGTAAAAGTTTTCACATTTTTCTGTAGAGACTTGTATTTTGGAAGGGCGATGTAATCAGGAAGAAGTATTCCGCTATTATGACACAATGGCAGTCAATATTGAGGCTGCCGAACTTTCCATTCATATTACAAGCATTTCAATTTCATCATAACTTTTGAAAATTCACCACATTGAGGACTGTTGGCCCACGGCCTTAACACCGTCCCGCAAGGCTTGCGGCAGCTTCGTGCGGCGAACAGCCCACATTGTCGATTACCTCGTGCTGCCGTCCCTAGGGAAGAATGTTGCTTGTTCAGTCTCCTAACACGAGGCTTCACTACAGTTTTCTGGTGTTGTCTTTTGCTCCCTACAATATACTCAAATCATTGGTGCACCATATCACACCATCTCTTTTATGGGAACACCTTAACAAAGGCGATAACATATTAGTTATTTATTGTCAGATAATCATTTTTGAGCCACACTTGTGGCCTGTTATAGAACAAACTTATAGAGCCCGACACACGTGCTTCGAGCTTGACAGTCTCATCAGTCAGGCGGTACCATTCGTCTTTCGCCAATCCTCTAGGGGTGCTTCAATCCCCTATACTAAGAATAGGCGACGACGAACATTCTACACTGTCTGTTAAGTGAAATTATCTCTGAATGGACAATGTTGTATATTCGATTGCTCTTGGCTGGTATCGTTATATATATCATAGCTTTTGTTTCGAGTGTTTTCTCAAACCACGCTCAAAAGGAAAGGTGTGATATATCAACGATAGTCTGTCAAGAGAAAGTGTACAACACTGCCCGTTCAGTTTAAAAGCAGATTTCTGAATAACCGGTGAAGAATAAATAATAAATAGATTTTGCTACGGTGCTTTAATATGAAGTATGGTGTGATATGGCGTGTCTGTGAGTTGAGCTTATTGTACGAGAAGCCAAAAGACAAAATCAAAAAACGGCAGCGAAGCGTTATGTCAGGGGATCGAAACAGAAACCGTCTTTCCAATGGACGGTAGCACGAGGCACTTGACATTGCGAGCTGCTCGCCGCCGTGCTGCCGCCTGACAACGGGACTGGCTAGCATCATAGGCTAACGGTCCTCAACATGTAGTTCGAAACTGCTCTACAAGTCGAATAAAATTGTTGAAAAAACCGTAGGTGCTTTGAAATAGTTGGAGCATAGTCACTTCTTACAAGGTGATCACACCTTCAGCTTATGAAGTGTTATAGTTACTGAAGCTTTCTGATATTTGGAAAAAATCGGCTTCAAACCTACTAGTCAACAACATCTCCGTACAGTTTGTAAACTGATTGCATTGTCTCATTTTGCAGACAGTATATAAAAGTAGATCGTATAATGTGCCCGATTTCTTACACTACTTTTGCAGTTAAAAACTCCTAAGCTGATCAACTTCGTACTTCTGACCGATTTTCTGGCACGGAGCATCTCATTTGTGAAGTGCACGTCGTCTCCACGTACCCACTCTGTCCTCTGGACAACATTTACGTAATACGAAGTCTTTTCATTGAAGACTTCCTAAATTACACTTATTTCTGAAGAAACTATAACATCGTGAGGTTTTTTGGCAACTTCAAAACACATTTCATAGACAACAGCTTGGTTCGATGAAGTCCATTCAGAGCTACGACTCGATGTTTTTTTTCTGCGAGCAATTTATGCATAATCTATAATTTGCATAAGCTCACCACAGTATCGTCCACTATACTTTCACAATACCGAATTTCGTTAGATGTGTAGAAAATCGCCACTCGGTTCCACTCAAATGTGGAAAACAGTTGTAAGACGCAGTTTATTATTCTAAAATCGTGAATGACGGTTGAAATGGGCAAAACTCGATAATGTAGATTATTTCATTTTCTTCGATCATTTTGTTTCTCTCTTGGTGTAGATCTTTTTTGCAGTTTGACTCGCATTTCTCGCAAACTTTACTGCCTGTTGTGTACAATGTGGGAGGGACACAAATTATTCCGCTGTCATATACCCGCCTCGAAGCAGCAGAATATGTTTGTAAACACTTCTGAGACTCAAAAAAGGTGGAAGGAATTCATTAAATAATTAATACAGCCTCACCCTCTATGAACAAGTTTAGAGGGCCCCAATAGTACTTAATTTCTTTCAATTACGGCGAGAAACTCACGAAACCTCGGCTTCTTTTGAACTTATTTTCTACCTTGTGGAAATGTCCAATAAGACTAAAATTCTTTTTTTTCGCTCGAAACTTATGAGCTATTGAAAACGCGATCTGAACACCTTTGTTGAGAAGCCAAATTGGGTTTAGCACAAATATTAAATCTTTCGCAAGCAAGTCACTTTTCTACATCAAGTCCTTATTAAACTGGTAGTCTTACAATGACAGGATTTTTCTGATGATCTTCTTCTATATCTCATAAAACCCATCTTGTTTAAAACTTTTTGATTAACGTAGGACGACGACAGTTTTTTTTTTACTTTTGAACAGAATTAAAACTTTACAAGGAGAATATGATTATATCCACCACAGAAGATAGCACAGAAAGTGTCAAAAAGGTACCGTGGAAATCTCAATAATCGATCTTCGGCTGTTATTCTACTAAAGATATATGCACGATCAAGAACTTGTCTGTTATAAAGCGGCAAAGGAAAATTCAGCCCTTTTCCCTAGGCAAGCACTTCTCAAAGAATGTTATTAATCATTCGAAAGCTTAAATCTCTGGCTACTGCGCGACATTCTTCTTTTTTGGAAACCATATTATGACGCTGTATCATTTGAGATAGAATTATGTTTTACAACATCCGCGCGCTTTCACTCAATATTCGCTGGACGTGCGAAAAGCATATGAACATGTAAGGAGATCTTGTAGTATCAATTTTATACGTCTAATCTGTAATTTGTTACTGTTACTGTTATAAAAAAGCCTTTGATTCAGTGGAAACAGAAGCGATTATAGAGGCTCTGGATAACCAGGGCGTCCCTACTCGGTACATAATGATCCTTCGTGAGCTTTATAAAGATTTCACGACCAGAATATCTCCATTCTACAACAATATCACCATTGACGTAAGAAGAGGGCTTCGACAAGGCGATACAATATCGCCAAAACTATTCACTGCCACCCTACAAAACGTCATGCGAACATTAGAATGGGACGAAATGGGAGTGAAAATTGACGGTCGACAATTAAACCATCTTCACTTTGCTGACGATATCGTTCTCATAACACCAAACATCAGCCAAGCGGAACGAATGTTGACTGATTTCGATAACGCCTGTGGAAAGATCGGTCTTCAACTGAATCTAACGAAAACAATGTTCATGAGGAACGGATGGGTTTCTAATGCCCCATTCACGCTCAACGGAACGACAATTTCCGAATGCTCCAGTTACATCTATCTAGGTCGTGAAATCAACATGATGAACGACCTAGCCCCAGAGTTGAGCAGGAGGAAACGAGCGGCTTGGGGAAGCGCTTAAGAGCATCGAAGATGTAGTGAAGAGGACAAAGAACATCCGACTCCGTGCCCACCTTTTCGACTCAACAATTATCCCTGCCCTAACGTATGCAGCAGAAACCTGGTCGCTACGTAAGCAGGATGAAAGATCACTTGCCGTTATCGAACGCGCAGTCGAAAGGTCGATGCTAGGAGTATCCCGTATTTCGCAAATGAGACAAAGGATCCAAACTTCCGGCCTACGTCAACGATCGAAAATCAGAGACGCCGTTCTACACGCCAGGATATCGAAAATAAGGTGGGCCGGACACGTGATGCGCTTCAACGACAACCGATGGACGAGAGCCGTTACCGACTGGATTCCTCGGGACGTCAAGCGCTCTAAAGGAAGACCACTGACCCGTTGGTCCGATTTCTTCACGAAAGCGATGGAAGAAAGATATGATGCTCAGCGAATTCCTAGAGCAAGGAGGACCCACTGGGCTACTCTTGCAGGCGATAGGGAAAAATGGAAGAGTTGCTGGTACCCGCTCGAGTCACTCGACGATCAACGGGACGACAGGTGATACAGGTGATACAGGTGAATCTGTAATTTCCTTTCAGAGCGGAAAATTTCCTTTTTTTCCTTTCCTGAATTAAACAACAAAAATCGCACTGCACATGTGTATAGCATACACGCACTATCCAATAAACAGCGCTGCATATGAGAAACTCAACCTATCTTCTTTGTTACACTACAGTGAAACGGTATTTTCAGATCATAAGCAAGGCGTTGGAATCAACGAAACTTACGCTATCGAGCGAATGATTTCTCGTAATTCTAGGGAACAATTGTGTTCTGCGAGAAATATGCGTGTGTGAACCACAATATTTTTTTCGTTACAACGTTATAATAGGTTTTTTGGAAAACGGACTTTTGTAGCAGTAAGCAGAGATCTGAGCCTTCAAGTCAGCATTAACACCCTTTTGAAACGCTCTTCTCCAGCGAAAGAGGTCGAATCTTTATTGGTTACCTCATGACAAGCAACGATAAGTTTCTATCGTTTGCTCAACGCAAAGGAGAAGGAGAAATGGTTTGAGCTGTTGATTAAACATCCAGAGTGAATGAAGTTCTATGGGAGGAACCAAAAGCAAATTGGCTCACGTTTTTGAGCGTTCAAATTAGCTGCCAAAAAGCGCCCACAACACAAAGTGGTACCGAAATTCAAGTAATAAAAACCTTTTGGCAAATTACCTTTTTTCTTATCCATCACTCACAAAATGCACACTTGTGAAAAATGTGCTTCGAACAGCTACCAGTGTGTGCACAGAAAACGATTATGGAGTAGAATCCTTGAGCTTGGAGCAAAAAGAGCCATTACTAATGTCTACATAACGCTAGAAGCTCTTAGGGTTAGACTCAGAAGAAGATCGACGCCTCCAGATGGAAGGTCTAACTAAATGAAGTTCTTTTTACCCTGCTCATTAATATTTCCATAGTAAGTACAGCTGTTTAGCACTTCTTCAAGAGGAGATATAGATGATTTGGTAGCAGTAATCAAATACCCCCAAATACACAAGCGTCAACTGGTCCGCAACCAACTGTACAATCGCTTTTGCAAAATGAAAGACTGCACAGCTCTTTCTGACAGCAGAGATCGCAATTGCATGAAATTTGGTATGATATACGTAATCTCGCGCTTAGCATATGGGAACGAATACATTGGCGAAACGGGTAGACCAATCTGCGTCCGTTTAAGAGATCACTTAGCGACAAACGTAACTCCAATCAAAAGCACCCACTAGGCACTCATAAGAAGAAGAACATAACAGAGTACAATTTGACGTAAAAGTCATTATCTTCGCTCGGTAATCTAACAAAGCTGCACGACAAACTCTGAAGGCTTCTGGATATACTAAAGGAGCAGCCGTAAAGAGCAGTGCTTCGTAATCACGCGTAGTCTCTCACAATACTAGATCTAATCGACCTGAGCTAGGCACAGTCTTGCCTATGCAAGACTATAAGGGGCTGCTTTTTGATGAGTTATTGGAAGACTCAAAACAAATAGACGATGAGTGCTTTGAAATGTGGTTTTTTACTAGCCAATCCAAAGCTTGTTCATTACACCTTTCTGCCCGGGTTATGAAAAAAATTTGTCTTGACCAATTAAATTGCACATCAATTTGACCAATCCAGGTTCTGAGAAATGCGAAACTTGCCAAAACGTCAATCAATGTGCTTCTGTTGTACTGCAATACTATTGTATTTACTAGGTGGTGTTGTTACCAACTTCGGAACCGCTGTCATACAAAAAACACTGAATTACTTCCGAATCTTTAAATTACTCCTAAAGCTATTCATCATCATGACCACCTCTATGGAAGACGAGTACCAAATATAAATAGAACTGGGAAAGTAGTACCTGCACAGCACGTATGTCATCTAAGTATCACAAGTTGGAAATTGAAGACGAACGCATGGCGCATTCCTTAGGAATTTATCAACACCGAGAGCTATATCCTTTACTTCATCTCCACTAATTTTCTATTATCTGATAAATTTCTATTATCAATCCTATGTATTAATTCTACACTTTTATTTTTCAAAGCGACTATTTCAAGCCTCACTTAAAGTTCAATGTGGTCTGATAGATTGCTTTGAGCTTTTAAGGAGGTCTGGTATATGATACCTTCAGTGGTGGACGTACCTCGCGGCTTTCTCGCCAATCTCAGTACTACGTACCTTTCGGTTCACCTCTACAACTGACAGCTGCATCATTTTACGCTGAGTGAAAAGATTATTTCATGTTGCTCCCAGAGTATTTTTCAGTTGATGGCTTAAGATTATTGAGAATTGCATATAGCAATGGCTTCCATTCAATATAGTTTGATGACATACTGTGAGCCATTGACTGTAAATCACTGTAGACCGCAACATCAAGTTACCTTTCAACTTCACGTAGAGTGATGCATTTTCGGCACCGCTATCATTAATTGTAGTGATGAACCGAAAAACCTGTAGTATTGATGAGGCCTGCGAGGAGGTTGAAACACGCTTCTATCACTAGACATTCCATATTCCAGATCTCTTGTATGAAGTGAAACATTCTATCTGCTTCTGTTTTTCCTTGAATTTCAAATTTCTATCCTCATTTGAAGCTCAGCTAAAGTAGCGTAAGAGTGAGAACAGTATTTACCTATATGAACCATGCTTATTGAGCGGCAGTGGTCGGAACAGGTATTTCTCCACGTTTAGATCAAATCCTTGAAGACAAGTGCTCGTTTTGATATTACGAAATTGGTCTATGTTTCAAAACCAGCTCGTTGTTATGAAATTCTGTGTTTCGCATGAATTCTCAAAATTTTTGTTGAGTATTTTGAAAATCAGTATTGAAAAATTTCATGAGTATAGGATTCAATAAGGAAACAAAAACTTACGCGAAGGAATCTGGAGTAAGTTTTGCGACATATGGATAGATCTCGGGGTGGCTGAGTTGAGAATTGGTCAGAAATCCCCAGCCAAGAATAACTTTTTTATAGAACGTCGATAGATGTGCCATCACATTTGCTGCTGAATAAATTTCATTCATGTTTGAAAGTTCATCCACAAAAATACTGTAATCACAGCACTAAGAGTGATTTTCAGTTATGCAAAGTGCTGTTGTAAAATTTAATATTTCTGCATAAGAAATCTTTTTTGGAAAAACACAATTACAGACCTGTGAGACATGGTGGGGCGACAACGGCGTCTACGTTTTTCTTCCTCATAAATTCAACTGCTACCGCAGCAGCTTTAATACCATCGCATTCTGTGTAGTTAACAAAAAACCTTGAAAACATAAGAGTAATTATATCACGTATTTTATTCTCAGATTAAATGACAGGAAAACTATCTTCAACAATCTGAAGCAGAAAACCCCATTTGATAAAAAAATCTATCCTTTTATGTTAATTTGAGATGGTGTGAGAAGAGATGAGAGTTAAGTCTGCATTTAAAAAAACTGATTCACTAAGAAGGCCATAATTATCATAACATATTGGAAAACGTGCTTAATTCTGAACGAATTATTAACAAAACGCCAGAGAAGAATGAGATCTGAAACTTTTATTTGAGCATCTTAATGCAAAAAGACCGAAATGTATTGTGTACAACCGAATGGGTGATGAGCAAAGAACACTGCAAGTTTTCATTCACAAATCATTTAATTTTCAGTGTTTTGGCGCACTACAAAGTTCTCACTTTGCGCACATATTCGACTATCCTAGAATCATCACTTGTAGTCGCTAACATTTCTTTACCGTTAGCGCTGCTTTCCACACAAACCTCAACTAAAATTCAGGACATTGAATAAAATGGAGACCTTACTAAAATATGGGTGTCTAACTCTACTGTATAAGCGATCACTGTTCTCCCACTGCTCTATCCTTTACGATCATTTACCCTTCCACCCCAACACAACCTTTATAATGATGATGTGCTGTCTTTTCAATTCTCTTCAAATTACAGTGTTTAACGTGTGTGGAGATCAGTTTGAGCATCTTGCAGATGTCAAATGAAAAATGGGTCCTTCTCTGCCGTAGTTACATCACACAAGAAATAATTTGAGCTGGAAATGCTGAACTACAGTTCCCTTCTTCCCCTACCCGTGAACTCGTGCTTAAATCTTCTCCCCATAATAATATCTTACATTGTTATAAAGACGGAGCAGTACCGGTGCATGCCAAACTCTGCTAGTGCACCCTCCTCTACACGGGATCGGACTATCAACTTCTTCGTTTTGAGTCTCTTTTTTGCGTAAATGGAAAAAGAACACAATATGATGAGCAAAATTTTGAATAGTTTCGTAGATGAAAATTATTTGGGCCACAAGAAGAATGTTGAAACAATGTTGTTATCGAAAACATCGATGAAAAATCCAGCTAAGTATTCCGCACCTTTGAGTCAGTATCGCTAAAACTGAGAGTTTGATAGTCACAACCAGAAGAGCTACTTCTTTCAGAAAGGAAGTGGAGAAAATTATGTGCGACTACTTCTTTGCCCAGCAAAAAAGGCCTTGAAAAATTGCCTGTCAAAAACTAATCGCCGTCTGGAAAGGATTAGAGGACGATTTTTATGTGCAGCGAGATCTCTTTTGCTTTAATATTGGATAATCAGTTAGAGTAAGATGAACTACTTTCATTGAGATCAAAGTTTTATTGTTTCGTTCTCTTTTTCTGTCAAGAATATAGCAGTTTTAAATTAGAACTTGGGAAGTTTGAGACTATACCATAATGTCAATAAGTGAAGCATGCATCGAGTTCTGTACACGTGAATGTGAAAGGTCCGTAGTGCGGGCAAATGGGCTAATTCTGGTCAAAGGATCCAATTCATGGTTATGATGTTCTGCGTCTAAAGTATCCAGAGCGCCACCGTTACAGTTGAGACAGTTTTCTTTGTTTTAGATGAAGATACAGAGAAGATAGTATATGACTTCAATTAGGTTATTTCACAAAGGCATTCGCATTACTTTTTTATTAGTTCGCGAATCATTTTCAAGAGGAGTGCCACGATATGTTCTCGTATTTCTCCTAGCAAATGACAAAGCAATAAGAACCAGGCGAATACGTTTTGGCTTTCACAGTAACGTGCGGAAGTAGTAGTCTATTGACGATTTTCACAGTCTTGTCTTTGATTCCTCTATCACCTCGCTGCTGCGGAAATTACAGCTTGTTCCGAAAGGCAGGGCATGAGTGAAGCAGCGACTGCGACGTGTTTACGTCAGGACAATCGCGATACATCGTGGTTCACAGCTTCGCCATTTGTCAAGCTTGTGAAGTTATATTTTTTAAAATATTGAATGACTGGTTGAAACATTAAATTGGTTGAAACATCACGCACATCCCACTATTCGGTTATCTCTATTAAGCGTTAAGAGTTTTAAGATGTTAGAAATTTCTAAGAAGAAAAAGGTTTTACGATATCTGTTTGAAATAGGTTGAATAAGATACTTTCAATCGATCTTGTTTCCTGGTTTGTAGCACAGGATTTGGACGATGCAGCTACTGTGAACATACTATATGTCAACTTCGCGATTTCCCCAGGTTTTGAGTGTTTGAAAAGGAGCGTCGTAGCCGAGTGAATATGACGGGGTCGCGGTGCGCGTAGAGTCGAGCTCCATCCTCCCCAAGCCTCTCCGACCGTCAACCAACGGCCTATGGAGCGCCACAGTCAGGCTATCCCCGATATTGCAAGAAGACTCGCGCAACCGGTACTCCACGAGGTTCAAGAAGAAGACGAAAAACTAATTGGATGGCAGAAGTACTGCGGTCCGCACAGTGAAAAGAAAAAAATGCTGTGAAGGCGGATCAATAAAGTGTCTAAAAAGTATTAGACGAATATGAAAGCACTAAGAACTTTGAACAGCATGTTCAGTTGTTTCAAGCCCTTTAAACTTCATACGCTAAGAGTGATACACCCATTTTTATCACTATTGAACTAATACGGCTAAGCGAAAAATTTCGCATGACTTTTTGTGCCTGTAATCTGCTGAATCCAATAAAAATTGCGGTTCACCAATACTAGGAAATGGATTCAAAGAGAAGTAAAATCAAAGCTCACTTAAAATCAATACCACTTGTTATGCCTTCTGCTTGCATTCGATCCATCGCTACACCAATTGCACCACCACTAAGAGAAAACCCAATGAACGATGGAAGCACTTCCTCCACAGCGGCGATTCCCACTGTCACCTGAATGCTCCTTGGCAATATCGTTTGCTGAAGTGAACACTAACAAATATTTCGATTTTTTGTTACAAAAAGCATTATTGGTCAAATTAGTATGTAAAGTACCAATATCAAAGTAGTACAACAGTAAGCAAATGGTTTTGTCAGTGAATTTTCAGTATATCGCATGTGGATTGAAGATATCTCAACAAAAGTCTTCTACTGGTAAATGTTATTTTTCTAACACAATCTTCACAATTCAGTATTTTCCTTTTATTTTGTTATGGTAGCGTTGTTCTCCTGTTTTGCTACACAATTCCGAAAACAATGTTGAGCAGCGCATTTTTTTTTTGTTTTCAAGGATTGGAAGCTCGTAAAAGTAGAGCACTCGAACATTAGGTGAGTAAATTTGCATTTCCATATAGTTCAGTTATTGAATTAGAAACTGACTCGCTTGAGAATAAATCTTTCTAGTCACATTCAAGCCTAACGAGAGATCCTACCGTCTTCTTCTGTTGCGAAAAAACAAGCGGAAGCAAAAGGACAAGTGCGAAGGAAATCATGCGAATATGGTGGCTGCCTAGCTGGTGAAGTGATTCGAATGTTGAGCGAATCTCCGACATTGGAAAAATGATTAGACACGAAGCCGCACTATTGAAGCCTCTTGACTTTGATCTGCTAAGTAGCTTACTTTTCTGGTTTCAAACTTTGATCCTTATTTTCTTTCCAAGTAGTAGACATTCAGTATATCATAGATCTTGCTTAGAAATTTAGCGAGAATGATAATAAAGATGGCGCTGTGCCCCTTTCAGTGAAAAGGAGGAGGCTTGATGAACAGAAGTGTCGGTAACGCTGTCATTGCCTCTAAAAAAAATGTTGAAAGCAGAAAACTAGATAAGAAAACTTAATTTTGTTTCTTTCTTGAATCTTGTAAAAATAGTGTTTTCAGATAGGCTTAAGGGTGTCTAGCAGCTATGAAAGTCATCAGACATCATTTAATTGACTAGGGGCGTGTTTATGCTTTTCTTCACATAGCAATTCGTTTGACATATCAACACACTATACCTTTCCTTCGAGTGCTTTATTAAGACCACGCTCAAATTTCAATAAATCCTTTCATTATTATTTGAGCCAACATGTCATGTGGTCTGTTAAGGGCTCTTGTACAGCCCGAGACACGTGTTTCGTCCTTACAGACTCATCAGCCGTGCAGAACCCGTCGTTTGTCGATCTTTTCATAGTCAGTTCTCTCGGGAGCGTCACACTCCTTATATATAGTTGTCGATGACCTACGCTTTACACTCTATGTCAGGTGAACCATTCACCGAACACAGAGTGTTTTCGCACTCGATTGCTAGCTGGCTGGTATTTTTATCATATTATACCTTTCCTTCGAGTGCTTTATTAAGACCACGCTCAAATTTTAATAGATCTTTCATTATTATTTGAGCCAACATGTCATGTGGTCGAGTGCGAAAACACTCTGTGTTCGGTGAATGTTTCACCTGACATAGAGTGTAAAGCGTAGGTCGTCGATAACTGTATATAAGGAGTGTGACGCTCCCGAGAGAGAAAACTACCCGGTTGGATTTCGGATCATAGGCTTTGTAGGCCTTCCATGCCTTCGACATCGCAAAATGTTCGAGATCTGTCGGGAGTGATATCAGCAGTGATCTCATTTGGTACCTTGCCAGATCACCGAAGTTAATGCATGACACAAATATGCACTTAGTCACCCGTACGATGTATGGTGAAGTTCAATGCTTTCCTCTAAGAATTATTCAAAAATATAATGAAAATCACGTTAAATATATGTAAGAGGATACTTTATTGGGTGGGATTTGTTGCATCGCCCAGTCTGCTCTTCAATCAAATGATTTATACACTTATTAATTTGGAGTCTCTTAGTAATAGTTCATGGCAGCAAACGCAACGTCTACTAAATTTTGAAGTCACCTAAAAGATATGGATCACTGAGGTTGCAGCTACAAGCACTGTACTATGTCGGGAATCAAACAATGAAACCTCAGGTCATGGTGAGTGCATCGAAGAACCAGTTGCCGTTCCATAGATCAGTAAACGAATTATGTGCCGTCGAGGAAATTTTGGATTAAAATCATCGCCAATCTTCCCCTTCTAAAACGATACCTTTTTATTTTGTTTTGGATATTCAAAAATATCTGACACAATGCTTAAGGTATGGCGTCCATGTTCAAAAATGGCTCGTCTATTTCATGTCTTTAGGAATTTCTTTTTGCAATAAATGGTTCATGGAACTGTCAGTCCTCAGAAGGGCGCCTGCAGTTTCACAAATGATAGATGAAAGAATGTTGCAAAAATGATTGTCAACTGGATTTTGTTGTTACTCACATGGAGCTTCAGATAGCTGTAAGTGTACTGTTTACTCCTTGACACCCAAGCATCCGAGGGTGCGACGATTGAGGCCTCCTAAAATCACTTTTTAAGCACTCTCAGGTTTTCATAGACCCTTTTTTACTCTGTAAACCGATAGGAAAATGACGATCTCAAAAAATATAGTTTACCGAGTTCTCGCTGATCTGATTTTGAACACCCATTTGTGGTATGCTAGATGATCATCGAAAAATTATTTTAACTCAGCGTACTCTGTGCATCTTTTATAGGTTGATTGAACGATATCTGCTCATTTTTCTGTCTTGTAGTGGTTGTTGGAGTGAAGTGTTGAGTTCTGGGTTAGTAATTAGAAAACATAATCACTAACTCGGAGTAGTATGCGCGAATTCGTACAAGTTTATCACGCGGATTTTTCACGTAAGCACGGAATAGCAATTCACGTCTGGTTTGTAACTGTTTATTGAAAGATTATCAATACAATACAGGCAATGTGATGATGTTTAGCCGAGGGAATAGCACGAACGAAATTGGGCGAGTAAGTGGAACACCGGATCACTGAACTATGGAACTACCATCGATGTACAGTGGGTCCGAGCGCGCTTAAGTAAGGAACGACGACGAAGGCCTAATTCTAATAAAGCTACACTAGGTGGTAAGCACAAAGGGTTAAAGCGCAAAAGCGATCGGAAAGAGAGTTCAGAACACAAAAAGGTGCAAGTGCACACCTTGATGTGAAAGGAACAAAATGTCGTGCTTATGGAAGCGATGCCATCAGATCAAGGAAAGGTATGGGAAAGTAATGTAGAATGTTTTGTAGGAAAGTTCATGTGGAACTATATGACATCATGAGTCAAGGGTCCAAGTAAATTAGTCAATTTAGGAAGCCTACGGCAGCAGAAATGGGAACTATTCGTGGAATAGCTCCTCTAAGGGACATACTAAACACGATGAAGACTAATCTGCCATACATGACTCATATGAAAGTTAACCGATGAATGTAGCTCGCTACACCGCTCATTTCCTCCTCATCTATTTATTTTTTACTTTCCATGTGTCTTACTATTCAACTTAAAGCACTTGATAGACTACTCAACATGCTTTGAGAGAACTACAGGTTGATGCAAAAGTAATAGCAATTCTAGACTGTCACTTTTCAAGTCATTTTAACTAGGATCAAACACATCTTCATCAGTCAAACAGGAGCCACTACAATTAGCACATATTTGCCAACAGGAAAAAAATTTGTTTATTGCTGTATCGGCTATATTGGTGCCTTGAGACTTGACAAACTTCTGGAAATTTTCTGCATCGCGGTCACAGTAGATCCCATTCGATGATAATGTCGCTTTGTGAGATGCACAACATCAGAGATTTATCATCGTTCTTTGTTTGGCGGACTTCGCTTCTCTTTGCTTCATGAAGAAAGGTGTCTGATGGTATCATAGGAGTGGTTCATCTCAACCAAACTTTGGAGGGAACAACGTCATCGGTTCATTTAAACCCCCATTTTATCATTACCTGATTTATTCTTCTCTGTTAGTATTTAACGGAATATCATAATATCAAGGTTGAGGTTCCAAGATTATGAGCTATCGTGCGTCCTTTCTTCACCAGGATAACCATAGTCGATTTTCATGTATACTTCAGTCTAATTTGTGGATGACGAGATATTCTTCACATCCCCCTGAATCCAGCTCTGCCCAAAAGGTCACCAAAAATACCGTGACTATATGAACGAAATCATTTTCTCTACAGGGCTGCCACATCTCATTATGATAAGCTAAGAAGAAAGATACGGTGCTCAGACGGATTCCTTGACGATGAATCGCTAGGTTACCCTTGTATGCGATAGGAGAAAATGAAACTTCTATTGATGTCCGCTCGAGTCACTCGACGATCAGTGGGGAATACAGGTGATGCAAGTGATAGGACTATTGTAAGTTCTTTAGAATGCTTTGATCGTATCTCAATCGCCCACGAAGTAGACGACTCTGAAAATCGAAGATCTTTCAGATCAAGTGTTTGCAAGCGCTTATCGATCCGGATAGTAATTGTTCGAAAATCCCAACGCCCATGTCTCAGTTGCATTGACACAGAAACCAATCCCCCACTCCGCCATCGTCACTCCAAGGAACACTGTTATGAGGCATCGAATTGAATGGGCCGCTTCTTTTGGTCTCGGGCTGCCCAATAATATCGTAGTTAATATTTGCACCTCGCATTATGAAGTCTTCGGCAAAAACTAGATTTACTTGCTGGTGCATCACAATGAGGCTTGCCGTCTTAATTTTAGCACGCTTATACGACAACAATGATCTATATATTGAAAACAAGGCTTCTAGAAGGGTAATGCAAAGGATCCTGTGGAGCAGTGGGCAGTATGTGAACTTATGGTAAGGACAATTGCAAATCTAAAGCTTAGCTGAAGTTCCGAGTTTGGCTCGTATCTCAGCGTTCTCGTAGTTGTAATTCTCATCTTAGCTTGCGAAGAAAGAACAGACAGTAAAATACTGGTAATCAAAAGTGGTTTGACTTTAAAATTCATGCTATCTCTTTTAAATCGCCATACATAATGACACCATAGTTCATAACTCTTCCGAGTTAGCATAATTTATTGGAATCCACCACGTGTCAGTTCTTATGCGCAACCCGCTGTCCATACTTGTTCACCTACTTGTTGTAATTCACTCTGAACCAATCATTGTTTGTTGCAGATTGATAAGGCAACACTTTGTTCTAACTATATAAACATAGTTACTTATAGCTGTTACAGAGCTAATTGTGCAGAAAACCGTGTTATTGAATTACTTATTGCATTACTAAATAGAAGAAAATTCATCAAACTTCCAAACACAAACGCAAGCATAGGTTTCCTCGATTATAATGGTTCTTAAAATTCTCCAAAAACGCAGCATAGCAGGGTAAATATAGTCAGGCCTGTTTTGAAGCAAATATAGGCTAGATGAAATTCAAAAAAAGAACAGAATGTATTGAAGGAGGTAGTACTAGGTTAAGGAACAAGTTTCTAAATACCTGCAAAAAGTTCAAATTTTATGTTTGTTTCTCACAGCATCTGTTAAAGTAAATTCTCGGGAATATTTCCATAAGACACTTCCACGGCAATGTTATTTATACTACACCAAGTTTTGATTTACTATTCGAATATCAAATGATGGCGATGTACAAAATTGAGCTTCTAGTTTTAATATGCTATTGCTGCGATCTGCGTTTGGTGAAATCCTAAAAGTGTCTCGCAGTTGAACTTGTTCCGAATGATCGCGCCATAAGTGCCGAACTCTACTGCGAGCAACTGAACCGGGTCTTCGATGTGTTGAAGGAAAAGTACCCGACATTGATTCGTCGAAAGCGCACGCTGCTTCAGCAAGTCAGTGCCAAATTTCGCATCGTAAAGAAGACTACGGAAAAGTTTGATGAATTCGAGTAGTCGAAATTTTACCACACCCCGCCTACAGTCCACATGGTGCGCCGTCCGATTCGAGATCTTCATCCTCTTCTTCTCCGTTTAATGGAACATTTCTTGCGAGGACGCCGATTCGAGACATTTGATCATGTTGAAAGGCATGTCAGGGCTTTTCGAGTTAAGACCCAAAAAATAATATTTTGAGCAGATCCGAAATCTTGCAGACCACT
Organism: Parelaphostrongylus tenuis; assembly: GCA_019055375.1. Lineage (NCBI taxonomy): Eukaryota > Metazoa > Nematoda > Chromadorea > Rhabditida > Metastrongylidae > Parelaphostrongylus > Parelaphostrongylus tenuis. Next base: position 206,287 of record JAHQIW010002865.1, on the reverse strand, counting down.
GACAGAAGATCGTGAATAATGATGGTTTTTATTTGGGAAATAATTATGCTTATCGTTGTTTGTGACTGAATATATGTATGAACTAGCATTTTCACCAGGTGTTAAAGAATTTTTTCTCAACCTAATAATTATAATCGCACCGTAGTATTTTGCTGTTTCTGGTAAAATTTTAACAACGGTTCATAGTTGGATTGCTGGATGAATTGAAATCCAGCCATTGAAAAAGGAATGTGTGACAACGCCTATAAACAAAATGATATAAGATATTCATTCACAAAGGAGCAAAAGTGTACAAAAATGAGTGAGCGAAAATGACGAAACGAAACGCTATGAAGCATCACATGGATTATTATACGTTTCACACATAGTGTTCGACTTGTCATTAGTGTTTGTGTAAGAGCGGTGCTAGTTAATAGGGTGTGTGTGCCCGATGTTGACAGCCAGACCTGCAGAGTCTGATGGTTCAATAGGTTTAACGGATTGTTGAACTTCTTCTCTTTCCTCAACGAACGGAGCCGTAGAGGAACCATATCGGCCTATCAACCAAAACGTCTCCATTACACCCTTTCCCTAAATTTACATGAACTTATGCCGTTAAGCACGTTCTTTTTTGGAAATATTTATGAAGGTCGAGTAAATATGCGTTTCTAGCTCATTTTGTTCTCATGTAAAGTAAGCGATGTTAAATTTTTACCTTTGATAATGACGTGCATGATAATCCTAAACGAAGAAAAATGTGCTGACCTTTATGATCACTTCTCCTCTTGACCGAATATCATACAAGTTATGAAAGTGGTTGTCGAGCAAATCGCGCGATTCCTTGGACAGATGTATAAGACCTGCTGAAATGTTTGAAAATCTAAGCTTACGCAACTCGATATTTTTGGTTAATACTATATCAAACGAGTTTCTTTTTCTCGAAGATGATTTGTGAACTGAAATTAACTTACATTGGTTTATATACAATGTTGACAAAAAAAGTTCGAGGTTTGGGTGTAAACTCGTGAAAAACGTCAATTATTTGTAGATCTTCGAATGCAGAGGACACCTTTGTTGAATGACTGACCAGTGGTCAAAGATACTTCCCAAACGTTAGCGCCCTATCGATGTGGAGGACACCAAGAGAGATGCTCATGTCTTTCGACTCTTTCAAACACTAAGCAGAAGAAAACTTTTCACATACATCGTTGACTGCAATCGATGTGTCATGAAATCCATAGTAATTGAAAAATATACGGGTATCTGAGAGCATATTAATTTGAGCTTCTGTACTTTTCCGCTAGCTGAGCGACACTTCGCTCTTTTGTAAAATACGTGTTTCTTTGTCTTTTTCAATGTTCAAACAGTCGTTGGATAGCACAAGTCAAAAGAATTTGAATGGCACATCTCATCTTCAAAAAAGCTTACTTATTGCGCTGGAAGAGCAAGAATAAAATTTTGTTCCTCATTGAAAGATTTCTCGCTGAAAAAAGCATTTCCCTTGGCATTTTATTTATCAATCGACAGATCAAACCTCAAGGATATCAATGATTTACTGGTTTTTATCACGGACCCGATACTAACGTTGTAAAAGCCAAAAGAAGACTGGGTCTTGTATGAAATGAATCATTTCAATTATCCTTACTTTACTTTGATCAATTGGGAACAACGTATTTTTCGATCGTTTTTAATGGTTAAACAATCAATCGATAGCTCAAACCAAAAAAAATTGAATGGCGTATTTTACTTTAAAAAAGGCCTTGCTATTGCGTTGAAGGAGCAGAAACAATGATTTGTTCCTCATTTAAAGATTTCACGCTGATCAGGGCCTCTCTCATATAGTCTTAAGAACCAAACGATGATCAAATTTCAAGGATTACAGTAGATTTTTGGCTTCTTTAAGGCACCTCTAGTGTTTCATAACAACCAAAAGAAAATTGGGTTTCGCACCTAATGCTTTTTTCCAGTTTGTGAAGCCAATCTTCTTTTGGCTATTACAGCGTGATTTGAGACGATATTCGAAATCAAATAAATTGCCGGAATCCTTAAGATCTAATCTATCGACTGATTTTCGGAACTCCAAAGGGAAAATTTTGGTCAGCGAGAAATCTTCGAACGAGAAACAAAGCATCATTTTTGCTCTTTCAGCGCAATAACAAGGCCTTCTTGAAAGTAAGATAAACTATTCAAATTCTTTCGATCTAAGGTGTCGACTGATTATTTGAACATTAGAAACGATAAAAAATATACGTCTTCAACGGATCGAAGTGAAGAGAGGATGATCGAAGTGATCAATTTTTGCTAAACCCAATCTTCTTTTGGCTGTCATAGCGCAATACCAGACCCATCATAAAAACCAAATAGATCATTGGAATCCATGAGATTTGATCTATCGAATGTTCAATGAAACATGGAAGAAAAAGCATTGATCCGCGAGAAATTTTTCAATGAGAAACAAAATACTACTTTTTGCTTTTTCAGCACAACGATAAGACCCTTTTGAAGATGGAATGCACCCTTCAATTTCCTTTGATTTGAGCTATCGAATGGTAATTTATAAGTCAAAAACAATTGCGAAACAATATTCCTCTGAAGATTCGAAATGGTGCTCAATTAACGGAAAAGTACCGATGCATCCATACGATTCCTCATGATGATAACCAGAAAGTTCCTTGAGAAGAGGTTCCTAGATCAAACTTTAATCACTGAGAGGACATTCGATATTTTCAAAAATGCTCTTTATCTTATACCTTTATGGATAGAAGAAGCATCAGCTTATTTAATTCAATTTTCTGACTTGCTACAACAGTTTACTGTACAGATCACGCTTAATTCTAGCACTGCATTCGTTTCCTCGAGTGCATCTTTCACAAAGTTCTTCAAACATTCCTCGTATGTCCAATAATGTGGAATGATGTGCAAAAACGTTTGCGTCAGCCGGGATTCGCACTCAGATCTCGCTCTTTCCGGGAGGGTATGTAAACCGTCGCACCACCGACACTCGTTTTGCACAGCTCTCTTTTTACGCTACATTGTCCTACATTTACGTATATTGTAAGACCATAACACCGCAAGAGGAGGTCAAATAAATGAATTGCAATTGATTATTGATACCCACTATCTGCCAACATAAGTGGATTCAATGCCGATAACGGCTGCCCCGCCAGACCGTCGAGGGTTGGCTGTTGACAGATAACGCGTGGTAGCGTAAAAAGAGTGCTGTGCAAAACGAGTGTCGGTGGTGCGACGGTTAACATGCCTTCCCGGAAAGAGTGAGATCTGGGTTCAAATCTCGGCTGACGCATACGTTATTGCGCAGCACTCCACATTATTGGATATAAAACCATAACACCGCAAGAGGCGGTCAAGTAAATAAATTTCAATTCTCATATGGTTTTGATGCTTAGGATTTTTCTTCTTCTCGGATAGCATGAGATACTAGTCGTTAGATCTCTTCACAATCTCGGAGGGACCTAAGCTAAGGCGTTCCGATATGTCTTCGTTGAATCATTGCAAGACATACCATTCGTTTCGAGTGTTTTCTTAAGACCGTGCTCAAATTTTAGTATACGTGATAACTGTTTCTCATAGACACCATACACGTGTTTCGGCCTTGACAGCCTCATCAGTTGGGCAGTGCCCTTGATCTTAGCCATCCTCTCAGGGGAACGAAATCCCTTACATAGAGAAGGGGCAGACGCACTATTTACACGTGTCGTCAAGTGGAAGAAATCATTGTGATTTTTCGCGGTGGTATTGGGCTCTATAAGTTTCCTATAGCAGACCATATGTATGGCTCAAAAAATAAATATCAGATTACAAAACAGTAAAGAGGGAGAGGAATCAAATCAGTACGTTGCTTCTTAATAGACTGCATCACTAACCACTAAGCCAGTGTTCCTCAAAGAAACAAGCGTTGAAGTCATTAGAACAGAAAAAATTCCCTGACTTTTCTGCATATAATTTATGAAGTTTAATCGACGCGCAAAAAACGTAGTTTGTCAAGTAAAAGGATTGGATGAGTCATTATGGTACTAGACATGAAGTCGTCGTAATCTTTCTTAAATTCTGCATGAGGTTGCAGTATTTTTCCGTAAGGTGCTGGTTGAAGTCTCGGCATTCGCCTTCCTTAGAGCTTAGACGTATCATATCATACCAAATCTTGTTTTCCGCTAATATATCTTACATATGGTGTGAATCTAAAAAAAGTCACTTGAAATTGAGGACATTTACGCTTGCCGATATTTACAACAGTAATAGCAAATCATCAAGAAATGAGCTACCAGGATAGCTCAAAAGAGCGTTCCGTGGATGTAACCACGGAAACAGAAAGAACGCGGCACTATGATGATCGCTTTGAATCAAGAAGGCAACCGTTAATGTGACGTTCCTTTTATCTTACATTTCATAATTAGGTAAAAGAGATTATCTCAAGTACCGACCAACACCAATTGTATGATCAGAGATTTCGCATGAATTTTGATTGATGGATGAACCGATCATTGTTCTGAACTGCAGGACAAAAACTGTCGGCGACAGATACAGCAAAGCAAAAGGCCACCGCTCTAACAAACACGATGACTTTAAGACACACAGGGAAAGTAGTATAAACAATCACATTCAAATCAGTGCCCTCCTTTTGGATATGACAATTTTTCTGGCTCAAATATGTGCATTAGAAGCCTGATCGCTACGTAGAAAGAATGAAAGATTACTTGTCATTATTGAGTATGAAGTGGAAAGATGATGTTAGGAGTATCCCGTATATCTGTAATGAGCGAAAAATTCCGATGTTTTAGCCTACATCAGCGGTCAAACATCAGAAACGCCATTGTACACACCGTTGGACTAGATTCGCTGTCGACTTGACTCCGCGGGATATTTAGTCACCCTAATTCTTTTGGATGTATAATGTAGAAGTACGAAGGCAGCCCCGATGGTAGAATTTGCTTACATACACCCTAGAAGAAAGCTATGGCGCAGAGTGAGCTCCTAGAGAAGCACAACTTACAGATGACTTTTAAATGCAACACGATGGATTATTACCATTCGTTAGAATCACCCAATTAATAACGCTACGACAGGAATAGATGCTGTTCAGCTTTCAAAATAGTTTAGATTACCGATAATGATTCGCAGATAAAAGAAGAGCAACGTGTGAATTAGACAGTAGAATTATAGACCTATGAATGCCAATATCTCCGTATATTATCAATTATTCGAAGTAGTTCTTCCGTACTACTACATTCCCCTGTCTGACGCTTTGTAAATTACAAGAAGGTACAATGCATTTTGTTGCGATTGTGGTATCCTGCTGTTGAAAGCTTTTGAGCAACAAATTTCTCAAGTTGTCCGATGACACCCATCAATGTCAATGAATGCGTCGTTTTTTAAATTACTCTGATATTTGTTCAAAACTTGAAAGGGTCGTACTTAGTGCCGGAGAAACCGTTAGGAAAACCGACGTGTTGAACTGATGACCAGCTGAAATCAAAAGGAACACGTACATCAAGCCAAAGCCAGAAATTACAAGTTGTATTAGCAATGGCTGTGGCTTTGTCAAAAGTTCGGATCTCTTCCCACTTTTGAGAGATGCGGGATACTCTTAGCATTGACCTTCAGCTTCATCAACGGTAAGTGATCTTTCATCTTATCTACGTATCAACCAGATGTATAAAACATTCATGCATATATATGGATATTATATGTATATGTTTATGTGTATGTATATATATATGTATATACATATATATATATATATATATATATATATATATATATATGGGGTAGCGTAGTGGTTATTGATGAAGTGCATCTGAAGACGAGTTGAAAAGCGATGCACAAATTCGGCCCCCCAACACTGTTCTGCAATCAAAAACTGGACGCCTTTGCTCGGATATCTCCAATTGCAAGGAGAATCTTCCGAGCAACATTCTATATTATTCATGAAGAAGACGAAATCCTCAAGCACTAGTCAAAATATAATGCGAAATGTTCAAAATCTTTGTGTAGGAAACATGGTGAAAACGAATCGAATGCAGGATGTGCCCGAATCCGCAGAAAAATGTGATGATGGGTCGACATAAATAATGCACGAGTTCTCATGCCAAAACTAGCCGAAAATATGCTAAAGATGACGTGTCAACACAGCTGTTCGAAGGTACTCAACTCGGAAACTCACATAGAAAGAAGAACGAATTTCTCAATTGGTATCAGATGGTGTGAAAGATTTTTCAGAAGATTCAAGTTCAAAAATAATATATGAAAACTATAATGCAAATCTTGTAGGAGTCATTATTTATTGAGAGTGCCGGTTGATAAGAGTGGCCCAGCGCTTTTCTATAAATTCTATTATCTAGCGACTATGACTATTCTTGGTACTTTTTCGTTATCACTACCTGTTTCACCCCTTTGAACGTGTTTTTTGTTTTTTGTTCAAAGTTTTAGTAGTCAATAGCTGAATCGCAAGATTTCAATGGTAAATTTTCTTGTTAAACGGTTCTTCTATTGAGCTATGACACTAAAAACAAAATTTTATTCCGCACATAAGCATCTTTCGCTAGCTGAACTATTTCTTTCGAACTTTTAATACTCATTCGATAGCACAAATCTCGACGATTCTTATAATGCATTTGGTTCAAAAAAACTTCCTAATAAACTGTAAACAGTCAAAAGGAGATTGTATTTCGCACATTTGGATTTTTCATTATCGGCATCTTGCTTCGGCTTCTCAGGAAAGAGGAGGTTTCTGATTTTTTCTAGAGTTTTGGTAATCTTTTGATAGCTTTACTCAAAAAGATTTCAAAAATATGCTTTAATTTCAAAATAACTCTATTGATGCGCTGTATCAGTATTATGTTTCACAGTGAAACATTTTTAGCTGGGCAGAGGTTTTTCCTTAGACTTTAAGCAGCCATTCGATATCACAAATCTCTACTTTTGAAATAAATCGAATTTTCTGAAAGAATTTATTAGTGCGTTGTAGTAGGCTAAAGAGTGTTAGGCTTCGCGCAGCGTAGATATTATTTCTTAACATCGGCATGAAGCCATCGCGCTTTTCGCGGTGCAAATTTGCGCAACCCAATGTTCTTTTGAATGCAACTACGCACTAAAAACACCTTTCAAAAACCCAATATATCATTAAACTCGCCGAAAACTGTGCTTTATATATTGAAAGTTTTGAAGAAAACACATTACCCGGCAAAAAATGATGGAGAGTGAAACAATACTTTATTCTTGGTTTAACAACGCAATAAAAGTAATTTTGAGTAATGCAGAACATTAAAATCCAGGCGATTCAATCTATCGACTGGCTAATAAAACTTCAGAAAAAAGGAAAAAGCGCGATTCCACCTAGGGTATGAAAATGGCTGGAAATAACAGAAAAGTACCCTACTCCTTCACCTTTTCCATTGCTTTCCATCCTCGATGCTGTGTTCACGGTGTCTCCAAAGAGGCAGTATCGGGGCATGCTCAAGCCAACAACACCAGCTACGCATGGACCTGTAAAGAGTTGTTCTTCAATTAGAAATGTGTCTTCGTAAGGGAAGGACACTTCATCAGAATCCATCAATGGCACTCGAAGTAGATTCTGATATCCTTTGCGCAGATATAAATTTTTATTAGAACGAAACAGGCAGAAAGCCGAGTTATTCGATGTAAAATTAGTGTAAAATGCAAAACAGCGTAACGACGGATCCAACATATGGAATGGAAGCTATTTGACATCCAAGAAAATGAAACGCCGTGTCGCTCTGCTCAAGGAAGAGTCTTTTGAAGCACCTGAGTTGATTCCTATTCTTAGTTGGATTCTTTCCTTCGGAAGAGACGCGATCCGGAAATCATCAACGAAGTTCATGAATGAGAGCGATAGTTCGGCGATCTCTTTTAGATGATTGTATCCATTTCTAACTGGTAGGCCAGAAAACACACAAATAACCATCACCGATCGATTCGACCTATAAATTACAAGACCAATTCTCATATCAACTGTTTGCTTTCAAAAGCTTTCAGAAAGGCAGAGTCATAGAGTTCTGCGTCTGGTACCTTGTAGACGGATTGCTCTTCTATGATAGAGTCGAAACCGCTGTAGAGCTCGTTGAGGAGGTTCACAGTCTGTACACAAAAAAACGTTCTTGAACAAGTATTGTTAAGACTATTAAACTGCATTACCTGATAGGCACTACACTTCGCAGATAACTGGGTGAATTTGACCACATCGGAGAAAAATATTGTAACACAGTCGAAGCTCTCCGATTCTACTGTTTGGCCTAACATTAGGCGATCAGCTACTTGACTACAATGACTCGTGTTAGCAAACTGCCGCTCTCATGTAGTCGACGAGAGCATATAAGAAAATTCTGAGCCTTATCAAGCTGCACATCAAAACTACCTTGGTAACATTTTTCTCAAAAGAATGTCAGCCTTCTTCTTCTCCACCTGTAGCTCTTTCGTTCGCTCTTCGACATCCAACTCAAGTGTATTCGTGTAGTTTTCGAGCATATTAAACATATGGTCCATTAGATTGCTTTTCTTTTCAGAGTTCATCGTCTGTAAAGCTTAAGGATAGGTCATTATGGAAACGGGATAGATTCAAAAGCCAGAAACATGTTCAATTCACCTCCAGAAGTCTACATATACTGTCTGCTGTGGGACGATCAGTGGGTCGCTCGCTCCAGCAGTCGTGAATAAGATGAAGCTAAAGTTGGGATAGAAGATCGAAGTTCAATAGCACAACAAAAAAATCGAGCACGAATCTACCAAGGCAGAGTTGATCTCGCCATCGGTATTGAGATCTGGACGTATAGGTGCGTGCCCGTTTCTTTTAATCATGTAGAGTAGCTCTGAAGTAACTGATATGATTATACTTATTTCGATTAAGCTAAGTTCATTGTCAAGTGCAAACAAAGGTGTTACAGTGAAAATTATGAGTTTCCTAACCATCCAAGCTTTCTTTCCGTCCTTGGAAATTCCACGCAGGCTTTCTTGTGATCACCTCCGATGAAATTATGGCAAAAGAATAAATATCTCCTGCCTTGGAACAGGTTGTAGCATTCGCAGTTGACTCCCGAAGAAGTTCAGGAGCTGTCCATAGAAATCCTCAATGTAGCAAAGGCATCAAACACTAACCATTGGCACTTCCATTTGTTAGCACAGATTTTCAAACCTATCCGCTACATTGTACGGGGAACTTTCTCAAAGAATGTTAATAATCATTCGAAAGCTCAAATTCCAGACTAGCGCTATACGTAACCGATTTTCTAGTAGACCCTTTCATAACGTTGCAAATTCAAAATAAAATCATGTTTCATGCGCGCATATTTCTCGCCGGACACATTGTTTTTTAGATTATCAGCAATCATTCCACAGCGTACGATTTATCGATTCCAACATTATACCTACATTCTGAAAAGATCGTTTCTCTGCAACGCAGCACGAAAAATAAGACATTTAGATACGCGAGCATTTGTTCTTCGGCCAATTCATGGGCTGTGGGCTGGAGCGGGAGCGAAAGAGGGGAAGGTAGGCGCGAACATCGATAAATGGTGCCTAAGTGAAGTGTACTTGATTTTCTACGGTTTGGAAGAAACTCCAGATTAAACATCTGATCCTCATCTTAGAAGATTTCCTCTACACGTTCATGTGCTTTCGGTGCTTCCAACGAAGCAATAGTTGAATTGCGCGGCCGATGTGAAACAAAACAGCGTTATAAAAGGGTTTTTTCACAAAACTAGCTACATGCTGCGCTAGCTTGAGATTTAAGCTTTGAATGATTTTGAAAACTCTTTATGACAACTTCTCGTCAAGCTTAGAGGATAGATTTGCAAATCTGTACTGCTAAACGGTAGAGAACCTTAACATATTACAACATTGCAAAAATGATAACGTCCACTTTAAATTTCGAAGTTTAAATAACAAACCTCATTTTACAGCAAGTGCTATAACTGGAATAATGGCCATTGAAAATAAAAAATTTTTGTACTGAGAAACAATGCTGTCGATCTAATTTCCGGTGGAATTCAACGTGTCTACAGTGTCGCTTCGTAATATTATGTTGAAAGCTTTGACCCGACATTGAAGAACATCCGAACTGAGGTAGTAGGGAGGCAGGGGAGGAACCGATTGCATAATTGCTGGAGTGCATAAAAAACCATGGAGCACGGTAGCACGGTGGTTAGTGGAAGGAGTGTATCACAAGGCGAGGTGATAAGCGATACGCTGGTTGGATCTCCTCCCTTCATCATTTTGTAGTAACTAGTCAACTTAATGCCTAAAAACGACTTGGGTCGACTATGTCTGAGATTACAAGAAGAGTTGTCTCGCCCAGCATGCTAAGACATCCATGAAGAAGACGGGCTTTTCAAGCAGCATCTTTCTCTAATTTTGTTCAAAACGTTATCGATTCTAGCACGGGGTCCGTAGTGCTCCGCAATACGGTCATGGAAACAGTGTATTCTTCAAAATGCACTCGAACCTCTTGCATGAATATGTTTATGGTAATCCTTCAACTAATAACGAATTATGGACTGAGCAATCACTGCATTGAAGCTAAGATATTCAGTAACCAGTAATCACTTTTGGCTTGTACTGGACTATTTTCATGAGATCTCCGTTCCGCTTTTCTGTTTGCAAATTGAGATAAGGCCTAAAAAGGCTCAATGGGCTCCAAGCAGATGGACTCGAGAAGAAACCCTAGAGGGCCGTATGTAGAAAAAGTGCACACTTTGTTGTGAAAGGGCTAACAAACCTAGATAGCGATTGTCTATGAAGGTGTCCTCTACACCTTCATCTTCTCTAATCTAATCTTTTCCATAGAATTTTTAGGTACTTTTCCGTTATCGATAATCACTTTCAGCTCTTTTGAAACATCGCTTTCTACTTTCTTTGGAGTTTTAAAAGTCATACTATAGCATAAATCTTGCCAATTTCAATGTTGCACTTCATTTTGAAAAGACTTCGTGATGCTTTCTACCAACAAAATAAAACTTGGTATCACAATCGATGTGCTATTAGGTAAAAACAGCTTTTTTTGAGCTTCTAGCACTCAGAAAGCATAAATCCTGGTTTATTCAATAGCAGACTTGGTTAAAAAATCTTAGTGTGCTGTAGCAGCTAGAAGAAGATTAGGTTTCGCACACTTAGCTCATGTCTTGTCGGCTAGAGTGTGAGTGGCGGTGTCGATCGCGCGGTTGATCAATAGTGCAGCGCGATTCACATGTGGCGCGCGATTTTAGTCATTAGGTTTAGGTTTTTTCTCCGCTTTGAGAAAAACTCTAGATCGCTTTGATATTTTGAAATTTCCTCTAGGCGTACATATGCTCCTGGTCATAGGTTTAGGCTGCATAGGCTAGGGTTATGAGCGGTTTCATTTCACAAATGAAAGTGAAGAGCTCAAGCTTACATAACGATAGAACAAAGTTTCTTCTACAAATGCAATGCCTAAGAATCTATACCTAACGGAGACAAATTTTTCAAAATAAATAGCAGAATTGTGCGCGATAACAAGGGCTGTGTGTGAAAGACAATTTTATTTCCACAACCACAGCCTTGTAAAATGTTCTATTCGAAAAAGAAGTACACTTGCGAAACAATCGAGAGTTACGCTTTCGACTGATTGCTAGAAGTCTAGTGTGAAGTTTTTGCCCACAAAAAAGGCCCGTTCGAAAATTGATTTTGACATCAAAACATCTTTTTCTCCAGACGTAGTGGCTTGAATTCGAGAAAAATTCAAATGAAGTTTTATTCATTAAGACAAAGTACTGAGTGAAATATGTGCCTCGTGATCATAAAAGTTTTGCAGCCAATTGTCACCAAAAAATGCCCAAACAGGTGTGTTAAGGCTTCATACTACTTTCTTGTCCAGTTAGAACTTTGATTGCAAAAGATGACTTTTATATGAAACAATTTTGTGATAAATTTCAAATGAGTAAAAAATAAAAAAGAAGATGGCGTGGGATCATAAACCTCATTTTCAGAGGCATATCATGCATTGTGACTCAATATACAACGTACATACAAATTGCATACAAAATAAAAATAGAATAGCCATAATTGATAAAGCAAGTTTTTTCTGTATCTTTACCATAATGCTAACTTCTCAATTACTCTAGTTTTGGGAAGAATTCTCATCTATTGGCAAAAACTTCAGTAAGTCTGCAGCAATGTGAAATTGTCGAATGCTCTAGCAAGGCAAAACTAGGTGTTAGTGTCAATTGTTAACCGAGTAATTTGAAAATGGGATAAAAGTTTCATTTCAGTGAAGTTTTGATTCCCATGGAGGATTCCTTCATTTCAGCCACTTAAATGTTCAACGTGATTATAGACGGTTGACTGTCATTTATTCGAGTTTCTTGAAACCTTTGGCGTAATATTTAAGAGACTCCCTATTTTCAGCAAGGAAACCTTGAGAACATTGAGAAATATTGCAAAAAAAACACCTTACGTTTCTTTTTCCGGTATTTCTCTTCTTGTAGAGACTGAGTGCCGTAATCTGACAATCTCACTTGCCAGCTTTCATTTACCAGACAGCACTCCGAGGTGAGACGGCCATGATATTCAACAAACGAGCTGTGGAGAAATCGAAGGCCCTGTCCAGTAAGGAAATTTATGACTTTGTAGGTGATTTCAGAATTCAGTGGTCACCTGTGCAATATCTCTCATAATGCAGAACATGAAGAATGGATCGAACCATAACGAGCCTTTGGCTATTATTTTCTGTAATGAACAAAAACATAATTATGAGAGAAGTGTGACAAGAAAACTAGATGGAACCTGAAGTGTTCCTCTTGAACAGAGTCGCCAGATGGTGACATATTCAGGACCGTCAACAGAAACACCAAAAAAGCGATGTAAATTGTCTTGCTGAAGCTTTCTTAACTAAAACAAGCGTGCATTATAAATCGAGACTGTGGGAAATTAATAAATAATGCATTGAATATCGACGTTGAAATAGATTGAAAAACACACTTCTGTCCTGATTAATAGTATTATCTACTTCTCTCTATATTATCATCAATCATCCTGCAAATTCCATTTGTGATCATTTGTTTGCATGCTACAATTTTATGATAGCTTTTGTAACCGATTTAATTTTATGGATATCTCGCAAAGCATGAAGATACCAGCTTTTCTATTTTGTTCAACCTTAATAGAAAAAAATCACTTATTAAACATTTGAAATTTCTGTCCCTTCTAGCCGCCTGTTACCCAACGATGAATCTCATCTAACATTCGGAAACGGGCATACACTTGGTGGTTAACCACTCTGAGAAGTACTTCCGTGCTCAAAAGAGAAACGATAAGAGTGATATGTTTTGATAGAAACCTTGGAAAACTTATAGCAATCCTCTTGAGTGAGACTCGTGATGGGAAACTTCATTGTCAAAACAGATTCCTTTTCGAGAACATAGACTTCATAAGGTTCGAAGTTTTCCTGCGACGATAATCTTGTGTCGGTCGTTGTTAGTGATGGTCCTGATTGAAGGGAACGCTTGCTGTTTTTCTGTAGTTCGCGCTGAAATAGGATATAAAGTCATGTGCTGATACATGAAGGTCACACAATTCGTATATACACTATTTGAAATCTCATTTATTGTTCGCTGCTCCCTATCTTTAGCGTTCAACAATTACCAAGAGTTAGTAATTATATATAATTATGATTTGAGACAAAGTGAGTCATTTCATTATGTTTTGACCTCAATACTTAGACCGTATTCCCATTGATATTTACAGATAATTTTTAGTTCCCAGCAAGTGTAGCACGCCATGTAGGAGTAATCATCAATACCTGTCGTTACAGCCAAGGAACATGATGGCACAGCTGTTCCACCACTGCACAGAAAAATTAGGCCAGCAAAGTGAAAAGCATTTGCAACTGAGTTACTACTGCATGAAGCACAAAATCATCTATCAAAAACATCTATTTCCGACATCACATTTCAATACTAGATTAGCAAATTTAAGAATCGCACAGAATGAAACCTATCCGAAACTTCAGATTCGACGGTCACAACTGAAAGCTGACAAATGTGGTATGGACCCCAACAACGGTTGACCCTTCCAGGGCAGCTTGTGTTGACACTTCACCATCAAAGCCTTCTCTCTAGCTTATTTCAAATGTATCGCTGGCTATTAGCAATCGTCCATCAATGAACTTGATTCAATGAGCAAAAGTCGTGCTCATTGAGCCAGAAGCAGTGGTCGAAATTACGTTAAAGTTTACATGTTGCCAAACTCCTTTTCAAAGCAGGTGAATCAGGTAGTAAGTAGAAGTTAGTTTTGTGTAATTTTATTTTTCTTCTTGATGTTATGGAAGCATTTAGCTAAGTGATCTCGACATCTATACACTCTACAGGAGATGAAACCGCGAAACGTTAGTCAATGCTGAACAAGTCCACCTCTTGTCTGCTCAAAAAATAAAACATTGATCCATTCAAGTAACATTTTTTCCTTAGTGATTTTGAGCAGTATCTATCGAAGCTACTTCTGAGAATTGATTACCTGTATAATATTTCCTGAAATGCTCACCGTGTCGGTTAGCTTTGTCAACTTCAAGTAGGGAATCTGCCATAGTAGGCGTTGTTGCTCCCTCTCTTGTTGACGCATTCTAAAATGTCTTCACCAGATATTAAGGCTCAAAATGCATATCTACTAAGGACGAGTTCTATTCAAACTTTTTGACAACAAACTGAAAATAAATTATTATCGCACGATTGATGATGTGGTCTAGATTAGGTACTAACCAACTATGGTTCGCTCTGTTGCGAAAAATCAACGAAAACAAATGAAGGTTCAATGTGTTCTTCCAATCAAAAAAACTAGCAGAAAGAACAATTTCGTCACAATTATGGAAGAAAATGGGCCGCGGATAAGCTGAGGAGCTAGCACACAAGCGTGTTTTAGCCAGGTACGAAAACTATGGCTTTCAGTCAAAAAAGCGTCAAAAGGACGGAACAGTTTACCTGATAAAGTAGATGATAAACGCAATAGCAGCAATAAAGAGGACAGCCACTAGTGCTGCTCCCACAGAAACGTATATGATGCCCTCATCCCAGAAGCTTTTTGGACATTCCGTTCCACTGTACCCGCATATCGGCCGCGTTAGCGGTCTGCAATGTATAACGAAGCGATTTTTATGCAATTTCGTTCATTCAGAAACAGACGAAAGAGTTTTGATCATTTCGAAATATAAATAATCATTAAAAGAGGTTGCCTCAATGGTTCAACCACTTATTACGCGTAGAGTTATCAACTAAGGGGTAGGGAGAGCTCTTCCTTTAGCACGATTGATTAGGAAAGAACGAATATAGTAGTTCCACTCAGAAGCTCGGTCAGCAATATATCTATGTCATGGTAGAATTCGACGAGTTATTCCACGCTATCTTCTTGCAGAAAAGATTTTCAAAAAAGCGTTGTACCAGAATCGTCATGTTCTTCTTGCTCATTGAGAGAAAGCAGCCGAATATCAGCTCTTCCAGTGATGAGGACAAGGGAAGTCTCACATTGAATGATCGCTTCTCCCGTAATACACAGATGAAATCTCACTTCCCCGCTATAGCGCATTAAGAATCGTGGCCTTTTCGTTCTTATTGATGAATGACATAAGGTCTCCATACACAAAAGAAAACAAGCCTCAAATTCCAACCTTCGTTGAAACTCATTTTGATAGTCAATACTGTGTTTTTATAGATGAGCAGACACGAAACTTTCGTAAAATTTGTTATAGCTAGCGTTGCGGTGCTTCTGCCTTCATCAGAGCCACAAAATTCGAGCCAAGTGCCCATTCGTTCTTCAATCCTCTTTCGCCTTTCGTAGCCATCACATCAAGATGATCGAATAGGGTGAATGATGAAATAACGTCACCAGCTTTGCCCTCTTATACAAGGCTCCAGTTACGCGACGTAGACCAAAATCGGTGCAAGAACAAATGCTATGGACAATCGACCCAAATGCATCGTACATTTGATGAAGAGAAAGCTGTCGAGACTCCAGTATAATAAAGATTTGATAGAAACCTCGTGTCAGCGCATCAGCAAAGACGAAGTACTGATCATCCACACTGAGGTTCACTAAATGTTGGAACAAAGATCTTCATGGCCTCTAATAATTGTCTTTGGCCCACATTAGCCATGGAGACATTGTCATTTTCTGCATGGCATCGGTTTCTACGAGCTGTACTTGAATAGAAATGTTGTAAGGGTTTCTCTCAACTAAGTCTACATAAACAGGTCAGATTTTTTGTTATCCAGTATGGCTCGACTGCTCGACTATATGCTGTAATTAGTGTAAACAGGGATCGGTGGATCCGCAAAAACTGGTCTGAAATAGAAGTGACAAATAACATAATAAGTTGGCCAAAAACGTTTAGTCAGAAATTGTTGACCTCCTACCGTTTTCCATCTCGTGACAACCAAAGAGATGTCGCTTCATCTTCGAAGATTTTGACATTACCTTAAGAGATTGGCTCCATCTTGCAGTCCCGATTTATTTTTCGCCATTGATTTGAAGAAAAGATTTCAACAGGACGTACTGGGATTCCATTCGAAACTATAAAATCGATGAAGGCAACTTGAGCAGAGTTTTATCAAGGCCATATACTGTATATATTGGGTCCCGTGTTCCGTTTCCGTTTACCATAATCAAGCCAGTGAAACCTAAAAAGTGACATGTTCCATTACTGAGGCTTTTTTGACGATGCGTTCTGAAAAATTTATAGCCAATTTCTTCCTATAAACCTTGGCATTATTGAATGATACGTGGAAACTGAGAAAGCTTATGTTGATTAGCTAACGATAAAGTTTAAGTAGCAATAGGTTGAAGGAAAAGTTCTGAGAAAATGCTTGTGAAACATTTATTTATGCACCTATTACTCCCGAGCAAAGACAAAACTTATAGTTAAAGTAATTCGCTTCACTTTAAACACTTCCTGGCACTTCTCGGGCAAAAGCTGGATTCCGCGACAATAAAATTCCGATTTCTTGCTGCTAAAGAAATGAATGATCGAATTGTGAAATTCAATATCGGTACCAGACTTCTTGCCGCGTTATCAGTGCTCCATTGAACAAAACTTTCTTGACCTCCGTCAACCTTTTTAAACACCTGTATACGGTTCTTTTGCCAACTCTGTGTCTTCGCCCCAAGCCAGACTGATGCTTTCATTTGCCACCGTTGCATTTGGACCCAACAGCCATTCGTGCGTTATCAACAACCTAATTTGCTCGCTTGTCAGATCCGTCTTGAAATTAGCAGATAAATTATATACTAATCAACGCGGGAGAAGACGGACTTTCAAATGACACCAAAAAGACAAAAACTGGCTGACACCAAAAAAATGATAAGCATTTTCTCAGAACTTTTTCACCAACCTATTAATAATTCGGCAAACGTTTTGACGACCCGCCTTCTTCAGAAATGATTTGCGGGAATCTTATTCACACGCTGCCTAGGTCAGGTTGAAAGATCAAACGAAGGACAGGCACGAGGTCTCGTGAGATGGTGAAGCACGTGTCCTTCCGGTTCATTTCGGGTTTTTGGCGTTTTCCAAAATGCCTCAAAAGTTTTGCGCGTGAATGCTTTTGATTCCTGCGCTAAGAGAGTGACAATAACATCATAATCTTTATTGATGTGTTTTTTGCCCTATATAAGCCTAAAGGTTTGCTCTTATCGATTCTAGATTTCCTATCTAGGCCTTCTTTTATGCGTATGAAAAGTGGTCTACCTGTTTCGCCTATATATTCTTCCCCGCATGTCTTACATATTCCAAAGAATTGTGCCCGAATCATACAATCCCTCTCCTTTCCGTTACGGCAGATTATACAGTTTTTGGTGTTGCGCAATCGATCGTAAAGTCTATTGCGGATCAGCTGATGCTGTAGGGTGGGAGGTGGAATTTCAGTACTTCAAAATTTTCAAGGCCACATATTTTTAGGCACCTTGTAACCGCGCTACTGTATTCGTTTGATATAAATGGTCGTTTGAAGGGGATTCAATTCAGGCGTGGAGTACTGTTCTTCTGGAGCCTAATTCTACTTTTTGAATTTTCCAGAGTGGCTGATGCTTTGTAGTCATTGGAGATGGCTGTCCCTCATGCCAAGTTTAGCGACTCGTTCCTTTCCTCTTCTCTTGTGCACACATTCCCAGCCGTTCCAAACATATTTTCAATAAGTAATTTTTTATGTGTAAAGGATATGAGGAGAAGTGATTGACTAAAATGTTTTGGTTACTTGGTTTTCGATACCATTTTGTACCACAGCCACTCAAAAAAAGATGCGGTATTGAAAATTCTGTGGTAGTTATCAAAATTCCACCTCCGACCCTGTGTCATCATCTGATCCGCAATACTTCACGATCGAATGTGCAACGCCAAAAACTGTGTAATCTGCCTAAGTTCTTTCTATTTTGACTACCATTTGCAGTGGTATGATGTTCATAGTATACCCAATATGTGGAGTGCTATGCAAAAACGTTTGCGTTAGCCGGGATTCGAACGCAGATCTCACTCTTTCCGGGAGCGTATGCTAACCGTTACACTACCGACGCTCGCTCTGCACGGCACTTTTATTTACGCTATAACGCGTTGTCTGCCAACAGCCAACCGTCGACGGTCTGGCGGGGCAGCCGCTATCGGCATTGAACCCACTTGTGTTGACAGACATTGGATATCGATAATCAGTCTAAATTCTTTCTATTTTGACTGCCACTTGCAGTGGTATGATGTTCATACGGTTGGCTGTTGGCAGACAACGCGTTATAGCGTAGATAAGAGTGCTGTGCAAAGGGAGCGTCGGTAGTGCAACGGTTAGCATACGCTCCCGGGAAGAGTGAGACCTGGGTTCGAATCCCGGCTGACGCAAATGTTTTTGCACAGCACTCCACATATTGTGTAACCTGCCATAATGGAAAGGAGAGGAATTGTATGAGATCGGGCACAATTTGTTCGATTACATGTAAGGCATGCGAGGAAGAAAAGGTAGGCAGAACGGGTAGACCACTTTTCATCCGCATGAAAGAACATCAAAATAGCAGTCTGAGATCGGTAAGAGCAAAACTTTAGGCTTACATAGGGTAAAAAACACAACAATAAAAATTTTGATGTAATTATAACGCTCCTAGCGCAGGAATCAAAAACATCCACGCGCAGAACTCTTGAGGCATTTTTGAAAAATGCCAAAAAACCCCGAAATGAACCGGAAGTATGAATAAGACACCATCGAACAAAACCCCACATCCTTTCTGTGTTTGACTTATTAACCTGACGAGACAGTATATCAATAATATTCTCCGAAAATTCAAACAGACTGATAATACATAGTGCAGGCTCTGAAAAAGGTGGGTTGCCAAAACGTCTGCCGAATTACTGCTACTACTACTACTACTTCACCAACCTCGCGTCAGCCAATCAAGATAAGCTTTCTCGATTTCCGAACATTGATTACAATCAGTTCAACGATTAATAACAGAGTACAGTTTTTAGTAAACTTTCGACTGCGTACACCTCATGAGCTTTTTTGGTTGACTCACTGCATTCGGACATTCAAGGTTATTAGTCGTTAAAGATGAAGCTCAAAACGGTTTCACGTTCACCGCACTGAAGTGCAAGTAATAAATCTTACCACTATGATATTAGCCAGCAAATTCACCTTCAAGTTTTCAGAGTTTTGGTGTTAGATGATAACGAGTTCTTAGTATGCTACTACCGACTGCTACATGAACATCGTGGACGCCAGAGCTGATTGAGCGGCGGTTCCAAGATTGTTTTAGCTCAATCGTAGGAATTACGAAGATCTTACCGGTGAAATTACGTATCACGAATTTGACTATAAGGGACACGTTTGCCTGTCCTCCTATAGGATCCACTTTGAGCGAATCATTGAGCGACAAGGCGTAAAGGTAGAAAATGTCGTGTAAATGGCGTGCCCATGCTGCCACCTGATAAAATATTTTTAGCTTTGATACTATCTCAATCGTGAGCAATCACTTACTTTATTGAAAGACTCACTAGACTTGCGACTAGCCCTAAAGGGAATAAAAATTTAAACTGCACGCAAAAACGAGAACCTGTAGACCTAAAGCGTCACAGCGTAATCATAAACAAAGAGTGTAATCCTCTGTAAGTTGTGGAAGTTAGATATTTTATAGAAAATGGCTCATTTAAGCAATAATCTGTGACTACCGATTTCCCGTCATTTGACAGGCAAGCAGGGGTTGAACAGTATAGAGGGTCAGCTCTCACACGTGGAACAGCGTTAGCTGCAAAATCCGCCAAAGCGGCAGCGTCCACATCGCCGTTTTTGATGTCTACCTAAATAAAAACACTGACCACGTATATCACCGGTATCAACTAATCTTCACTTAGCTGTCAAATGACCAAAACAAGAGACAGTGTTGTATTCATTTGATTGTGTCAAGTTAAAGTAGCTCACTAGTTTTTGGTCCCCCTACAAATCTCCTACACATAGAATTTTCGCCATGGGGCGCCGTGGTCGAGTGGATGTGATGCTCGCCGCAGTGCGTGGAAGTTAATCCCTGCCCAGCAATTCTCAGCAGCCAGCAGCGAACGCCCTACGGAACGCCACAGCCAAGCTATCCTCGAGATTGCAAGGAGACTCGCTCAACCAGTATTCTGCGACGTTTAAGATTACGAAAAAACGAATTAAATGCTAGAATACTGAGTACCGCACAGTGAAAAAAACTGTGAAGACGAATCATCAAAGTGTTAAGAAATGATTTTCTAGAAATCGACCATTATGCAACTTCGCCGTAAACAGTCATCTCATTAGTACAAATTCAAAGGGTTCAAAAATTGAGAAAATTCAAATAAATAAACGAATGTTGAAAGGTCAACAACAAGCAAAAAATTAGCTAATATGAAAGTGTAAAAATAGAAAATCATATGTTGAAAACACCGATTGGATGTTGAGGAATACAACATTCGCGTTAATCGGTCGATTATTGATGATAAACAGTGAATAGATTAATCTGGCGAAGACCGCTAAAATTGGGACATGCAGCGGTACTCGCGAGCAGCACGCGATTTTCGTCAATTAGTTGAAATTTTTCTCCGTTTCAAAACATTTTTCGAGATTTCTTGTGGCGTTTTGATGCTCAATGTTCTTCTGCACGCTTTCGCATGTTTTGGTTTGAATAAAAGTGATAAACGAAGAGAAAGAGTTTGCTTACTATGATGTCGTACTGTTCTTAAGAAGTTGTATAAAGGATAATACGGTATAAATCCTTTAGTTTCGATCATTTTTCATTCTGTACATACTTAGGAGTCATCACTGCGAATGGAATTTTACCAGACAATGGATATTTGTTAAAAATAATATAGCCCTTCGCATACAGACTCAGTTCCTTGATAGCTAAAAATTTTGCTATGAATAGCATAGTTTATACATCTATAATACCATAGAAAAGGTTTTGTTCTCTTTTCTACTGATTAAAATCTTCATTATCCACTTATTCTGTTCCCTGAACATATCTTATCATGAAAACTTTCAACTATCATTAACGTATGCACTGATTTTACGTGCTCTACGAAGTTCTTCTTGACTGAGTGCCCCAAAAACCATTACTTGTACGTCGCCCATTTCCCACCTCTTTACATAATTTCAGTTGGTTGCTTTCAGGTGAATGCGGCTAACCACAAGTAAATCAGAGACTATTTCATACTCCCAATTGCTTTCGATGGATATTCTTTTCCACTTATACTAATGTGAGTGATTTCTTCGTTTCGTGGTTTCTCATTTTCTCCCTCGACGGTGGTTCCTAACAAAATTTTAGAGTTTTCCTGCTAGCATGCATAGACCTTATTATTTTTTGCGAATTATTTATAGTTCACGTATGCGGACAAATATCCGGATACTTATGCTTCACGAGGCAGCATTATGCAAGAAGCCACAAAGTCATTCTAGGAGAACTAGTAAGAAGAGCGAGATTTCCTCTCTGATCTTGTTACAGAATACCAAGTTTAACCCATAGTTTGGACGCAGACATCTCTTCTAGCAAAAAAATCAAATGCACACTTCGACACTGTGCCGAAGTGGCGGTCGTATTTAGAGCACAAAATATGGTGACACATTTACTGCAAGTCATGCTAAGAATGGTAATCTTGGAAAAACCTTTTCTAGAAAACATGCCCCTTCGATGTAAATGTATGTTCCGTAGCATTGTAAGAATTGAGAATTTATCACTAATGAGTATAGAACATGATCCGGAAAGGTGCTGTGAATATTGATTTGAGAAGTTGTTACACATTTCATACAAGAAGGGTTGAATCTTTGAAGGCCATTAAGCTGTTTATCCGAGAAATCCTAGGATCAAATCTGCGTGATTGAATATTTCGTATGGACACTCTTGACATCTGCATAATTTGTAATTAGACTTCTCATACTCTCCAAGGACGCGTTGAAGTCTCCCGCGTGCGAATATGCCACGATCGCCAAGTTCAAGAAGGTGTATGAAAGCTCCTTTCCAAAGACACTTCTACTCAGCCGGTATCTTCTCGAGTTCTGGAAAGCCCTTAAACGACACCACAAAAAGAGGAGACGTTGTGCGGAATGCTTTGAAAGATTAACAGAAGTTAGAAATGTGCATATCCGACTGCAAGATAGAAAAACACGTGCTAGGCGTACCGCAAAATTGCCCTTGAAAGCATCTCGCCCACTCCACCGAAACGTTATACTGAATGGTATAGAAAGTTGGCAGAAGACGAAAATCTTGCATATGCTCGGGGGAACGCTAGACGAGTGCCTACGAGGTGCAGTTAATGTAGAAAGTACGTTTCTTCAACCGCTTCAATTCCGCTCATTGCAAATGTACTCGTAATCTCTTCAGATGTTCGATTTAAAGAGTGCACTTTAGATAAGAATTTTGCCTTGCATGAAATTGCATACTATAATATATAGAGACATAATGAATGCTGGTGGATTTAGGAAGTAGAGCTTAGCGTTGATTGCTTCAGAAACTACCTATCGTTGATCAAAAGGGGGTAAAAAGCCATGTAAAGTGGTAAATTGTTAACCGGTGCACATGGACAAATAAGGACGAATTTCTGTTGACCGACGCTGGATGAGCAAATAAGTTTCAGGATGCTAAATAGGTATTTTCAGCGAAAATTTCATAACGTCATCAAAGTGTGTCAAAAATATGAGCCACGAAAAGCATTTTTTTCCCGTAGCAATAATTCACAGAATGAGAAATGCAAGCTTTACCATGGCTCACTAGGCTATATTATATAGGCTCTTCTATATATATCTTTTCTAGAGGTCTTGCATTTTAGAATAAGTGTTTCCAGATTAGACTCTTACAAATTATCACTGAAAGTGTGCAATAAGAGTCATAAATAAGTTATTTTCTCAAAGATCCATCTAGTTTTTTGGACATTTGAGTCTTTTTTTCTAGAACGAGTAAACAGAAATTATTCTAGTGATATTCTGTTCCTTCGTGGCAATAAAATGCCGCTGAAATACAAACGTTGCTATAAAATAAAATCGATAAATTCGCTGTGAAGTTGAGCTAAAACTTTGCTTGCAAAACTTTCGCCTCACTTTATAGCGTGCTCAGAAGGTTATTCTCTAAGCTGGAACGAGTATGAAAATCAGAATATGAATTTTTGAATGACTGAAGAAATCTAATGATTTGGCCTTGTTGAGCGAAAATATCAAGTAGATACGAATTCATTAAACTCTGCACTCCGTTTCGAAACGTAGCTTTGCCATAGTTCCTACACTGCACTAAAAGCTCATACAAAATTCAAATTCATGTTAAACTCTCCCTTTTTTAAGCCGTTAAATGACCGTTCGAAGTGTGCTGAAAATGCTACTTCAAACAAAATAGGTACATTTTCGTTATCGCCACCATGTTTCGTCCCCTCGGAAAAGTCGCTTTTTTTTCTGTTTTTATGGATGCTTTGATAATCAATCTATAGCTTGGATCTCGAAAATTTCAGTGGTGTTTTTTTATTTTTGAAAGGGCTTTCTTACTTCTTGTGACAGTGAAAACAACATTATGTTACACAAGCGAGCATTTTTTGCTAAAAAGAGTTTCTAGGTTTTTTGAATTCATTCAATAGCGAAAACTTCGAAAATTCCAATAGATAATTTGGTTTTTATAAAGGACTTTTTTGCTGCACTGTAGCTGCCTAAAGAAGACTGGTATCGCCCTCGGCGCGCATTTTTCGTTGCCCAGGGTACGTCAAGTGATCCGATAGCGCGATGGCTTAGTGCTAATGGCGCGAAATCTCATGCTCATACCGGAGCAAATTATGCGCCGCTATCAAATGCCATTTCATTTTCACTGTTACAACGCAAGAGAAAGTCTTTCAGAAAAGCCAAATACGCCATCAAAATTGTTGAGATCTAAACTATCGGATGACTGCTAAAAGTCTGAGGGAGAAGCATTGTCCTGCTTGTGTGTGAAACATAAAACCTTTTTCTGCTGTCACTGCGTAGTAAGCAGGTCATTCTTAAGACAAAAGAAACCGTCAAAATTTGTCGAGATTCATGCTGTTAAATGACTTCTGAAATCCTGACAGGGATCAAATAGGAGTTTACCTCACAGGGCTGATACAGGCTGAGTATAACGGAAACATTCCGCGAAACATTTCTATCAAAACTAGCAAAATTGGCGCTTGGATCATATGTTTTGAACGCAGGCGCCCTTTCAAGTCAAAATCGTTCAGAAAATCAATGCTGATGACTATAATCGTAATGACAAGGACATAAACGCTTTCAATCCCACACCTATCCAATGCTCATAAGAACACTAGCTCACCTGGGTCATAATAACCAAGGACTACAGAATTCTACCACCTTTCTTCCACATTCTAACACACCTTTTCTGTCTTGCAGCACAACAATATAGCAATTCATTCTTCGCCATAAAAACGAAAAAAAAAAACGCTACCTCTAAAAAGATTTAAATTTGTTGACGCTTTTTTTGATAGTTGCTGATGTACTTTTGAGTGCTTTTTTGGAAAATTAATCTTGAAAATGGGTTACAGTGAGCATACGCATCGCAGCTTCTTTGACAGCATCGTCCACTGCGGTACCGTTTTCCACGTCCACCCAGAAAGGTGTCATATCGCTCGAAGCTAGAATAATCTACAATTCAATCTCCAATTTTCCAATGAAAACATATGTATGATACAAAGGTATAATTTGGAGAACAAAATCCTAAATGAATATTCTTTTGACAGCAAAATTCTGTGAGCAAGGCCAAAGTGAAAATCGATGTATGGTATTACTAGAATGAAAATCCGTAAGCGAGAAAACCTGTCGTAAATGACGAAAGTAGAGAAGCAGAACATACAAAACGCTGAGGAAATATGAGTAAGACACAGGAGTGACCACTTCAGATTTCAACAGCCATTCTTTATACAAAAGTGGCGTCGTTTTTATAGCTTTTATAAGAGAAGTTCTTGCTTTCACTTTCAATAAACTCTCAGAGATTGAATGAAAGAAGTGGTAGTCAAATCAAGCATTTCTTCCGTAGCTATTTACAATAACTTTGTAACTAGAGTGTGGTAGTGATAAATCTTACTCGCGTTTGTCCCTCCTTCTTGACCTGAAAATATGAAGAATAGTTGACATTGTAGAACATTATATTATCCATTTCATTCTTCTTATTTTCGTAGCAAGAGGAGAAAGGTGGTCAGCTAATGCTTTTAGAAATAGCTAGAACTTTCTTCAACAAACTTTGCGCTAATCTTACACATAATGAAGATCCATGAAACGACGTCTCTTATTTATTTGCGCAAACCTTTCCAGCAAATCCGCAACTCTTTCAGATTGCTTTCGGAGACAATTATGCAATGGAATCTTGTGAATCATCGATTTATCCTTTAATTTGACGACCCTGCCTACACTGTTGTCGACGTAAGGCAGACGTAGGGATAAAACCATTTGTTGAGTGTCTCTAGTCATTTTGAGCCCTCTTACTTCTTTTAGAAATCGAATAGTGAAACGACGACCTCGATTTTCAGGTCATCGTGTCTTTACTGATTACTAATTATGAAATAAATATTAATTCCAATACGACAACAAGTTACGATTTAACTAGCTGGCGGTTAAGGGGATGGGGGGAGAGGAGAAGAGGCGGCAGGTACCATATGCAGTTTAGGCAGAAGTCTACATGCATAACGTCACCTTTTGAGTACCTTTCCTACGAAAAAATCAAAAGGATGGTATGATCGTAATATGCACTGCCTTAAACCAATGATTCAATTCAAAAATAATGTGCAACATTGAAAACTGAGGTTTGCTAGCAAATTCTAATTTTTTTCACGGTTCTTGCTGAAATAGAGCTCTATGGACAACGTAAGAAATCTACACGCGAAGCCAACCGTTTGAAGTAACGGATTCTAACAAAAAAAAGAGCTTACGAGGTATGAAAACTCACCAAATCCTAATCCCAAAGTTTCAATGGCAATGTAGACGAACTCATCGGATACCATATCTAGTTCAGAGGCCTTCTTCAAAAAACTACGCTTTTCCTGAGCTGTATCGAGACACAGCAAGATAACTAAAAAAATAAAATTCTCTAGTCTCAGCAAAGTGTAGGCTAAAAAACTTCAGTTTTTCTTTTACTTATCTGGGCTTTCATCTCGAATCACTTCGTCGAATTTGTTGTTATCCCTCATTTAACACTTAGTGTGGATACGGGTTTTAATTTTACTCACTTAGTGAAAAATAGCAAACACTTTTAAATGAGACATTTACACCTAATAACGCAACTCTGAGGAGGGTGAAGCTCCCGAACCTCAGCCTTCGATTTTGAAGAAGGGACACAACCTCGCGCAAGCTTCGATCCCTTTTAGCTTCAACCTTTACGTGATGACCGATCATCTCGCTGAGTGTAGCGATATTTGGAAGCAGCGCGCGATTTTTTGATCCAATCATAGTTTTTTCTCCGTTTAAAAAAAGTGTTTTAGGCTTCTCTTGTTATTCTAATGCACCATGTACCTCCCCACGTTTTTGGTACGTGAAGAAAAAGGGCCCCTTTACTCGGAATTTATACTTTTCTCAATATTCAACCAATTGTAATAAGTTGTACAAAGAATATTCCGATATAAATCTTTCAGTTTTAATAGCTTTTATTTTGGAAATTATACGAAGGTTAACACTGTGATTAAAAATTGGGTAACAATTTAAATACTAGTGTATTTTAGAAATAACTTCTATAGACGTATAGAATAAACTGTGTCTTGTCGTTATATGAGTATCAATTCCCTATATGACCATTTGCTCTGAATTGTAATTTATTGTAATTTAAATTCTAAACATTACCGATTATGGAAATTTATATCACTGGATATTGGCATTGATTTTACCTTCCCTACTTCTTCTAACGCTTGTTGAGTGCCCTTATTGTGATATCCTGTGTCTCCTCCACCTCCCATTCCTTCAAAAGACTTCAATGGGACCGTCTCAGCTAGCCGCAACCGCCGAATAGCACATCAGAGACCTTTTAATACGCCATCTGCTTGCAATGGATAACCTTTTTACTTATAGAAGGAGGCTTTATGGCAAGTGTTAAATCTTTGCGGACTGTTGTAATATTGCTAATCGTAAAAATTGTGATGAAGAGTATACCTAAATATATATTATAAGTGAAAGGTTAGGTTACGACCTCACACAAAGGCTAGGAAATCCCACTCAATCGCTTGTGGGAAAGCAGTGGCAGTGAGGAGGTCGGTGACAACCGATAACAATGGGAAAACAATGCACTCGTTACGATGCCGGACTTTAGGTGTGAGTTGAGCGATAAGGAAAAATATAGTTTGAAAGCTGAGAGATAATTGGGGAGTTCGGAAACTGAGAGATAAGTGGAAGTGCGAAAACTTTCGTGCCTTGGGAGACTGCTCTGGTGCTATAGATACAAAAAAAGAACAATCTCCATGGCGTGTTGTAAGCGGTACGTATTGTCCTTTTCCAATGAGTCCCATTGAACCCGAGGTTTAGGCCTCTCACCGGTTGTTTCAACCGCGCGACGTCGTAAGCGGGAGCATTTGTACGGAGTATTGAGGCAGAAAGCTTTTTACTGGGTTAGTTGTTTTTTTCCTGGAGTGACGAAGTCAGCCTAGGTAAAGTCTTCGTCAGGTCGTCACTACATTGGGCAATTGCCAGTTCATGTGGATCAAAGGAAAATCACCACTGGACACTAGTAATTACTAGGCAGCAGCGACAGCTCCCAACATCACACAACGAATTTATCCCAGGATCTGCCAACGGACGCATTGTGCAGCTGTAAATTTAAAAACATTTGTAAGGAAGATGTGAGCCTTGAAGGTTAAGAGCGTGGTCGTCGGCCTTAGAAACTCATCAGAAGTTATGGGAAAAGTAATCACCGAAGCTGATCTTCTTAAGACTACACGAGTTGCTACAAAACAACTCAAACCGACCATCTATCATCCTTGTTTATTGTAGCAAGTTGCAAAAGTGACTGCGGTTCATCACTATCAGAACCTGCAATTAGTTTATCACCAGTCTCATAGAATATGTGTTTTCGAGTTGCATTCCTAAAACATAAGACACAGAAATGTGCATTAAATGGTGGAAGTATGTTTTTTCGTAGCGATATCGTTTACTTAAGAAACACTCAAATGCAGGATATGTTATATTAATATCCTAGCCACCGAGCATTCGAGTGTAAAAACACTGTGTTTGGGGTTCTTCACTGAACACAGAGTGTAAACACTACGTCGTCGCTAACTCTAATTTGTGGGACTGGAGCACCCACAGGATTAGCAAAAGACGAGAACAGGGTAACTGCCCGACTGGACGAGATCGCAAGATCGAACACTGTTCGGGCTCTATAATCACCCTCATTAACAGACGCAGCTGACATGCGTGGCTCAAATAATGATTATCAGGCATATTTAATTTGAAGCCTGTGGTCTTAAGAAAACACCTCGAAATGAATGATATGTTATATTATATATACTAGCCACGACATTCGAGTGTAAAAACTCTGTGTTTGGGAGTTCTCCTTCACGAACCAGAGTGTAAAACATGACGGGTCGTCGCTAACTCTAATTGTGGGGACTGGAGCACCCACACAGATATGAGCAAAGCCGAGAACGGGTACTGCCGACTGACGAGATCGCAAGATCGAAACACGTGTATCGGCTCTATAAGTCAGCCCTCATTAACAGACCACTGACATGCGTGGCTCAAATAATGATTATCAGGCATATTGTAATTTGAGCTGTGGGTCTTAGAAAACACTCGAAATGAAGGATATGTTTTATTAAATATACTAGCCACGAACATTCGAGTGTAAAAAACTCTGTGTTTGGTGAAGTTCTTCAACTGAACAAAGTGTAAAACATACGTCGTCGCTAACTCTAATTGTGGGGACTGACGCACCCACAGAGATTAGCAAAAAGCACGAGAACGGGTAACTGCCGACTGGGGGACGAGATCGGGCAAGATCGAACACGTGTATCGGGCTCGATAGTCAAGCCCTGATTAACAGACCACTGACATGCGTGGCTCAAATAATGATTATCAGATATAGTGTCTCCTCAAAAATATAGCTTGGTAGAGTGTGGGCGTTTTTAATCACTAAAGATATCCAGTTAAGTTTCAGTAGTGACAATGTAGCTTTTAAAAAGAGAGATATTCAGAGTTGTGTGTTGCTATAGCGTACTAAAAGGTCTTTTCAGGATTAAGTAAATTAATGGAATTGCCAATCCTCAATCTACTGAATAACTACCAAAAGTCTTGGGAAAAGCTATGTCAGGCGAAAAAAAAACTATCCAATTCAGCGCGCTCCATAAATCGTAACGCCGTCTCGAAAGGATTGAACCATTAAATAGTGACTAAATAACATTAATTAAGCATATAAACCATTTGAGTGTTCAGATCATGGCTCAAAAATAACAAAACTTTCTATGCTGTCAGCAAAAAATCTTGGTTTCCAAGAGCTCAGAAATTTTCCTCCAAGACTTTATCTCGTAGGAGCTCGTATTCCAAAAAGGCAACGCAATTAGAGAAGATTCTTTCCCCGTTATCCAAAAACAAATATATATTTCACCACATTAGCTGGAAAACCTTTCACAAGAGCATTAGCAACTATTTGGAAGCTTAAATCTCTGGCTAGCGCGGTACCCAATGGTTATTCAAAACACCCTTTTATAGCGCTGTAAAATTCGAAATGAAATTATATCTTACATTGGCCGCGCAATATTATACTACTACTTGATAAGAAGCACGAAAAGCATATGAACGTGTAGAAAAAATAAGTATAACGTCTGATCTAAAGATTCCTTCGAAACAGAGAAAAAAATTCTTAATCGAATGACAAAAACCGCACTTCACATAAGCTCTACCGATCTGTTGTGGCTGGCCGCCGCATCGATTCGTGGCCACCAAACCCCCCGATTGTACATCAGCCAATAAAAGAAGCCCGTAAAAAGATGTGGAACTCAATGTTATTTTCCCTGTCGCACTGCAGAGAAACGTCTATCCAGAAGATAAGCAAAGTGTTGGAATCGTAAAAACCTACGCTACCGTACGGTAACTAACAAAGAAAAGGAGCTTGTCGTGTGAGAAAAACGCGTAAGTGAAAGACAAAAGTTTTTCTTTGATCAAAGCATTATAAAGAAGTCTTGCGAGTGGATGGGATCAAACACTTTTTTGCTACCGCTTAACGGAAATGAACTAAAAACAATAGTGTTTGGCTATCACAACACAACGACAGTTATGTTCAGGGCTACTATATTTCGGGTGAAACTTCAAAAATTTCGATTCTGGTCTCTTCTTTTAAAAATCATCTCTAAACATCTTTGAAAATTGAATATTAGTGTTAGGGAGCCATCATTACTTTCAAATAAGTTCAAAAAGAATGTTAAAAGCCTAAGCGAAGTTGGTACGCGAGCGCTATACACGCATGTTTCGGAGGTCTTAGAGGTGTTCTTTTTGAAATTATTTTGAATGTTTATTGCGAGGTTTTATAAGCACAATTTCCTGAGAGAACTGAGTGGTGATCAAAAACAATGCCTCAGGCGGGAATCAACCCGCGCTTCATCCTATCCGGCGACGCGTGCTCTACCACTACACCACCGATGCACATTCTGCCCAACCACTCATTCTTCAGCATCTCTATGTTAGCTGCCGGTCACCAAACTTTAACAGGTTTGCTCGGGTATGCGATTTCGCTTTATAAAGCCAGTGAGCTGACATCCATCGCGATCACTAATATTCGAAATTTCTAGTATTTTTAGTGCATTTCGCAATGTTATAATATTTCAAAATCTCCTAAGAGATCTGAGTGGTGTGCAAAAACATGGTCACAAGCGGAAATCGAATCCGCGTTTCATCCTATCCGTTTCAGAAACAGTCGATGCCGTGAATCAGTTTGTTCTACCAGCTGAGATCTATGGAATTAGAATTGGTGATGGATATAGTGCCATTGTGCACTGGTGCCGTCACAACGTACGCCTCCCTCCTCGCTACAATGCAAGGCTTAATGTGGGGCGTGGGTCACTGATGAGGAGGGCGAGACTCCCGAAACGCGTGTTTGGCCCTGGCGTACCAAGCTCGCTTAGGCTTCAAGAACTCTTTTTGGAATTATTTTGAGTGTTCATTGCGAGGTTTTAAAACAGTCCATGCCAAGGATACTCCTAAACACATAGAGCAAGGTCATCTCTATTAGTTGATCACGTCTTCAACTCTTCAAGCACCAAGTTATCGAAGAAATTTCTGTTTTGAGAAGTAAGTTTTAAACGTAAGAGTTAATCACGTCTGCGTACAATATGATAATTCATCACATCCCGTGATTTTAAAGACAGTGAGTAAGAGACTTCTTTCTATTACCAAGTTATTACGTCGCCCTTACACGATCAAGATTTCGCACTGATTAAATACATACTTCTCACGGATTTTTTGGCGCGAAGCATCTGATCTGTGAACTGCACATCGTTCTCGGGGATTCCACTCTGTTTTCTGGACAACATTGACGTAATATGAAGTTTTTTCACTGAACAGTTCCTAAATTGCACTTATTCTTCAGAAAAGTTTTACATTCTGAGCCTTTTCGACAACTTTCAAATAGATTCCATAGGGCTACGATCAGTTGTGCACAAAAGCTTTTGAGAGTAATACTTTAATATTTTTGCGTAAGCAAAAGCCTATCCATGATCAGGAGTTTAGCTTCTATAAGCTCACCATTGCATCATCCACTATGCTGTCACAATACTCAATTTCGTTAGATGTGTAAAAATATCGCCACTCGGTTCCATTCGAAGGCGGAAAAAAGTTGCCAAAGGCAGTTTGCTATTCTAAACGTTGTGAACAATAGTTGAAATCGGTAAATCTCCTAATTTACAATTGAAATCTCATATATTCCTCACTTCTGTGTAGTCTTTTTCACAGTTTTATCCGTGCTCATGATAAGCACTACCGTCTATTGCTTTTGGTAAGGAAGAGACGCAAACCAAATCTTTATCACTCTTCGTAAATATTTTTAACAGTTCTCAAAGACAGGATAGGTGGAAGACTTTCATCAAATAGGTTGCAATCACATTCTTCAACGAGAATGTCTAAACTGTTCCCAATAGCGACTTAACTACCTACTATCAGTGTGTCACATACGGATACCGGCTTTCTTTGAAGAACTTATAGGGATTACTCTTCAAAGATCTATTTGATCAGTTCACATATTTTACGCTTTTATAAGATCTGATTTGGCACATTGAGTGCTCGACATACGTTTCGGCTTTTAAATCAGCTGGAAAGATCACCTGCCATTGCAGTGAAAGTCGACTGCGACTGCTCGATGGCTGGTAAAACAAATATAGCGTGCAGTGTAACATGTTTGACATCGACACCCTTATATGTAAGGGGGTTCCGTTGAACCGAAAGGCATGTGCTACTGATAAGACTTGAAATGAAAGCCGAAATTCACGTCTGTTACTCGAAGTGCTATATCAGACCTCATGAAAGGCTTCAAAATATGTTATCGCATTAGTTACTATTGAGCGAGGTCTTAGAACCATTTCGAATAGAAGGGTATTATTATACGCTTCCATATCAGCTCTGTATTACAGTAACATGTGTACTAATGTCATCTAATGTAAAGCGCGACTTTCTCACAACATATACAAATATATATACATATATGTGTATATATGCATGTACGTATACATATGTAGATATAGACATATATGAGCATATGTAAACACATACATACGTATATATTCACGCAAAAGCATACTTGTATACGCATAATTACATTTGTTTGACATTATGTATATATGCATAAATATATGCATATAGATATAATATAATCTGTTGTTAAGCAAGAGGTTCTAGGGAATCTTTGAGTTTCGTTGTTACGCGTAGATTAGCAGCAAAACAACAATAACTATTTTTGGAATTGTAACCGACGACTGCCCATAACTTGACTTGTTGACAAAGGTCCGCTGCGAACACCAAGCTCTTCAGCCAAACCACAAGTGCTCGATGAAGACTCAGCAAGCAGAGCGGCTTGCAAGTTACTTATATTCACAACAGATGCCGACCCAACGTGGTTTGTCTTCGAGATCGATCTGCCATCTTTGAAATCTCTTAGAACATCTCCTCACGGTCGCTTTTGCCGACGAGCCAATACCTTTAAACCTAACTAATCTCATTAACGGCTTTGAGAGCGTTAAGACTTTTCTCTAATAACGACGGACCAACACACGGAGACCATGCTTTTCAATAGGCCGAAATTAATGAACTAGACAAACATGCAAACTCATCATTAAAACACGACACAAAGACGTAAAAATAAATTTCTTAGAAATTCCCTAAAACTATTTGCTCAACCTCGTATATATATATATATATATATCTATATATATATATACGATATATATACGTATATATACGTGAATATATAGTTAATATATATATATATATACATACAGGGTACGGAAAATGTTCGGATGATCATTTCAGATATTTCAACAATAAAAAATGCTGCCAAAAACAAATAAATCCATTCAGTTGAAGAGATTGCGCTCATTAGATCAACTATTATACAATGATCAGAAACGTTTATAAGATATTTTCAAAATTGATAACGCTATGTGTATACGAAGTCGCCTACGAAAAACTTTTCATCGATGATCGCTCACGTTTTCAACTGATATTAATCCAAAAATGAAATGTAAAAGTTGTTTTAAGCGCCTATACGCTAGTGTAGCGAGTAGCCCAAGACTTGTTCCTCCAGCATGGACCACGCGGAGTTATTCATTGGATTGAGATCTGGCGAGTTTGACCGCCAAATGTCCTTGCCTCAAAAGCCTAGAAACAGCTTTTACAAAGGCAATCCCTGAGCGGGCCGAATGCACAGGAGCTCACTCCGGTAGAAGTGTAAATCAGTTGGTTGTAAAGTGTTGAGTACCTCGAGCCTCCAGGACGACCCGTGAATTTTGCCGCTGATAGCTGGCAGCGTTGATTTTGATGTTCTCGTTACTGAATACCAACGGCGTCTTTGCGGAGGCGCAAACGCCGTATAATGCGGCGCATGGTTTTTGCTACAGCGGACTTCTGCTGACCCTTCTTGAGAAGTTGACGTCGATTCTGGCGATGTAGATTAGTTCGACTGAGAATCTTCTCATCCGTTAAAAGCACCCTCAACAAGCGAAAAGTAGATAATAACGTAGAGTGGTGTGCAAAAACGTTTGCATCAGAGGGCTGCGAACCCACATTCTACTCTATCCTGGCGTGTGCTGAACCTTTGCACTACCGACGCTACGTTTATGAGTCATGGGGCTAGATTGAAACATCGACCATGTGTGCATTGCATAGCGTTCCTGACTAAGGCGCCACGTGTGCTCTTCGTATGCAATACTAAAGAATGATCGTGTGCATTATTCTTTCTACACTGCAGCCATGACTACGATTTTTATCAATCGAAATTATCTGTTTTTATTTCTACATTTACTTTCTATTTTTCCTCTAAGCTCCTATAACTTTTTTACTTTTCATTTCTGTGTTCCAGTTCCTATTTCAAAACTTTTAGCCACGCAGGCTTCGAAGTATTTTCGTTGAAGTTATGCACTCGAGATTTCATATGTCATAGCTCTATCTCTGTTCAGAGCTCAACTAACGAAGCAAATCTGATCTAGAATGGGAATCAGCTGTTTAAATCATGTTAACCACGTCAAAATGTCGAATACACACAGACGTCTTCTCTAGATTGAATTCAAATTCTTTGAATAAAAAGAAAAGAACCTCGCAGAAATTGCATAAGACTGTGTTATAAGCTGCTCATTGATTTGAAAACCTGTGTTTATATTTGCGGAAACCTTACAAAATTTTACAGAATGCTTTCCAGCACTCTGATAGACAACGTTCTTCTATATTATATGGTTATAGATTCTCATAAGCGAACAAAAACTTACGTGAAAGAATCTGGAGTGAGTTTCGTGACATATGGATAGATGTCTGGGTGGCTAAGGTCAGAATTGGTCAGAAAACCCCAACCAAGAAGAGGTTTTCTATAGAATGTCGATAGATGTGCCATTACCGTCGCCGCTAAAAAGACTTTATCAATGGTTTGAAGGCCATCAACATAAGCACTAAGCAGTAATTATGACAACAAAAGTGTTTTTCATCTATAAAAAGATAAAGCTCTTAACGTTGATCAATCCCTGACGGATGCGCCGTGTTCGTCTTCGATTTTTAACCACGTCTGACGTGATTGAATGCAAATATCTGGCCTCTATGATGACTCGCTATGGCCTCCCGCTCAACCGAGTTAGTGCTGCTCATGCTCCGAGACAATTCTGCGACTACTCTCGTATCAACTTCTGACCCCAGAGAAATGTATGGTATGGTGGGTCATAAGCGCGAAGAGCCATTCACCTTGTGTGCGACGCAGAGCATCTCGAACCACTGCGCCACATGCGGCTCTTTCACTTACACAAACTCACTATCAAAAGATTTAGTACTGCTGAACGAAAAAGTTTGATAAAGAAGTCCAATTACTAACGTGCCAGACAAGGCGGAGCGATAACGACGTCTACGTTGTTCTTCTTCATGAGCTCAATTGCCACCGTAACAGCTGTATCAGCATTGCATTCCGTGTAGTTTACATAAAACCTTTAAAAAAGTCTAATAGTTTTTGTTTTGGGTGTTCTTGAGACCTCGCTCAGAACAACAGGCATTGGTAACATCTCATAACATACTTTGAGCGTTTTATAAAGTCTTTTATGGAACTTATATAATGTAAAACACGTATTTCGGTGTAACAGTCTCGTCAGTTGCACGGTGCCTTTCGCTTCAGTCAGTTCCAGGTGAAGATATCTCCTATAGAAAGAAGCCGGCGCGGTAATACTCACACGCACCGTCAGTTGACAAAATCACCGTACGGATTGATTTTACCACTTGACAGCACGTGTAAATATTTCGGCGTTAGTTCCCTCATATGGGGGATCTTTATCCACGGAACTGACTGAGCCGAAAGGCACCGTGCATCTGACTAGGCTGTAATGCCAAAACACGTGTCTTGCACTGTTTAAGTGCCATAAAAAATCCAAGAAAGACTCATCGTATGTTATCAAAGTTCAAATAGTTATGGCACGCACTTTCTTCCAGACATAATGATAAAATAACTTTCATAGACAATCGAAAATAGAACCTCAACCAGTTTGGAACGTAGACTGCTTCGAATTTTTCTTAAAAATTTGTGGATAATAATCATTAGTTAGTAGAATTCTTTTTGTCATCACTCTTTTTGTGACTCAAGGCATCGATCTGTTAGCAAGCCACTGTCAACAGTTTGGCTTACCAAGCCAATATCAGCATGGCAGATATTGTAGATATGCAAAATCAGCCAAATTTCTTTTATCAAGCTGCTTTTGAAAGTGTTATTGTTACAGATATATACCCAATAAGTTCATCGTTGGATAGCTTGAATCTTGGCAAATTCAATACTGTATTTGCATTTTTAAAACGCCTTCTTAGTGCGCTGTAACAATTGAAATAAGATTGCGTCCTCACTTTCGGCGTGAATTTTTGCGCCCTCAGGTTTTTGGACGAAACATCTAAAGAGTTTTAGTACCGCTTTGAACGCCTGAGAACGGAGACTCTAGTTATTCAGGTGCGACAGACCCACGGCGCCAGCCTCGTCTTGCCGCGCGCGATGAGCACTCTGTGCTGCCGAGTGGTTAGTGATGCTGCTGGCCGTCGGGAAGAATATTACTGGTCCGTATCAAGACGCTTGACAGCGGATTTTTTTGGTGCTACTTTTTTGGTATCAAAGGTTATTCTATAGACGTGATTATAGTGATAAGCTCACTTGCCTCAAAATCACAACCTTTCCGTGAGATGCGTAAATCTATGGGGTAACAATAGAACAAATGAACAGGTTTTGCAAAACTGACATGCATCCACTCCTGTATAAGATTTTCGGTTCTTACAGGTTGAAGGCGACAAACGAACATCAGACTCCGTTCGTTGAACAAGAAATTTTCGTAAGAGTGTTAGTGATCATTCGAAAGCTTAAATCTCTCGCTAGCGGAGTACGTGGGCGTTTTTTAGAACACCCTCTTCTACAGCTGTATAATTCAAGATAGTTTCAAAAAGATAATGCTGAGTTGTATTCTTCTCGCTCTTACAGCCCTACACAGAGACATTTTCAAAAACCATGTTAACTTCAGAATTTCCGAAACTTGACCTATCGAACCACTTGTGAATATTTAATGAAAAGCCATGCAAGCCCTAACTCAGCTAACAACCAAGCTCATTGTAAAGCATTTTATTTTTGCTGTTACAACGCACCAAGAATATTTATTTGGAAACAAGCACGGTACTTGATTTAACGAGATTCAAACTTCTGCATAGTTGCCAAAAATCCATCTAGAGAACATGTTCTGTTTAGAGAAAAAGATCTTCGAACAGCTGTGCACCAGGACGTGCTCAGAATACAGGAAAAAGAGGAAGAAATCATGTTTACATGTAGAACAACCGTTGAGGCACTAAGAACGCCATAAATGTCTTATGCATTCGGAAGACTTGCTCAGTACTCCTGTGTGCATATCTCAAGCGGAAACTCCTGAGATGCATCGTGTACAATACATGTGCGGATAGTGATGAGCGAAGAGCAGTACAACTTTTCATGCACAACGAATTTCTTTTTCACTATTCCACCTTGCTCTCCAGCTGCTTTACCTCACTTCTTTATTTTGATGAACTAATCCAGGGTCCATTACATGTAGCACATGCAGCCGCCAACCTTTGTGGGCTTTTAGCAGATTTCCCCACTCAAACCTGGCCGAATTTAGCAACTATGAATAAGTGGGAGGCTTAATTAGGCTTGTTTTATCTGTTTCTATTATACCTACAACCACTGTTCTCCCCACAGCTCCAGTTCATGACTATGTTTCATTTACCTTCTCAATATCGCTGTGTTGCCCATTTCCTTCCAGCCAAGTTATAGTGAGTGATTTACTTGTGAATAATTTTCAAAAGTTTTTTTTCTGATACTCATAAGACGAACTTATCTCCATCAACTACATCATTCGAGGAAAATTAAACATAATGTGTTGCTTTGAGAAACAAATAGCTATTGGTTCAACCTTGCAGGTGAGACCATTTTAATCCTTGTCTATCTCATCAAATCACAGCATGGTTGCCATTTAATAGATCGTGCCCACGAAGTTTATGTGCACCGAAAGTGTTTATTAGGTTCGAAGTAATCACTAAGGGTGCAGCGAAATGGTTTTCTGAGGCATCGTTACATTGTTGGTTTGCTTTTTTTCTTTGCTTGATTAAAAAAAAGGAATTGTTGGCCAGAAAATGCAAAGTTCAGGAGGCGTTTTTCAGCTCAATCAGTTGACACATACATTGCAATCTGTATATACTAAGTTATCCCATAATTTTTTTCACATTTTGGCACTCTTACAAGTTCATTCGTTATTTATCTAGAAAAACCGTTATTTATTCGAAAGATAAATCGTTATTCAATTAGAGGGAAAAAATTCATCGCCAACATAATCACCATCATGACCAATGGTATACAACAAATTGCTGAGCAGAGGTTGATACCTTCCTCCAGAAAGGATGTGGGTCACTATCAATGAAGTCGGTGAGGTCACTTTTAGGCTGATTGTAGTCTTTCAATTTTTTTTCGCGCAGATGCTGCTTCAGGGCGCGGAAGGGATGATAATCCAATGGAGAAATGACAGAGCTGTACGGTGGATGTGATACCTTGACCCAGTCCACTTCTCCAAAATGTGGCGAGTTGACTTTGCAATGTGACGTTGAGCGTTATTCTACTATCCTGGATAAGAGCGACACTGAATCGTTTTGGACGTTCTCTCGCACTGCTGCGGCTAAATTCTCGACTTAAATTTTGTATATGTTGGCAGTGATTGTTTGCTCGTTGTTGAATAGTTTCCAAAACAACATACTCTGGCAATCTTAACAAACTGAGCGTATTCTTCCAAGCATGCACAAGATGTCCAACGAGATATCACTTTGCGGTCACCCATTTCATTTAGGTGGTGAGCGACGTAGCTCCGACCTAATCCATCTGTCACTAGAGGATTTAAAACAGAGAAAAAAAATTCAATTAAACAAAAGTGCAAAAGAAATTGTGGGACAATCCATCAAATCTGTGCAGACATTCATCAAAGGTTCAGAGCATTACGGATATCATGGTGGTCATATGGAGTGAAAGGTTATTTCGGTCGAAGGGTTTCCAAGTTGTAATTGTCGTGTCCTGCATTCAATACATCTAGAGCATTACCGTAAGAGATACAAGCGCTTTGCTTCTTTCTCTCAAATTAACGCATTATGGAGTGAAACAATGATTTTGCTTACATAATTTTGAAAAGGATCCATACCATTTGTTTTTTTTTCTATTAGTCGACGAAAGATTTTCAATCCGAGAATCATGACCTACTTTCATAATTAACGAATAACAAAAAGGAGTGAAGTGAATCTGTTTCGAATTGCACAGTAACTTGTGGAAGTAGTCAGTCTACCGACGATTTTCACTTCTTCGTCTCTAATATCCTTGACATTTCATGGCCACAAATGCCGATTGCACCACCACTTCAAGAAATGATAGTAGTGCTCAAAAATAAGAAGTTGGGTGAAGCAACAACTATGAACTTGCTATACGTCAACTTCGTGAATTTAAAAGGGTTCATGTGCTGGATAAGTAATTTGAAGCATTATAAACTCTGAAGAGCATGATTACCTGCCACAATTTTAGAACCTCGTGTACCATAATTTCTAGATACACTTTTAGCATGACTTTAGTTAAATGAGTTTGAACCAGATATTTTATCTGATCCCTTGTGTCTGCGTTTTGATTAAACTGAGATAATTTTGCTTTATCAATATTATGAATTGGAAGTAGTTTGAAATGGAATTAAAGGCTCACTCAAATTCAATACCACTTGATACGCCTTCCATCTGCATCCGATCCATAGCTATGCCGATTGCACCACCACTTCGAGAAAATCCAATGAACGATGGAAGCACTTTCTCCACAGCAGCGATTCCAACTTTTACCTGAATGCCCCGTTCAAAACAACATTTCTTAAAGTTAGTGACAATTTTCAATTTGACTTGTTTCAAACACACGAATGAGTTGCGAAATTTCTAAATATTTTTAGTGACTACATTAGATACTGATTCGTCTTCAGTAGAAGGAAAGAAAAAGTACTTCATCCACATTAGAAGAAAAAGAGAAGCTTACCTTCTTCTTCTGTTGCGAGAAGACTATTGGAAGTAAAAAGACAAACGACAAGTAAACCATACGATTATGGTGTTCTAATAGCACGTGAGGTGAGATAGTTGAGGATTTCTTTGGTCTCGAAAAAATGATCAGGCACGAAGCCATTCAATTCTGATCCTTTTGAACTGCAGGTCGACTTCTCCTGCCCTTCAATTTCAATCCTCCTCTTGTTTACGATGAGCCTATAATACACCCAACGAATCATCAGCCTCGTCCAAATTTGAGGGAGATAAATGGAAAGTCCGTGATGTGCACATTCTGGTGTATAGGACCGAACTTGATAAGCAAAGCTTTCAATGGTTAATTTACTTCGGAAACGATCTAGAAAAATTGCACCGGAATGGAA
Source organism: Parelaphostrongylus tenuis (assembly GCA_019055375.1). NCBI lineage: Eukaryota > Metazoa > Nematoda > Chromadorea > Rhabditida > Metastrongylidae > Parelaphostrongylus > Parelaphostrongylus tenuis. Next base: position 165,219 of record JAHQIW010002865.1, on the reverse strand, counting down.
CGAAAAAGGCTAAGCTCTCTTGTCTTCTCAAACCATTCACAAATCATAAGGTTTTTTCATAGCTCAAAAAGCCTAGCACAAAAAGTTTTCTGATAGTATTGGGTGGAGTACTATCTAACAATTATTAGGTTAATATGAATTTCTGCACTATTGCTCAACTTTCACCTTGAAAATGTGCGCTCTTACTTTGTGATTGAGGATGTGCGCCTCCGTGAGCAGATAGCAATTTATTCGACGTGTTTAAGACTTTGAAACATTTTAGAAATAAATCATGATACTAACAACTACTAGAACGTCATCTTCAATGCCTTTGTAGACGTTCACAAGTGATAAGACGAGGTTTTTCGAGATCTATCAACGAAGAAGAAGAGTGTTGTGATAACAAATGTAAAAGGATTTACTAAATGAAATAGAGTGAAGCTAGTTCATGTAGCACTGAACTAAATATGCTAGTCCGTCTTTCTGATAGACTCTAGGATTGTAACCACTCATTGAGGATTGTCTTGATCTGTCATCTATCTGTACTTGTGATTGGCTAGTCGCTTCATAATTGAGTTGGTTGCTTATTTCTTCTACGACATTATTTCTTCTTCTATTTCTTCTCAGACAAAATTTCTATTATACTGATTGCCATATATTTCAAATTTCGACCAGCACTCTTATTACTTGACCTAAAAAAATGGATATTTATCATTCTTATCAGGAATGCTTTTCATATACCGCTGTTAGTTACTGGTTCATTTACATTGGATGGAAAATACGGTTCATTGTTGTACTGAGTACTTACGAAAGCGGTCGCCTGTCCTATCGCATAAAGTCGCAACGACAGTTATGGAGCCAGAGAGAACAAAACGAAAGAAGAAATTCAATCGAAGCCACCAGACAAAAACTTGTGAGCAACATAGAATCGAATTTCATTCGGATGAGAATCGGGTGAGTTCAAATTTTTGGTATCGAACAGCAGCTTAATGTATCGTTGACTGGTGTTGTTTAATTGTTGTGCAGCTCAGATTTTGAATGTTCAGACAGATTCTTTTGATTTAACTGCTTTTGAGTGGGTATATGTTATAGATAACCCAATGAAAATGTGTGATATGCAAAACTCTTGCGTCAGGCGGGACTCGATTCCAGATTTCAGCCTACCCGGGGCGCGTACTCTAACCCTTTTGCACTACCGACGCCAATGTTTGGCAGCGTGACTGGGTTCAATGTCGATATCGACTACCCAGGCCAAACCGTTGGCACTGTTTGTTGACAGATAGATGCGTTGCAGAGTAGGAAGAGCGGTGGCAAAATAGGCGTCGATATCCAAGTTCTTTGATGAAGAAATTTTGCACATGACTCAACATCATTGTGTATAACTCAGATATTGTTTTTGATCAGGAATACGATGTGCCAGTGGACGCTAATAATCAGAGTCCGATTCCAACGCTCTCATCTTGTAGTATACCTTCTGCTTCGTAAGAATTAGCTTCTTTTGTTGTGTGTTCAGAGTTTATCAAATATTTAAAGGGTTTTTACTCAGTTTTTACTCAAATGACGTGACTAATAAACCATAATGTCTTCATTTTAAGGAGATACCTTGACGAGATTGCGCTTCTAAAACGTGGAAAGATTACTCGTGACACTCCCAAACACACATATATGAGAGGAAAATCCAAAGAAAAAGTTGAGAACCCTCAAGAAGAGTAAGCGGGCACTAATTGATTTTTTGTCGAAAATAGCTTATAATACAAATCACCTCAATCCTTTACTTTCAACCGTTTATATGACCTCGCTCGAAAACAGTAATAATCCGATAAAGCTTATTATGTTGCGAAAATTTTATGAGGTGCGGTATGGCACTTATACAGCACTAGGCAGCTGTTTCATTTTTCCAAGCTTATCAGTAGCACGGCGCCTTTCGGCTCGGCCGATCCTTTGCAGGGGATATACTCCTACTTATAGAGGAATAGACGCTGAATTATTTAAACCACTTCATGTCGAGTGATGAAATCCCCTGACATTGCAGTGACCACAGCCGAGCGCTTATGGCTAGCTCAAAGATAACATAACAAACAATCACATTATCACTGTTTTCGAGCGAGGTCTATATAATGGTTGAAAGTGAAGGTATGATTCATTCTAACAGCCATAAGCGCTCGACTGTTGTCAATGCAATGTCGGGGAACTTTGTCCTCGACCCGCAGTGATTTGAATAATTCGGTGCCGATTCCTTTAGAAAGGGGGTATATACCCCTGTGAGGGATAGGCTGAACCGAAGGGCACCGTGCTACTGATGAGCCTGTAATGGAGAAACACGTGCCTAGTACTGTATAAATGCTGTAGCAAACCTCATTAAAGGCTCAAAATATGTGAGATTATCATTTCAACCAATGAAGATACCAGCCATTCTCTGCTGACGAAGCCGTTCACATGGCTTGTCATGTGTCGATATTTATGAAGTTGTATTCTAAAAATTTATTTCGTTTAGTTGTCTATTTTAACGAACAAAATCACGACATTTACCTTTCAGTTTGATATCCTCTTCACCGATAAAATACCTAACATTTACCGTACTGAACAAAAAATAAAAATCAACGATTTACTTATCAAAAATGATGGCGATCATTGCGTACGATACCGGGGTCGTCGATTCAGAGACATCTCTGACCCTCTTATATGGCTTAACTCTCTAGAGCACGCACTTCATTCAAAATCAAAACTCTTGCGCCTCTAAACTCTACTGTAGTGGGCGCACTGAGAACGCCTTTCCGTGGAGTAATCCTAATATAAAGTCCGTGTTCCACAAACTACCAAACAACTACAATAAGTCCAGTAAAAAAGTTGTGTAGGACGAAAAAAGCCTCTGAATATCAGCGTGTTCACACACAACCATGCGCACCGTACGAAAGAAACAGACACGCGTGTGCACAAAATGCTGCACATCGTCCTGAAAAGGCTAGCAGACGACCTTATCAGTTCGCAGCTATTTGCCGCGGAATTCCTTAACGTCTTTCTCTGAATTAGTTTTTTTATTACGTTATCAAAAAGGAGTGATTGCTTTCATAGCTCCGGTGAGAATTTTTACATCAGTTCCTTCGATATCTAGATCGATCCGTTCAGTTGCCGTACAAATTTCAACACGTCATTGTTGGCTTCGACTTGAAGATCTACTGTCTGTTCTGTCATTCATATGTTCAAGGCTAACCAGAAATAAACTGCACTAAAAGACAGATATCCGTGCTATTGTGCTCAAGGGATTACTAAGGAACACGTAGCGTAGCTAAGAATAACTCTACTTCCAGGATAGAGTGGTCGCTTAATAAGTGACTGCCCTGCTGCAATAAACGATAAGTTTGAAGGGCTCCATAAAAAATATGATGAAATTTAACTAAGAGTAAACCTGTCATAGACAAAGTTTGGTGTTTTACCGGAGTTACGTTTACTGCTGGCAGCAATAAAAACAAAGAGAGTCGCTAGGAATGACTTAGTTGCCACTATGAAAACATGGAGCTGAGTCTTTTGAGTGAAACGTACTCACTAAACATATTTAAACTTCGAAAAGTATTAATGAGGCTTACAAGTGAGCGTTGATATTAATGTTCGGTAGCAAATATTTCTAAGCCTATCCCTTTCGCTGGACAAGAGCTTTTCGTAGAGATTGTCAATAATCATTTGAACGTTAAATCTCTGGCTGGCATAGTATACGGCCAATTTTTTAAAAAGTCTTTATCTTGAAGCTTTAATGAAATGAAAACATTTTCGCTTCACCCACGCGTTTTTCTCGTAAGACAGAGCTCTTTCACTAGACTATTAGTAATTATTCGATAGCGTAAGACTGATTCCAACACTTTACTTACTTTTTGACAAGCCCTTTTCTTTGCAGTTCAGCAGGGAAAATAGGACTGATTCACAAACGTGAGCAAGTGTTCTTTGGCCAATTCACAGGCCGTAATGAGATGGAGAGGGCGAGAGGGGGATTGGGCGATCACCGATCGATGGCGCCTATGTGTACTGTAATTGTTGATGTTTAATTAGAGATTCTTTCTCCGCTTGAAAGAAGCTTGCGAATTAAACTTTGACTCAGATACTAAAAGATTTTCTCTACACGCTCATGCGCTTTTCGTGCTTCCAGCGCAGTAATAGTTGAATTGCGCGGCAAATATAAAAAAATAACTGTATTCCGAATTTCACCGTATCAAAAAGCATCTTTATAAAAAACTGGCCACATATCGCGTTATCTAACCACTTAAGCTTTCGAATGATTACTAACACTCCTATGAAAATTTCTCGGTCAGCGAAAGGGGTAGGCTTACAAGCTGGGCTACCAAATGGAAATGAACCAAACGTTCTCTTTTTACCTTTCATGATAAACTTAATCGAAGCTCTACTTATTGATGATTTAGTACAGTTTAGGCCAATTACAATAGCTGAACTAAATACTCGAGGCTTAAAAGTTTCTGACAACCACATCATTTATTGCATCCCTAATGAGTGAGTGAAATTTCCCAGCTCAAATTTTACAATGATTTCTAATCACATAAAGCGTCATATAGTTAATATTGCAGTACACAACTTCAAGAACTAAAATCCGATGTTTCTCATCAATCCGAATCATACAGTAGTCAATCAACGAGTTCAGGAACCAACGATTCGGTGAGAAATTGAATGACAAGTGATGGTTCTTCCTTTTATCGTGGACACTTTTTTAACTGTTACTTTTTCCACTATTTTCAAGCGTTCCGAAAAAGATGTCAAGGAATACGACGTAGGGAGCCCAAACGAAAATTCCAAGTTACGAATCACCGTAAATGCGCACAATGATCGCAGGTGAATTTTTTTCATATAGTTCAATAGAATTGATAAGTTTAATATCATATTTAGTTACCAATTGAGCACTGGCAACAATTATTGCATTCTCAAACAAAATCCAAAGGTGCGTTTCGATCTTTGACAATTGTCAGTTAGAAACAGCGACAACAGAGATGGTTTTCTTACAGCGTGTTGTCCTGGTGACGTGGAAGAATTAAGCGGAACAATCTACAGAAGTGTCCAAACTCATAGCTACTTTTGGAAATTCGCTTTCCATGCCCTTTCAATAAAATGTCCTCAACTGTACTCCTAGTCAAAAACACCGTGCATGCTTTGGAACCCAATGGCATGATAAGTGACAAAGTTGTTTGTTACAGACGATTAATCATGAGCTAAAGTGACGAAAAATACAAATTTTCAGTAGTGAATAAGTAGATATCCCTCCAATCGACTTTTTTCAACCTCCCTATGAGCATTCAATACAGTCTATGAAATAGTTTAAAGCCTTCTCAATGTTGATATCATTGGTTTACGTAAGTTTCGGCGGTATCGCCGGCTTCATCAGAGCCGCACTCCCCTCACTGCTTCTGATGAAGCTGGCGATACCGCCGAAACGTACGTAGCGTACTGACGTACCAACCTCGAAAGGCTTTGAAAATTCCTCAATATACTATATAATGTTTATAGTGAGGTTGAAAAACAGTTTATTAAAAGGATGTCTACATATAAACTACCACCCGTAATCCAGCGACTGAAAAAAAATTCTGTCAACACAGTATCATATGATATCACCATGACCTATCCTCATCCCTGCTATAAAATAGAGTCCAGTGTGGGGCGTGTGGCACGAATCTTTGGATGCCTTAGTGGTTGGTATTTACAAGCAACAATTTCCTGATCGCTGGTCTTGTAGGAGTACCAAGAAAGCATTTTTTCGTACGAATAAAATCCATGTGACCCCGGTGTCGTTAAGTGATTTGTCATGTGATACCTTCCAGTCTCAAGAACTCATTTCCACCAAAAGGTGACACCAAAGCAAACTGATGATCTTTTGTCGAACACTTTCTCGCGAATTACATTTTTAACTCTATCACGATCACGTGTACTAATTCCGGCACATTTGTCACATAATTTCAACAAATGCGCTAATTGCTTAGCCTAAAATTTCGCCCCTTTAGGTCTGCATTTCTCTGGTCTAAAATTCCTTTGAACGAAACAACAAAGCAAATCAAGCTATAGAGTTATGACTTTAAGAAAACAATTCGCGTTCCTATACTGATCACTTATTTCCAAAAAAACTTATTCCGATGCACATAAATACCACGCTTTATCGCATGCTCTAATATAGCGCCAGGCAGGCTGTTAATGGATGAGGAGAAATGAAGTGAACATAATCATAGAACGCACGAGATTTGAACTTACCAGATGCACAGGTTAGCGACTAAGCAATAGATGAGATCGAATCTGTTAAAGGAGATGATGAAGCCCATTGGAAACTAAAAAAGGTGAGCTCACAGTTGGCATAATAGGTCGTTGATGAGCGCATGATAGAACTATATTAATAAACTCTGTGACAAAATAAATACTACATTTTGATCTGTTTCAACTTAATACCGTATGCTAGTTGATGCATTCTACAATCAGCATAGCTAGGTGTAGGATCGTTGCCCAGATTCGGAAAATCAGGCGTTATCGCGAATGTGTTGAGAGAGCGTAGGTAACGAACTTAGAAGACTGTCCGAAAATATACCTGTATAGCCAGAACAGATCAAGAAAGTTTCGTGAACATTTTCATATCGTTAAAACTTGACAACATTGTTGATGCACTATGGTGCTGGTTCGCCCATGCCTGGGCTCACGAGGTTTCTCGCTCTTTGAAGGTGCCAAAATTATCATTAGATTTGTCGAGAAACGGCTGCGTCGCTGCCGTCAAAGTGGGGACCTCATTTCGGCTATCCCGCGACTCCACGGACAATCGACTCGATCAGTATCCAACAACATTCACAGCGAAGACGAAAATCTCAAGCAACAGCCAAACCCACAAGCAAAAAGCTTGAAGAACCTCACTTGGTGATGGATGCGAAGAAATAAGTGGAACTCAAGATATGCATTGATCCTTATAATTTGTGAGAAGGATCTACCGAAATAAAAAAAAAAATAGTGAAATCAGTGTCTAGAATAACAATGACAAAGTTTATAGCAAAAGCTGGTTTACGTAAAAGACCGATATAAACAAATTTTTGGAAAATTAAAACTCAACGACCCAACACGTTCATAAAGTTCAAAACATTATGCTCGTTTAAAATATACATCCAATAACGTAACGCAAGCTCAATGTAGTATCTACGTAGACGAAAACTAAAGATCTCTAAGAACATTTTTTTGAGCCCATCAAACACTTTTTTAGCCATTTTCCTATTTTGTGAGCCGAAGTTTAGAACAGTTGTTTCAACTAAGTACCTCGCCTAGTCAAAACTGATTACTGATCACCAAATCAATACTGCATCCAGTACAACGCTGTGAATCGTAAATAAACATTTATTACCAAAGTCGTTCAATGTATAAAGTGATTGAATCATTATTTGGAAAATGATGGAAGGGAAGAAGAGCTCAGTGTTCCTTCAAAACGTCGGACATTATTTTAGCACACTCCTGTGCTTTCATGTCATTCATCTTTCGTTCAACAAACATTGTCGTTGAGGTAGACATCTGCAAAAGGTGAAATGAATAATTGACTTCTTTGAACTAGTCGAAAAAAAAGTTCTTCCAACACATTCGCGACGAAGCCCAATATTGATCTCTAAATTCTTTACCTTTTAGACACTTCACTGATTCGTCTTCACAGTGTTTTTTTTTTTTGTTCACTGTGCGGATCCCAGTACATAGAGCATTCTATTCGTTATTTCCTCTTCTTCTTGAAAGTCGAAGAATACTGGTTAAGCGAGTATCTATGTAATCGCGAGGAGAGCCCGGCTGTGGTGTTCCATAAGGCTTGTGTTGACTACCGGAAAGAGTTGGGGCTGTGGTTCGGTTCACGGGAGCCGCGAGGAACTTCGCAACCATTCGGCCACTGCGCTCCTCCCTATATCTTAATACTCACAAAAAAGCAGTGGCCACACGCTAACTCTATCACGATCATGGATATTTTCGTGTGTCGGGTCTATCGAACACCGTGTCAGTGCAATGCATTCGAAATCCGCATTGAACCGAGATGTACGAGTGGCTCGTTAGCTTGAGCAACTGGCACAGCGCAATAGTTTCCTGGGATTATTGTTCTGCTATTCAGTTCCTTCACATGTTTTCCGTGTGCTTTTTAACTTCGACGTATCCGCTATGTTCTTTTGTCTATGTTCCTATGTCTTTGAATGCCTTTTCAATGCGACGGAAAGAAAGCTTCCGTTATCTAATCATAGTGTCAATCGCAATCCGCATAGTTTTCGACGATAGCTAAAACGTATTTCTATATCTCTTTCATGTTTTTGATATCCACCAATTAATTCCATTTTGCAAAAAGCGGCTTTCAACAACTGTAGCACACTGAGGACACCTATCCATGGAACGGCATCAGAATATAATCTGAGTTTGACAAGCTAGGGACGGATTTTGAGAAGTTCAACAAAAAAGTTCCATGCGGCGAAAGAGGCCAGGAAAGAGCGCGTGCATCAAGATCAAAACGTAAGGTCCAAAACGTTCGGTAGCGTACATACCGAAACCAATGCGCATGGCTGTAAAAAAGTTAGGTTGGCTTGCATTTAGTGTAGCTGGGGATACCTGATACTGTACTCTATAGCAGAAATCTCACAGAGGAACTAACTCTTCTCAGTCGATATCCAATCCTATTTTGGAGAAGCCACCGATCGAGTAAGAGATGTCGCAATCAAATATGGGCGGCAAAATGAACGGCCAGAAAAGATGCGGATTGAAATTAACCCATGTCATCGCTAACGCGTTGAAAGGAGCAAGGAATAAAACAACTAGCAAGCGGAAAAATCAGTTGAAATATATCTGAGTGAATACTTGAAATTTCTAGTGTTTTTGCTGCACTTTTTCCAGTGTTATGATGCTACATATATACCCAAGAGAACTGAGTGGTTAGCAAAAGTACGACCTTGGACAAGAATCAAACCCACGTTTCATCATACCGAGGACGCGTGCTATCACTACACCATCAAGGTACCTCCGCGTCAACACTCATTCCTTATCATCTCTGTGTTAGCTGTCAGCCACCAACCTTTAACAGGTTTGGTCGGGTATGGTGCATTGGTAGCACGCGTTTCCGAGATGGATGGAACGCGGATTCGACTCCTGTCTGAGGTCGTACTTTTGCTCACCACTGAATTCTCTCAGGTATATTTGAGGAGCAAATACAGGAAGTTACTTACAGAAATGTGTACAGAATCGGCGCAACACGGCTTAGTTTCGTCTAGCGCCTCTGGGACCATCACGGTTAATATTATAAGCGCCTAAATTATGAACAGATTCAGAGAAAAATCATGGATAAACAGTAGAGAACAACATTCATACCTTTTTCATATTAGTGAGCACACGATTTAAGCCAACAAAAACACGAGGTTCCAAGCTGGACTCTATCTTAACTCCAGCAGCAGCATGATATGAGCTCGGATTACCACGATAAATTACTGAAAATGAAGGGTAAAAGATAAAACTCTCGTTGAACATTATCTGAGGAGTGCGCCATGCATTCATCTTCATCTAGCTGTGAGGTGACTGAATGCATATTTTACCTTACAATGACTCACGGTGGCCTGCCGATGCATCAGGTCAGAGCTGCTGACCTCCCGGACAAGTTGGTACCACTTCAACGCCCCAGAGGATGGAAGGTTGGTGAGCTTTGAGCGCGGTATCAAACCACCGATCATCCACTGATCGTCCACGTGTGGGTTGCGGAGCATCTCTAACCATTGCGCTACACTCGCTCAATTGTTAAAAATATTCAAAGAAACGCAGAATCAAGGCCTATGAAGGATAAGTTTGAATTCTCAAAACGCTAATGGATATGTACCTGAATATTCTCATTAGACCCTTTCATTATTATTTGAGCCAACTTGTCGTGTGGTCTGGTAAGGGCTCTTGTACAGCCCGATGCACGTGTTTCGTCCTTACAGACTCGTCAGTCGGGCAGAACCCGTCGTCTTTCGACATTTTTATAGTCGGTTCTCTCCGGAGCCCAGCTTCCCTACAGAGACTCATCGAAGACGAACGTTTTACACTCTATGTCAAGTGAAATTTTCACCAAACACAGTGTGTTGCGCACTCGATTGCTTTTTGGCTGGTATTTTTATCATAATTATACCTTTATTTCAAGTGCTTTGTTAAGCGGTCTTGACAAAGCACTCGAGATGAAAGTATAATTCTCTTATAAATTAGAAAACCAGTGAAAATCCCTACAGTAGTCACATCCATAAGGCAGGCCACAACGAACACACCATCCGTTCCGACGAAGAAAACGATATGCGACATATTTCTTGAGGAATTTCGCTCCTCCCAAATCTCTCATACGTGACCATAACTCTTCTGCAAAGTGAACAGTTATCAAAACATGTGAAAACCTGGACGTCTCTGAGGTTTCTAGGCAGAGAAAGTTTAGAAGAACTTCTCAAACTTTGTGTCAAAATCTTGTCCTTTTCGCAAACTTCCAGTACGTTGGCATCTATTGACAAATACACCGTTTCCTCAGGGCTAAGGCGCAGCCGTTCGTAAAGTGGTGATTTTTCTAAATGTATCCCATAAATATCAAGACTCGAGAAATCTCAAATGGATAGCTTTCCTGACCGCTCCATTGACGCCTTTCTTCAGAGAATGCTGCTCTTTCAGAACTTCCTTCCATAGGAGCTTCCGGAAAAAGCCTAGCATTGGTGCGATCCTCCTTCTCATCGATGTAATGACCATAACCACCCTCAAGGGAAGGAATTGTTTAGATACCGAAGATCGGATTCCATTGCACATAACAATAGGTCGTTCGATAAGTTGTAACACTAGAGCAATAAACACCAAATGTAGTAACGACAAATAATCGAAATTGCATGACTTTGGTACCGTTCAACTGAACATTTTCTTGCAAACATTTTGGCATATACCTTGCCTATAAAAGGATAAAGTTCTCGGGCGTTGATCAATCCCTGAGGGATGCGCCATGCATTCGACTTCAATTTTTAACTTCGTTCGAGGTGATTGAATGCAAATCTGGCCTTTACAATGACTCGCGGTGGCCTCCCGCTGAACCGAGTCAGTGCTGCTTATCCTCCCAGACAAGTCTGAGACCTGTCTGGTACCAATTTACCGACCCTGGAGGGATGGATGGCTTGGTGAGCCATGAGCGCGAGATCGACCATTAACCTCGTGTGCGACGCAGGGCACCTCTAACCACTGCGCCACATGCGCTCTTAACTTGCCTATATTTGCTTTAAATGGAGCTGTTTTGGAAACAAATTCGCTTGCTACTCATGCACAAATGGCACGTCGGGGAAATGTTAGTGAAGCAGCGCGCAAGATTAATGGAGATCGGAGTGATGATACGATTGCAGAAAGGACGGCTGGGAAGTGGTTGACGATGTTTGAAGCTGAAGAGAACAGTGTTGAGAACCAGTCCCGCTCGGGACGTCCGTAGGAAGCTCCATTGAGCTTGCGCGCCGCTTCATTAGCATTTTCCTCCACGTGCCATTCGTACATGAGTAGCAAGCGAACTTGTTCCCACTACAGCTCCATCTTGGAGCAAGTATAGGCAAGTTGTATACCAAAATGTTCGCAAGAAGATGCGTGATTGAATGGTACCTAAATTAAGCAGTTTCAATCACTTCTGGTTGATAAATTTGGTGTTCATTGCTTTAGTGCCAAAACTCATGGAAGGACCGAATAAGACGTGATGATCGCAACTTATCGAAGAAAATCTACCCACGTGAGTATAGATATGTTCGGAGCTTCTTTCGTCTGGTACAATAATCGAACCCCCGTAAATGATGGCTCGAGAGCGATGCAATGGGACTTGAGCACCTATATCTTCACTTCCAAATTTCCTCCGGTGTTTAATGAGATTCATTCCGATTGATCATACATCTATAGCTTCAGTAGCCTAAAACCTTAAATCGAAAACAAATACCAAAATCTACTTCATCAGAGCAGAATTTTCGTCGTTGTGCAACATCACGAACCCTTTTGGAAAGGCATATGAACATCATAAGGTCATATATCAGATACTGAAACCTTTTTGAAAAGGAAAAAATATACAGTACAGATCCTTCAAATCATATCATCAAACTCAGGGTAGCCGTATTCTTCAAACAAGTAACTGTAACAAATAATCTATAGTAACAACGATAAGTGAAGTACACGTAAGTAATGCAAAGAACTGATGAGACAAGAAAAATGCACTTGAAAAATCTAATTATCGGATAGGGTCGTTTCCTTAGAACGATGACCATCACTCCAAACTCTTTCGACCTCCCTCATAAGACAAAGGCATTTTTCTTCTTCAAATGGAAGAGTTACAATTTGAACAGAAAGAGGCAAGCCAACACTGCTGACTGAGGCGTCTCGAATAATCCGCAACGCGACGTTATGTCCTGAACACTTCGCTTGATTTTGATGTTTTGATCAACCACAAAACTGAGAACATCACTAAAGCGAGAGGCGACCTACCAACAGGATATTTCGATTCGTCAAGTAACTCTTCGTCGTCCTTTGCAGTAACTTTTCCGGCAGGAACGACACCTGCAGGAAAGTCAAGCATATTGAATAGGGCAGTATAAGTGGCCACCATCGACATCTTGGACGGAAAACGATGTGGAACAGGTGGCACTGAAATCTAAGAAATTAAAATCCAAAAAATCGGTAAAACAAATCTTTGTATGTTCACAAACCAGGAAATGATGGACACAAAAGCGCATCCAATTCAAGACTCTTCCAATAAGCAACAAACTGAAAGTATTATCAGTAGCTTATTCATCTCTATGAAGAATGTATTTCACAAATAACTAACTTTTTCTTTGTAAGTATCGCATCGTTCATTGGTATAACGAAGGTCATCCAAATCCGAAACATAGGCTGAGGAAATTGCAGACAGTTGAGGACTGATCGGCCCAAGTATGAAAGATGCAAGCCATTTCACCCAGCGAGGAACCTAATACGACAGAAGACTATCTCGAAAGTATAAAAAAGCTAAAGGATAAAGCTCTCGGGCGTTGATCAATCTCTGAGGGACGCGCCATGCATTCGACTTCAATTTTTAACTTCGTTTGAAGTGGTTGAATGCATATCTGGCCTTTTACAATGACTCGCGGTGGCCTCCCGCTGAACCGAGTCAGTGCTGCTTATCCTCCCAGACAAGTCTGAGACTTGTATGGTACCAATTTAACGACCTCGGAGGAATGGATGGCTAGGTGAGCCATGAGCGCGAGATCGAAACACTGACCTCGTGTGCGACGCAGAGCACCTCTAACCACTGCGCCGCATGCGCTCTCTCAAAAGTATAATCTATATTATTTCTTTATTTATATGTGTTCTAGTAATGATATGGTTTAATGTTGGATAATATAATAACCATCTTCGCTTTGCTGACGATATCGTTCTCATAACACCAAACATCAGCCAAGCGGAACGAATGTTAACCGATTTCGATAACGACTGTGGAAAGATTGGTCTTCAACTGAATCTAACGAAAACAATGTTCATGAGGAACGGATGGGTTTCTAATGCCCCATTCACGCTCAACGGAACGACAATTTCCGAATGCTCCAGTTACATCTATCTAGGTCGTGAAATCAACATGATGAACGACCTAGCCCCAGAATTGAGCAGGAGGAAACGAGCGGCTTGGGGAACGTTTAAGAGCATCGAAGATGTAGTGAAGAGGACAAAGAACATCCGACGCCGTGCCCACCTTTTCGACTCGACAATTATCCCTGCCTTAACGTATGCAGCAGAAACCTGGTCGCTACGTAAGCAGGATGAAAGATCACTTGCCGTTATCGAACGCGCAGTCGAAAGGTCAATGCTAGGAGTATCCCGTATCTCGCAAATGAGAGAAAGGATCCGAAGTTCCGACCTACGTCAACGATCGAAAATCAGAGACGCCGTTCTACACGCCAGGATATCGAAAATAAGGTGGGCCGGACACGTGATGCGCTTCAACGACAACCGATGGACGAGAGCCGTTACCGACTGGATTCCTCGGGACGTCAAGCGCTCTAAAGGAAGACCACTGACCCGTTGGTCCGATTTCTTCAGGAAAGCGATAGAAGAAAGATATGATGCTCAGCGAATCCCTAGAGTGAGGAGTACTCACTGGGCTACTCTTGCACGCGATAGGGAAAAATGGAAGAGTTGCTGGTACCCGCTCGAGTCACTCGACGATCAACGAGACGACAGGTGATACAGGTGACAGGTGAATGATATGGTTTCCTTGACTATACATATAAGAACATTGTGTAATAAGCAAAAATCCAGCCTCGGACGAGAGTTGAACCCGCGCTTCACGCATACCGGGCGGGAGCCCCTCAAAAAGGGATTGCAGGTTCAACTTCCAACTAGGGTCGCGTTTTTGCGCACAAGATTCTCGGATGTATGCCTCAGAAGTAATGAAGCTTTGAGAAAGCTTCATATTATTTAATGCACTGGAGGCAATGAATGAAAAACAATTAAACATGACGATGTGACTCTCGAGTGACGATGTGACAAGATCACTTAATCTTTTTGGGAGCATGGACCCACCTCCTCTGCATCTCTGACTCCCAGCGTGGGAACGCTGTGAATGCACTATAGCATTACTTTAGTTGAACTGTTGTTATTAATTTCCTACTTGCAACAACATAATATGTTAACATATGATATAACAGAGGAAGATAATTATACAATCGAAATAATACGAGGATACATTCAATGTGTTCCCAAGCTGGAGGTTAGGAATGCATAAGGAGTTGGGTCCACGGTCTCGAAATGGCTAGCTACTCACCTTCAAAAGCATCACAAATTCCTTCATGTAAGGATCGATTATATCATTTTCATAAAGGGCTCGAATATAATGACCACCATCTGGCATCAAAAGCTGCAAGTAGGAGGAGTAGAGAGGGTAAAGCGCTGAAAATGGAACAGCAATTCAAGACAAAAGTAAATTACCTTGTACAGAAGCTGCACCATTTCGTCAACATTTGGCACAGTGAAAGGAATAAGTTCATGCCCTTCACGCTTCAGACGCTCAACTGTTTCAAGAACGGCTCTTCTGGCACTAAAATTTCTTAGTCAAAGCGATGTTAAAAAAATTCAATGATTCCTCTCTCCAACAAATTCCAGAGAAATCAAGTGACAATATCTAGGACTGTTTAGTGATACGTAAAACATTCGATCCCAGACGGGAATTGAACTCGCGTTTCAAGCCAGCTTCGACAGTTCATATCGAAGGAAAAGTGGCAGTAAAGTGATGGTCTCTCTGGTGTAGTGATTGAACGAGCCCGCTACAGTTAAAGTGCGGGTTCAACCACGTATAGAGTCGGATGTTTTGCATATCACTAAGCAATGTTTGCTATACAATCAGAACAATACAACATTGCTGGAGAGAGTAAAACAAAGAAATCGCAGAGATAATGCAGATAGGAATCTTTTTCGACAATTCAGTAGTAACTATGTATTACCAAGGTACTGGTGGGCAGAAACCGTCACTGTCAAAGTATCCAATGCGAAGCTTGTTAGTTTGGTGCAGAATCTGAACATCATCAAATTTTATTGGTACAAAAAAAGAAAATCAACAGCTTAAAAAAAGAGACCTCTTCGTCTAGTGGCGCGGGAACTGAAGTGGGGACAAGTTGACGATAGACAGAGTTTCCGACAACCAGTTTAAGTAATTCAACTTGTTCTTGTACTGTTTTTGTGAAAAATCCAAAACTCAATCCAAACCGAGAACGACCAGGGATACCAGCATGAGTGTTCGTCACAACCAATCGATCTATACGAATATTAACAAACGACAATCACTACACTTAACCATTTCGGGACCGTGAACTCATGTCCTCTGCATATTTAAGCCCCAGCGTAGGAACGCACTGAATGTATTATTGCATTAATTCAATTGTAAAACTGTTGTTATTTCTCTGAGCCATACTATATGCAAATATAATATGTTGTTATTAGTAAGAAAATAACAATAATACATCCAAAATAATACAATAATACATTCCAATGCGCTCCCACGCTGGAATTAGAACCGCAGAGGGGGTGGAGCAGACCGTCCAGCGCTGCCATGCTAGGGGTTAGAACTGTAGAGGAGGTGAGTCTACGGTCCCCAAAGGGTCAATGCTGTGTTAAGATTAGTTAGAGCTAAATCAAGACCACTCAGACAAACCACAGATATATCGGAACAAGGAAAAGACCTACTCAATACCTTGTGTCGGTTTGAGCGTAACTAATCCACAGAATGCAGCAGGAATACGCAAACTACCAGCCAGATCGCTTCCCATACCAAATGGAGTTCCGCCGGCCGCGAAAAGAGCACCTTCTCCTCCAGAAGATCCACCAGGAGTCCTGAAAATCAACAGAGGAGATGACTATAGCGAGCCTAAGATATGAGACATTGAACTGAAACAGCAACCAGAGCTGTAATATAGCTCTGATTACGCTGACACTTTGAGGACAAACATCAAGCACATATTTGTTGTGTGGACCTGGTTCCATCATGAGGATTCAGTGTTGTTCCATAGACACTGTTGGAGCAAACGAAAGAGAGCAGAGCTTGTGGAACATTTGTGATGACGAAAGGAATCTGCAAACAGCTGATTGTGTAGAAATCTGCGAGGATCTGCTGAGAAAATTCCAAAAAATTCATGAATAGAGACCGTTCTATATTTTTATAACGACATTCTTCAAAATTTCACATACCACTGGTCGCAGACAGGTAGTTCAATATAGAGCAGCGGCTATACATGACCAATACAAGGGTAGTTATTAACAGAGGTGATAAGAAGGCAATTATGGACACTCAGTGTACGGCGATGCAAATTCCGCATTTATTTCATTTTATACGACCCGTTTTCGCATTTTATTGTGCGGATCACAGTACTTCTAGCATTCGAATCGTCTTCTCGCATTCATCGCTTGTTTGTGAATTCCATCTTCACGATGAATGTCGTAGAGTAATGATCGGGCAGATCTTTCTATCTCAAAGATACCCAAGTTGGGGCGTTCCTTATGGAGCTCGCTGACTGATTGCGAAAAGTGTTCGGTTGGATCAACCTCGCACCGATCATTAGTAGCCATTCGCCATCGTCCCCTAAACTGAGCATGCGAGGTCTATTTTTCATTATGCCGAATTAATTTATACATATCGTATACTCATCAAAAGATTGTCACATTACCATATTGGCAACCATCCAACCATAGTGTGACTGGCTAACAAATTACATTCAACGCTGAATGGTGATGAATGATCACTTACGTCACGTTGAATAATTTCCTGAGATTTCGTCCTACTTTTCTGTTCACACATTGGCAAAAATGCTTTGAAAAGTCACTGGGGATTCAAAAAGTGATCTTGAAGAAGTACAACTACCGCGTCCACGGACTTCACAGTGTCCACACAGTCGTCAGTGCGTTAATGCACGGATGTGGTCATGGATATGTAGACTGCACCCTTTACGTCGATTCGGCCCGAACTCTACGCTAAAAACCTGTAATGCACTGGACTGCATACATGGTCTCTGATTTGCTCCTCTACCCTATGTAAATCAAACCCAGAAAATCTCAAAATCGCATAGATGGTTATGGCTGCCATAATAGAAGCAATTCTTCTCACTCGGCTGTTGCATTTCAAGTCCTCGGTTATGGTGCACAGCCCCTGCGACGTAATTTTTTCCTGATCTCAACATGCAAGGGTAAGACATTTGTTGCACATGTCCGTGTTCACAAAAACGGCACATGTCCTCCTTCATAGCCTGATTTCGTAGGCGAAGAAAGCTTTCAGAGGCGATGTCTACTATATCTCTATGCTCCCCCATTGTAGCGTTTATCTCTGGAATGAGCTCTTCGTCAGTTTCATAGATGATGCACAGTGAAGTGGTTCTCAATCCTAATTAACTGCATAATGTCGCACTTAACCGCCTCAGGGAACACCATCGCGGCCCCTAAATCAACACATGCACTACTACAATAATCACCAAAAATTCAACGCTATCTTGATCAGTCCAATGTTCCATAAGATCTTCCCTAAGCGATTTCTCGTAGTATAAGAAGATATATAGGCATATGCAACTGCAGAAAGCACATCACCTGTATCACCTGTCGTTCCGTTGATCGTCGAGTGACTCGAGCGGGTACCAGCAACTCTTCCATTTTTCCCTATCGCGTGCAAGAGTAGCCCAGTGGGTCCTCCTCGCTCTAGGAATTCGCTGAGCATCATATCCTTCTTCCATCGCTTTCGTGAAGAAATCGGACCAACGGGTCAGTGGTCTTCCTTTAGAGCGCTTGACGTCCCGAGGAATCCAGTCGGTAACGGCTCTCGTCCATCGGTTGTCGTTAAAGCGCATCACGTGCCCGGCCCACCTTATTTTCGATATCCTGGCGTGTAGAACGGCGTCTCTGATTTTCGATCGTTGACGTAGGTCGGAAGTTCGGATCCTTTGTCTCATTTGCGAGATACGAGATACTCCTAGCATCGATCTTTCGACTGCGCGTTCGATAACGGCAAGTGATCTTTATTCCTGCTTACGTAGCGACCAGGTTTCTGCTGCATACGTTAGGGCAGGGATAATTGTGGAGTCGAAAAGGTGGGCACGAGTCGGATGTTCTTTGTCCTCTTCACTACATCTTCGATGCTCTTAAACGTTCCCCAAGCCGCTCGTTTCCTCCTGCTCAACTCTGGGGCTAGGTCGTTCATCATGTTGATTTCACGACCTAGATAGATGTAACTGGAGCATTCGGAAATTGTCGTTCCGTTGAGCGTGAATGGGGCATTAGAAACCCATCCGTTCCTCATGAACATTGTTTTCGTTAGATTCAGTTGAAGACCGATCTTTCCACAGGCGTTATCGAAATCAGTCAACATTCGTTCCGCTTGGCTGATGTTTGGTGTTATGAGAACGATGTCGTCAGCAAAGCGAAGATGGTTTAATTGTCGACCGCCAATTTTCACTCCCATTTCGTCCCATTCTAATGTTCGCATGACGTTTTGTAGGGTGGCAGTGAATAGTTTTGGCGATATTGTATCGCCTTGTCGAACCCCTCTTCTTACGTCAATGGTGATATTGTTGTAGAATGGAGATATTCTGGTCGTGAAATCTTTATAAAGCTCACGAAGGATCATTATGTACCGAGTAGGGACGCCCTGGTTATCCAGAGCCTCTATAACCGCTTCTGTTTCCACTGAATCAAAGGCTTTTTTCAGATCGATAAAAGTGAGACAGAGTGGTTGTTTGTACTCTCGCGAAACTTCAATGAGTCTTGTGATCGTGTGGATGTGGTCCATGGTACTAAATCCTTTTCTGAACCCTGCTTGTTCGCATGGCTGTCCTTCGTCCAGTGTTCTGTCAATCCTGTTCAGGATGACTCGAGTAAAGAGTTTATGGACAACGGACAGCAAGCAGATTGGGCGATAATTGCCTATGTCGTGAAGGTCTCCCTTTTTGAACAACAATACGGTCTTGCTGGTCTTCCATTGAATAGGGACCTTGCATTCTGACAGGTAGCGAGTGAAGAGCCGAGCCAGGGTGTTGATGAGAACTGGCGGCAGGTTCTTCAGGTGTTCTGGTCTAATCCTGTCTGGACCGGGTGTTGTACTGTTTTTTACCGACAATATAGCATGTCGGATTTCGGAAGGAAGGACCGGTGGAACGACATATTCGTCCTCTTTCAATTTATATGACGGTAAGAGAACATGGCTAGCGAAGAGATCCGAGTAGTACTGGTGGATGATTTTCTCCATAGCCCTTCTGGAAGCTGTAAGTGTCCCGTCAGGGTATCGGAGTGCAATCATCTTGGTCTTATAGTTGGCGAAGCCTCGCTGGGCTTTGCGAATGCTCTTCCCAGCTTCTGCAGCTTCTGCCATAACTGCTGCTCTTCTCTCTTTAAGGTCTTCTTTTATCGCTTCTCTGCATCGTTTCGCAAGTTCGGACGTAAGGTTTCGGTTGCCTGCGGCTCGTGCGATTCCACGTTGACGTATCAGCTCGAGTGTCTGCGGAGACAAGCGTCTCTTCGTGACCTTAGGACTTTCGGCTTTTTTAGCGCCAACGTGAAGATATTCAACGAGTCGATCGTATTCTTCGTCGATGTTGTCGACAACGGTATCTTCCCAAGAGCCGACTAATGATTTGAATACATCCCAGTTTATGGTAGTTCTGGGACTTCGTTGTTTGAATTTAGCGGCTTTCTCTCCTCTCCTCGAAAATCGGAACGTTGCGCGAAGGAGGCGATGGTCTGATCCCGTGTAGAACTTGGGAACAACAGCGACGTCGGTCAGGCAAAACCTTCGATTTACTATGATGTGATCTATTTCGTTATGGTACTCTCCATTGGGAGACTCCCACGTCCATCGCTGAGAGAGAGGCTTTTGGAATTGCGAGTTACCATGGATGGTTTGGGTCGTCATGATAAACTCGGATAGCCTCTCACCCTGTTCATTCCATTCTAGTCCGTGGGTCCCTATGTGACGTTCTTCTAGGTCCAATTTTTGCGTTAAAATCTCCGACAATGACCTTGAAGAATGTATGATCTTCTCTGAAGAATTTTTCGAGATCCATATAGAACGCTTCGACTTCGTCTTCGTCATAGCTTGATGTTGGTGCGTAAGCAACGACGATGGTCAAAGCCGGCATAGAACCACATCGTTTCAACCGTAATCGTCCGATGCGGGTTGTTAGTTGTTCGAACGAATCAATGTTCACGGTCAAATTCGATTTGACGAGGACGCCAACGCCACCGACACCTCTGCGATCGCATGTTCCAAGGAACAGTTCTTCTCCGGTGTCATAGACAGCGTGAAAAGGATGGCGCCTTCTCGTCTCAGCCAGGCCAATGACGTCGTACCTTATTCTTCTTGCTTGAATCAACAGATCTTCTACAGCGGATTGTTGAGCAAGGGTTCTCGCATTGTAGGTACAGATCGTCATTTTAGTCCGTTTCGATCTTGGCAGCCTAGTTCGGCCCTGAGATTTTAGCAGCCTCTCCGTACTCGTCCTACCTGGCGCTGCCGTACCAGGGGCTCTTTCGGGGTCAGGGGAATGAGGCCCATATTTGTTACTGTTTTTGGCATTTTTGATACCCGACGTGTAGCTTGCCAGGCTCTAAACGTGGGGGCTGGGTACTCACGAGTAGCTTGCCAGTCTCTCTCGGAGGTTGATTGCAGGCTTTTGGCCGACTTGACTCGTAGAATTAGAGTTTTTGTCAAGTCTGCGCTGCAGAAGCAGGGAGCTCATCCCCTGAATCCACCTGCGCCTCTGGGAAGCACACGGTCGCTTTGGATCGCGTTTTATTCCCCTATCCACCACCTGGGGACGCGCCACGTGCCCTCGCGACTAACCGGGCGGGATCCCTCAAAGAGGGAGGTCCGTGGCAGAAACCACATATAACCTAAATAATGCCAAACAAAAACGAAAAGTAGTAGTCATACGAAAATTGCAGGTGAAAAGTACCTCGCTGCGTGTATGATAACCTCTTTAGGACGACAAGAGCCCTATTTGAGTCACAAGTGGGAGAAATTCAAAAGGACGAGTCTTCTGAGACTCTATCTCTCGCAATTGTTTCTTTGAGCACAAACCTTTCCTGCGATGTCTGAGAGAGGCTAATTTGTGCACATTATAATAATATATAGGAAGACAATATTGAGATGGATACGATCCTCCTCTTGGACACCGGACTACTTCTCCATTTATGTGTAACACAAAGTACGTGAGCATTCAAAAGTGAACAAGAAGGTCAGGCTGCTCAGCTGAGAATTTCGCAAAATATGAGTTATATGCGCCTCACAATGTGCTGATAGGAAGTTAGACGTTCCTCAATTCCGCATTCGTTGAAGATTGAAAGGGTTATCACCAATGTGCTGAAGTGGGATTTTAGCGAATTGAGTGTACTACCCTCAACCAATACTATCATATCTTAGCAGTACCAAGATCAATGGAGTAAACAGCGTCTTTGGATCATGGCGAAACTGTTCTACTTTGGCACACATTTATAGCTCTTCTGCTTTTTCCGCAGTAAACATGGGACTGCTCAACGAAAAAGTATTAAATCGTCTCCAATTCATCTGCCAAAGGTCAATAAGGTTTTTTCCCGTTTGGTAACACAGATTTTCAAGCCTATCCCCTGCGCTGGACAAGAAGTTTCCACAAAGAGCATTAGTGATCATTCGAACGATTGAATCTTGAGCTGGCGCTGTACGTAGCTGGTTTTTTTCTTTGGAAAAATCTTATCAAGCTGAAAAATTCGAAATAAAATAATGAAAAATTGAAAATCTGTGCTACCAAGCGAAAAAGACCGTCAATGATATCGAAATCTGTAAAAAATTTCACTACTAACCGCTCCCAGATTACGCAAATGAGTTACGATCGAACACTCGTCTGACTGCGGTTGATCTAGAAATTTCGCCAGTCCTATGCAACAATCATATCCGGGTACCTGTAGAAAGAATAAATGATGTATGAAAATAGCTATTCAAGTTTCAAAAAACAAAAGTTATTGAAAAGAAAAGCTGTATACATAGAAGTTGCCCTTCACGCTGAAAGGTATTCCGTACATCGGGGGCTTGTCTTTAACTCCGGACCATCTACTATCAGCCTCGGCAGCGACATCAAATGCCTGGAAAGAAAAAACAATCTCAATTTCATGAAGGGAATGCCCTTCCTCACCTATACGCACCTCTTTAATGACCTCCATACAACAATTGAGCCTCTCTTGTACTTGCATTGCTTTCCACACATAGGCCTTCAGAACTTCAACAGCTGTTAGTTCATCGCGTTGTAGACGACCTATTAAGATACATGAAGTAAAGAAGGGAAGAAAAACCACGAACTATAATGTTCACTATTGTAATAGAACAATGGGAGCTTTGGTAGTGCAACTGGTTAGCTCGGCTCCGCGGAAAGGATGAAACGTGGATTCAATTCCCGTCTGAGGTTCAAAGTGTTGAAAATATAACTCAACATTGATGGGTATATAATCGTCACTACTACTTTAGAGATAGGTGACATATGGGAAGACTCCATAAATATACTCAATGAACAAGTAAGAGCTCATAGTTCTTGAAAAATCATGAGAACAGCAGTTAAAGCGCAGAAAGAAGTCAGTAGTAATGATGTTGAGAAAGACCGCAGTGCTGCACTAAGCTCCTCGCTTTAAGTCCTTCTAAATTATGCCAAAAACCATTACAGTAATGCAATACAGCGTCCTCATCAAGCTAAAACACAGCATATGAGGCAATGTTATCAACAAGTTATTTTTTACCTTACTCCACTCATCCGTCTTCACAGTGTTTCGTTTTCAGTGTGCGGATCCTGGCACTTTTATCATTCAAATCCTTTTTCCGTTTTCTTCTTGAACGTCGTAGAATATTGGCTGAGCATTTCTCCTTATAATCGAGAGGACAGCTTGGACGTGGCGTTCCATAAGGGATCGCTGCTGACTATCGGAGAGTGTTCAGGGGTTCGCCAATGCGCGCCGTGACGAACATCACAACCACTCGGCCACCGAGCTACCAACAAGTTGGTTTTGCAAATGAAATATCGCTTCATTCATTCCCATAGGAGTCAAATAACACTCTTAAGGATGAACAAAAGTGTGACTTCAAGCTGTACCTAGTAAGAACTTTTACCGAATCGCCTGTCAACCTTCAAACAAAACTTAAGCAACTACTGAACTTCTCAAGAAGATGAAGATACAAACTTTCAATGACAACTGACAATTTGTTCGAGGAAGTTAACAAACAAAATGTGACATATCAAGCGCTCAAAGTGCCTCGCCATCATCAACACATCCCACCACAGCCTACCGTCTAGAGATAGTATGGCTGAAAACACCGGTGGTATAAGTATAACGCAGGTTCAACTTCCAGTTAGGGTGGAATATTTTGCATATCATTCAGCATCCTTGGATGCGTCCAATCAGTAGTCGCAAACGTACTGTGGTATGCGCATCCGTGAATTACTTGGTATTGGTCACCTGAGGTGGAAAGTAATTCTATACAACCAACTAGAGATCCACATATAAGCAATCCAATGCCACATAATCCCACTGGTTTGATAGGCATGTAGCCAAGGACAGCGATCATCCACACACAAAAGAAATTCCCATTCAAAATCAAAAATTTCCAGACAGTGATTTGAAGCAGGAGTTGGCTAACGGAGTGTTTGACGATGCGGTGTATGAGGGATCAAAATGATAAGCAAGGCGCTGCTTCGATTCCCTCCCACAAAACTTCTTTGCAATAAACTAAGGAGAGCCTCAGGGAACACCTTTGCTCGCCTATCTCTGAAATTGCAAGAAGGATCGTCTCGACCAAAATTCTATAACATCCACAAAGAAAACGAAATCTTCAAGCAGCAGTCGAACAACACGTAAAGTACTCGAAGATCACTGGCGTGAATGAATGAGAGGAAGTCATCCGAGTGCAAGAAATGCTGGATCCGCATAATCAGATGCGACGACGGATCATGTAAATGCAATGATGAAATTCTTTTTATTTAACCGCTTTTAGCGGTGATATGATGCTATAAATATATAATATTGACTGATTCGCAAAACTTTTGCGTCAGTAGGAATTCGAACTCGTCTCACGCAAAAGTTATGCACATCATTCAACATCATGAAAACAAATATTTCGAATATTCACACTATAGTAAGTTTCAGATTTGCATCGTTATTCAGACTTTCTGAACCATCATACTCTTCTACTAAACTCCAAATTCCAGCGTAATGCAGAGAGACTTAGTGCAGTTTGAAACCACGAACGGCCTTGATGAGTTGTGGAATAGCTACTGATAGGTTGGTGAAAAAGCTCAGAGAAAATGCTTGTAAAACATTATATTATGCACCTGCTACACCCGAACAAAGGCAAAACATATATATATATATATATATATATATATATATATAAAACAATAACACATACAACTGATATATATTATAATGTAAACTGATGGCAACTAGTATAATAAATTCCTATGAGAACTGAGTGGTGAGCAAAAACACGGCCTCAGGCGGGAATCGAACCCGTGTTCCATCCTATCCGGGGACGCGTGCTCTACCACTACAGCGCCGAGCACCACTCATTCTTCAACATCTCTATGTTAGCTATCAACCACCGACCTTCAACAGGTTTGGTCGGGTATGCGATATATGAAAGATCATAAGACTGCGAAAAAATGCAGTAGAAGTACTAGAAATTTCGAATAATATAATAAACTTCGCCGCAAGTCAGATTGATGCGTTCGCTTGCCGACGTCGCATTTAAACCCAACAGCTACTCGTGCATCATCAACAATCTAATTTGCTCGCTTGCTAATTTCATCTCGAAATAAGTAGATAAATTATATACCAATCAACGCGGGAGAAGACGAGCTTTCAAATGAGCCCAATAATACAAAAAAATGCCGACCCCCAAAAAAGGTTACAAGCAGTTCTCAGAACTTTTTCCCAACTTATTATTACGAACTGCACATGTCATCTTATAGCACTTATATTCCACTTCAACGCTATTTTATCGCCGAGATCCTCTTCTGCGACAACTGCCCGCTTTTCAGCATCATGTGCATGACCTGTTTGGTTCTTTTCTGTTTCTGAAACATCTGCCAACATCGTGGGGTTTTTACTGCAATAAGCTAGCCGCTAGAGAAAGCATCCAAACGACTTGATGGTTCGGGATCTCTTCCTGCTTCCAGCAAATCATGCTCAAGATAGTTTTTCATTGAAAAATACGTAGACAGACTTCATCACTAAGCCCACCTTTCTTTATTGAATATAATGGCGAAGGCAACTACAGGGTCGCTATCCAAGACTTAGAGGCAGTCGCATTTGCTGGCTCTTTGTAAGGGAAGAGTGGCTTCGAGAATCGCTCTTGATGAAACAGAGACAATTATGCTTTCTGTCTCATAAGAAGCACTCGAAGAAAAAGACGACTTTGAAAGCAGGATACGGAACTCGTGAATATCACGATGTACGAATACCACACGACTTCCATGAAAATAAAAGGATAAAGCTCTCTTGGTCAATCCCTGAAAGATGCGCGACACATTCGATTTCATCAAGCATCGCTTAAGGTGACTGAATCCACATCTGACCTTCACATCGAATCGCGATGGCCTGCCGATGCACCAAGTCAGTGATGTTATACGCTCAGACAAGTCTGGCAGCAAATCACCGAATTAAATGGGATGGAGAGCTTTGTGAGCCTGAAGCGCGGGTTCCGAGAATCGACTACGTGCGTCGCAGGTATCTCTAACCATTGCGCCATACGCCTCACGACTTCCACAGATGATTAGCATAGATAAATCAAGGAGAAAGAGGCCAGAATTAACTCAGATTAATAACCGTGAACCATCTCAAAAGTCATAGAAGTTCGGATAGAGTCTCGACAGAATTATTGTCATATGTACTAAACGTATAAGAAGTAACACAAACATACCAACGAATAGTAGATGAATTAGTCAAATAAATGCCATTATTTGTGAGAACAAGTAAAAGTAAAAAGGTGACTGACTTCTTAGGTCCAAGAATCCAAACGATAGTATTCGTTTGTATTTCTCAAGTGCCTCAGGATTCGAAGCGTCGACGCGGTTACGGAAATCCGAGAATCCACTTGACCGAACTTTCTTTCGCCTTTCAATAGCCTGCCGACATTTCTCTTGAAAGCACCAAAGCTGAAAAATTAGAACGGAATTCCTTCTGTAGAGAAAGAACTTAACATTGGCTTACCTTAATGTAAACAAAGCGATATATAAGGAACAGAACGACAAGCGCCCAGATACAGCTGAACATGATTTGTCCCCATGTCCATTGCGATATATTCAAGTCGATCATTACTACTTTGCCTGTGTGCATTGAATCTGTTAGCCCTTACGGGACCATAGACCCACGGCCTCTGCATCTCTAATCACGGTCTGCTTCGCCCTCTGCATCTCTATCGCCCAGCATGCCACTGACTGACGTGGCACGGGGACTAGAGATGCAGAGGCCGTGGGTTCACAGTCCCGTAAAGGTTAAGAAACCCTATGTTCCCTATAAACAAGCACAAGAAAAGTTCTCTGGACAAGAAGCCATTGTTTAGCGTTACATAATTCTGTGCAAAATTTATAGCAAGATACATATACAGGCTAACAAATATAATCCTCAGAAATCAAGAACAGCAAAGATGAAGCCCTCATTACGAAGACGATGCCTAATCTTTACCAGTATTAAACAACTATTTGACATACGACCGCGTCAATCATAGACGTCTTCCTTATCGGCTATATATTGGAATATGTCTCGAGGTGTTTTCAGCCTGTCAGCGTCTCCATCGGGAATCTCAAACCTTAAAGTACACATTTCTGATCACTGAAAGAGTACTTTCTCTAAATAGGGAAGTACTTTCAGTATGTAAAAAAGATAAAAAAAATGGAGCTCTTACCGCTACCAGTCCCCGAGGGATGTGCCACACATTCGACCCCGTTCGTAGCATCGTAGAGATGATCGGTGCATATGTGATCTTTACAGTGACTCGAGGTGGCCTAGCGATGTATCAAGTCAGTGCTGCAGTTTTCCCAAACATGTCCGCTACCATTTCACCGACACAGGAAGGATGGAAGGTTTGGTGAGCCTTGAGCCCGGGGTCGCACCGTCGACCGTCGATTGAACGACCGTGTGTGTCACATACCACCTCTAACCTTGTGCCACACGCGCTCTTCTCGATAGACGTTATAATATTTACTACGACCAAATTAGAAGTGTACCATCAGTGGTTGTCAAGAGTATGATACGTCAGCCAGCGAGCCAGTGCACAGGCAATAGAAACAATCTCCATGCTTCTCAAAACTAATCAACATTATTGAAAACAATACTATTTCAAATAGGACGCCTGTGGCGCAGCGGTTACAGGTACTCTGCGATACACACGTGATCAGTGGTTCAAACCTGCTCTCATAGCCCACCAAGGCTTCAGTCCCTCTGGGGTCAATCTGGTACCAGATCCGTTCAAGCGGATAGCAGCACTGACCTAATACATTGGTAGGCCACTGCGAGACATTGTACAAAGCAGATAAGTACTCAATCTCCTCAAACGGTGCGTAATGAAGACGAATACGTGGCGTATCCCTCAGGTATTGATCAACGCCGATAGCTTTGTCGATTATCTTTCAAATCTCGCAATGTTCAAAAAAAGCAGACCTCTACTATGCAATGAAACAGTTGTAGTGATTCGGTCAACTGCAATGAGTTGTACGAAGGACATTACGAAATAAATCCCTTAATTTTAATATTTCTCTCGGTACTTGTCCATTATGAGGCGACAAATGAAAATCGACCTCATTCGCTGGACAGGAACTCTTGATAGGATTGCTAGTAATCGCTCGAAAACTCAAATTTCCGACTGAAGTCTCACGTGGCCGGTTTTTTCAAAACACCCTTTTATAACGGTGTAAAATCTAAAATAAAGCTATGTTTCACAGGACCACGCGTTTTTTTTTTTATCTCGCTTATATTTCGCTTAACAAAACTCCTTCCTTAGAATGCTAGTACCCTTTCGATAGCACAAATCTCGAAGAATTCAAAAGTATGCTTGCTTTTTGTAAAAGCTCTTTTGAAGCATTTTAGACTATTAGTGATCATTCGAAACCATAAGTTCCAATTATTCCAACGCTGTGCTTATTGTCTGACAAAGACGGTTTCACTGCAGCGTAGAACGGAAATTTAAATCGACTTTCACATATTCGGCGAGCTTGCTCACTGGATAATCTGCGCGTTAGGGGGCAGGGTGATCGGTTGATGGCTTCAAATGTGAGACATGTGGGATGTAACTTGTCAATCAATCAATCAGAAGATTTTCTCCGTTTTGAGAGGATTTCCAGATAAAACGATTGACTCAGATACTGCTAAAGCTTCTCCACACGCTGATATGCTTTCCGCGCTCCCAGTGATTATACGCATAAAAAACCACCCACGTAATGGCTTTAGCCAGAAACCTAGGCTTTCGAATGATTAGCAATACTCCTATGAAAAGTTCCTGTCCAGCGAAAGAGATCGGTTTTTCATTTGTCACCTCACAATGGACAAGAACCTTTCCTCTTGCTTATCATATTCAAAGCCAATATAGTGACTGAAAACTAGAAAAATGGCAAAGTAATTAATAACAAGAACACAATAATAGAATAAAATATGTCTCAAAGACGCGTTTTTTTCGGCATTCTAAAAGCTGGGATGAGGACAAACTAACAGATATGATCCTCTTATCAATTTTAGGTGAAAGTTAAAACAACAACAACAACAACAACAACGAAATTTCGAGCTAAGTGCTTCGAACACGCTGAAAAAATAAAATAACGTGTTAAATGTGCGATCTATTAAGAAAATTCTCAATCACTTAGCTGCCATCCCAATGAATCTAATATTGGAATTCTCTTTATTTGACCGCCTTAAGCGGTGGTAGATGCTATTGATATACCGACTGATGTAGAGTGATGTGCAAAATTTTCGCGTCAGGCAGCACTCGAACCCGTATCCTACTCTATCCGGGCGGGCGCATTCTAATCCGTTGCACTACTTATATCTATAACATCATACCAGCGCTAAAAGAGATCAAATAAAGAGAATTTTATTTGATTACCCAATACCCAATATCTGTCAGCGTAACTATGAACAATGTCGATGCTAACTACCTAAAACAAACCACTGACGGTTGGTAGCTGATAGATAGATGCGTTGTAGCGTAGGAGTGGTGAGCAAAACTGGCGTCAATAATGCAATGGGTTAGAACACGCGCTCCAGAATAAAGTGAGATGCGGGTTCGATCCCCTGTGACGCGGAAATTTTGCACATCACTCTCTACATCGCTGGGTAAATTTGATGACATTTGAACTACACAAGTTTAGTTGCGCCTCCTTTCCAATCCAGGTGGATATGCTAGATGATTCAAGAACGAAAGGCTGAATCTACAAAACTGCCCACTTTCATGTATTATAAGCGGAGCCGATAAATTCAAAAGTACCCTAAAATCCCATAGATAAGAGCGGTTTGACTCCTACAAAAAAAAAGGATGGCAAATACGCACAGTTTTTTGTAATGAATAATTTTTGGCGATTCCTAAAGAAAAAAAAAGTCACTAACTAGATAACTAAGAGAATTGAGTGGTGGACAAAAACACGGCCTCAGACGGGAATCGAACCCACGTTTCATCCTATACGGGGACGCGTGCTCTACCACTACACCACTGAGGCACATTTGCCCGACCACTCATTCTTCAACATCTCTATGTTAGCTATCAGCCACCAACCTTTGACAGGTTTGGTCGGGTATGCGATTTCGCTTTATAAACCCAGTTGAGCTGACAACTATTCTAATTACTAATACTTCGAAATTAAACGATGGAACGAACGAAAGGAATGGAACGTGGGTTCCCGCCTGAGGCCGTGTTTTTGTCCACCACTCAATTCTCTTAGTTATATAAGTAATATAATAACACTGCGAAAAAAGCAGTGAAAATACTATAATTTCGAAGTATCACTAACTAGAGTCAAATAAACGAGAAATCCAAAAGAAAGGGAAGATTGGGCATGACGGAATTCCGGAAAAAGGTATACACAACCGTCTATCTTGCATCACACACTCTTATTCATGGAAATTCAGAGCATATCTTATATTTAACATGTGAACGAGACATGGAGTGGGAGTAAGAGCAACGTGTTTAACACGGAAGAACCTCTCACTTGATCTAGTCGTGACCTTTGGAAACAAAGCTAACGTGTGAAGTGGTGTGAAGAACACCCGACCTCAGCTGGGACTTGAACACGCGTTCCACCCATATCAGGGAGCCCGCTTCCACTACCACTACGCCATACAGCACGCGGCACCGATATGCGCGAAACGCTGATTCACCTCCCACCGGGAGTCGAGTGCTCTGCATACTACTCAACACGCTCAGAAAGTATGATCACACCGTCCTCATACTGCTGAGAGCAATAAAAAATGGAGAAATTTTTTGAATTATGCAATCTAAATGTTTTTGAATCGATGATATTGAGAATACTCGGAATCAATAGTATTTTGATGCTTTTCGCATTGTTATGATGTTTTCACCTAAGAGAATCGAGTGGTGAGCAAAAACGCGGCCTCAGGCGGGAATGGAACCCGCGCTTCATCCTATCCAGGACGCGTGCTCTACCACTACACCACTGAGGCAAGCCGACCTTCTTACTCGTTAGTGCACGAGCACGTACCCGACCACTCATTCTTCAACATCTTAATGTTAGCAATCAGTCTTGGTGGTGTAGTGGTAGAGCACGCGTCCCCGTATAGGATGAAACGCGGGTTCGATTCCCGCCTGCGGTCGCGTTTTTGCTCACCACTCAATTCTCTTATATATTGAGAATTGTAGGTTTATAAACACAAACACTCCTCACCCAAACTCATCCTCCATAGCCATAATCACCTCAACATGGTCGAGTGAATCAAGGCCAAGATCCTGAAAATCACAGATCTCGTAGTTCCTCCTCCACTGACGGACTCGAATGCCTACCTGGACAAAGTCAGAATCCAATGTTAACTTCTTCGGATCGATCTTATCATATAAACTCAATACAAGGATGATACGATCTTCTAGCGTCTTTCTCGTTAGTGGAGCCTGAAAAATAATGGGATGATCTTGAATATTGTCAGAATTTGAGGTTGTTGAGTCTGAAATAATTCTATGATTCCAGTACAACACTCTAATTCAGAAATGGTGAAGCGCTTTCTAGTAAATTGGGGAAAAGCTCCTTGACAACCGCTGGAAATTCAAAGTTTACACCTAAATACAGTTAGAAATAACAATTAGTATTGTTCAGAATAAAGAATGTCATTATCAATGATCCCCTGCCAACGATCTGCAAGCCTTCGGATCTGCTCGAAATCGCCATTACTTGAGCTCTGAATAAAAAGAAACCTCTTTAACTTGACCAAATGTCCTCAACTAAAAACGGTACCTCAGAGCATCACTACAGAAATCTACTCTCAACCACACTGCCAACTGAAAACTAAAAAGTATTGTAAAGGGGAATAACACCTTAGACAACATCACAGACAACTCCTGGCCCAACAAAACTTCGAAGTTAAGAGCGACGTCGCTACTTCCACCTTGGCTTTCTTCCTATCCAAATGGGAGTTTCAGTGGGAACAAGATTCGTACAGTGGACGGAGAGAACCTTGTGGCCAGTAGATACAAACATGCTGACTGATATACCCACTTTTTAACCTCAGGACGCGGGATTTGAATCCACGAGTCTCAATCTTTCCGGTGGGGAGGGTGAGCGTGTTAACCATTGCACAATAAGGGCTCTTTGTTTCCTCTGGTGATCACCCTAAATTGTTGGATATGTAGTTATAACATCTATCACTACTAAAAATCGGTAATTATACATTCTCATGGACCAGTACCACAGCTCCCATAGCGAAAATAAACCGCCAAGCCCAACACATCGTATAAAGGATGAAGGATCAATCCACGAGGCATGCTCCATGCACTCTACTCTATTCGTTGCACCATTGGATGTGACTGAACGCGTACATGACCTTTACAATGACTCGCGGTGGCATACCGCTGTATCGAATCAGCGATGTTTATCTTCCCAGACAAGTCTAATACGGATTCACCGACTTCGGAGGGAAGGATGGCTTGGTGATTCATAAGCTCGAGGTAGAACCATCGACCTTCAGTGCCATGCGCCTCAGACCACTGCATCATACGCGCTCCAGAAACGTTATAGATTGCTTGGAAAACCGTTTGCGCTATTCCGATACTCACTTCAATCAAATTCAAAAAAATTATTGACTAAAACTAGAGAAAAAAACGCGGTTCTTTGTGGCTATGAGAGGACAAATGAAAAAACAATCTCATTCGCTGGAAAGGAACTCTATAGGAGTGTTGGTAACTATTCGAAAGCTGAGACTTCAGGCTACAGCCCCACATCGCCGGTGTTCGAAAGAGCCTTTTTTCACCTTGTTACAAAAGGAGATTTCTTGCGTTGGAGACACGCATATTCTCGCCGGACAGAGCTCTTTCTTTAGACTATTAGTAACAATTCGATATTATAGTCGTTTTTGTTCCAACGCTGTGCTTATATGCCAAAAAGACCGCTTCCCTGAAACACAGCAGGTAAAATAAGTTGAAATCCCATCTGGGACTAAAGGGGTCTTTGGCTAACTCACGTGACAGCGCGTAAGGCGTCCACGTTAGACTGCGCGATGATCGTAGTTTTGGGGCATACGAACGCGTAGAGAAATATCGCGTCAGCGGTTCACATGGCCGCCTCACGCGCGAGGCACGTGAATCGGCCAAATACCCCTTGGTAGAAGATGGGAGTTTAACTTGTTTTGACGGCTGCGTTGCAGAGAAACGTTCTTTTCAGGATATATGCATAGCGTTGGAATCAGCAACGAATACGCTATCGAATGATTAGTGATAGTCCAAAGAAAGGGCTCTGTTCGGCGAGAAATACGCGCGTCTGCAGCGCAAGAATTCTCCCTCTGTAACAACATAGAAAAAGGCTTTACCGAAAACCGGTGACGTGAGACTGTAGCGTGAAGTCTCAGCTTTCGAACTGTTCCTAACACTCTCATGAAAAGTTCATCTCCAGCGAATGAGATCGGTTTTGAAGGAAGAGGCTTACTTTCTCTGAGTATGACCTTGCTTGTATAGTCGTCGTCTTCAGGCCGCCAACCAATCGCTGAGGAGCTCGATGTGACATTGTGGACATCATCATCACTCTTGGTACTGCCAACTGCGTCAGGACGAACCTCGAAGTACTGCTGACGATCGGTCGCAGCATCATTATCTGACCAAAAACCAGGTAGTAAGTTGGCAAGAAACTTTCGGGACTTTTTCGTTTCGTTCTTTTAGTTCTCATCAATTCGAGTTTTTGTTTTAACTGTCGTTTAGAGCAGCTTCTTGCGCTTATTTTGATATATAGCGCTTATATATGGGCTATAGCGTAGAAAGGATTTGGGCAAAACGGGCGTCCGTAGCGCAACCGGTTAGAGCACGCGCTCTCGGACAGAGTGAGATACATGTTCGATCTCGGCTGACGTAGAAAGTTCTGCACATCATTCCAATCACTGGGTGTAACACCTGCAAAATTGTTTTGAGAGGGAATAGCCCCGAGAGCAAAAACGATTGCTGATGCTATGCGAGTATCATTCGAGTTCAAGTGCTGCTTTGGCACTCAACGATACTCGTTTAGCATCAAAATTTGCTTTTGATATCGGGACAATTCCATCTCAAAGCGAATGTATAACTGTTATACCCGATGATGTAGAATGATTTGCAAAACATTTGCGCCAGGCGGGACTCGAACCCGCTTCTCACAACTCCACGCGAGAGCGCGTTCTCTAACCAGCTGCACCAGTGACGCCGTTTTGTCCACAGTCTTTCCACGCTACAACGCATATATAAGTGTTGTAGATCAAAATATTTGCAAGAAGCTGCTCTAAATGGTAGTAAAAAGAAAAACTCAAATCCGTGAGAAATAGAAAAACGAAACGAGAAAGTTCAGAAAATTCTGTCGAGTGAATAGCACACGTCTACTACAGGAATCTCGTTGGATCTCAATAAAGTACAGAGAAAAGTATGAAGCTCTCGACGTCGATCGATCCCTCAGGACCCACCATGCATTCCACGCCATTCGTAGCATCGCTGGAGGTGACTGAACGCACACCTGCCTTTTACAACGACTCATCAGAGCCTCTGATGTGCCGGGTCAGTGATTGCTGTCCTCCCAGACAAGTCTGGCACCAATCTATCGACTCCAGAAGGACGGAAGGCTTGGTGAGCCCAAGCGAGGGATCGAACCGTCGACCTTCGGACGCGTGTTTCGCAGGCACCTCTGACCACTGCGCGACACGCGCTCCTCAATAAGGCACATCGACGAGACAACAAACAAAAAAGGAATTCCCGGGCAGCGAATAAAACTTATAGAGGCGGGGCGTCTGCGGAACGGACCCAATGAGAGAATTGCGAATGGAGCGCGTTAACTGGTGTGCATTGTGAGCAATGCACTGAAATCAGAAATTGCCAAATAATCGGTCTAATTCTATCTCTAAATCTATTTTATAAGATCCGCCGTCATCAAAATTTACTGTGCGGATCCCAGCACTTCTCATATTTGATTCGTTTCCTCGTATTTGTCCTCCATAAAGGTCCTCGGATAGTCATATGTCGCTTCAGCCGCTGCTTGAGGATTTCGCTTTCGTAATAAATCTAATAGAATGCTGGTCGAGGCTGCACAGGGGAGTTTCGCCATACACTGCATCACTAGCCACTGTGCTATCCACCCCCCCCCCCCCCTCCCGCTCCCTACCCTATTTGAGATCTGTAAAACGAATGAATCAATTGAACAGTCATATGTATGAATCTAATGAGCGCATGCGAAGCAGTGTTTAGAGGTACCCAGCGTCGCACACGAGGTCAATGGTTCGATCTGGCGCTCATGGCTCACCAAGCCATCCATCCCTTCGGGGTCGGTAAATTGGTACCAGACAGGTCTCAGACTTGTCTGGGAGGATAAGCAGCACTGACTCGGTTCAGCGGGAGGCCACCGCGAGTCACTGTAAAGGCCAGATATGCATTCAATCACCTCAAACGAAGTTAGAAATTGAAGTCGAATGCATGGCGCATCCCTCAGGGATTGATCAACGCCGAGAGCTTTATCCTTTATCCTTTTATGTATGAATTTGTGATACATTTACGCCTTTCTTTCTGATCGTACTAGTTTTCAACCTTTTGCAAATGCATACATTTTTATTCACTCGAAATGCTGCTTTCGAGCTTCTCCTTGGCTCGCATGCTGAAATAGCTTGTGAATTGTCATCTATATTAGTGAACAAGTGTCGCAATGGTTAGTGATGCTGTTTATCAGAAAGCAGAGTGAT
Organism: Parelaphostrongylus tenuis; assembly: GCA_019055375.1. Lineage (NCBI taxonomy): Eukaryota > Metazoa > Nematoda > Chromadorea > Rhabditida > Metastrongylidae > Parelaphostrongylus > Parelaphostrongylus tenuis. The sequence goes on along the minus strand of JAHQIW010002865.1, from coordinate 129,351 downwards.
AAGCAAGGCACTGGTTCAATCCCCTCCCCCAACATTCTCTAGCAATCATCCAGCGACCACCTAGGATCACCTTAACTCGGTTCCTTCAAAGTTGCTAGAAAATTCGACTTGATCAGCATCCTGTTGTCTGAACAAATGAGACGAAGTCCTCAAGCAACAGCCGAAGCAACTTGCGACGTATTCGAAAATTATTGCAAAGGATAACTGCGAGGAAACGGATCAGATACAAGAAGTTGGTAAAGTAAACTGTTATGGCGTATCGTGTAAAGAAAAATGGTTCTTGTCCATTATAAGGCGATAATGAAAAACCAATCTCATTCGCTGGCCAGGAACTTTTCATAGGAGTGTTAGTGATCATTCGAAAGCTTACTGTACGTAGCCGTTTTTTTGAGAGATCCTTTTATAACGCTGTAAAATTCAGAGCAAAATTATGTTCCACATTAGCTGCGCATTTCAACTGTTACTTCGCTAGAAGTACGGAAAGCATATGAACGAATAAAGGAAGTCTTTCAGTATCATCAATCACACGTTTGATTTGGAGTTCCTATCGAAGCAAAGAAAAAATTCCTAATCGATTGACAAAACCGCATTTTTCCGCCGAAGAGCCAATCGATCGATCGTGGAGGCCGTCAAATCAAATCTGCGGCCACCAGAAATCCCAGTCGTGAATTAGCCTGTGAACAAGCAAGCCGAATGTGTGAAAGTGGATCTTATGTTCTCTGGTGCACTGCAGAGAAACTCTCTTTCCAGAAAATAAGAAAGCGGTGGAATCCTTGAATCCTACGCTATCGAGTGATTACTAATAATATGAAGAAGGAGCTCTGATTTGTGAGAAAAATGCGTGTTTGAAAAAGCATAAGTTCTTTTTCTGCTACAACGTCAAAGAAGGTTTTTTGAAAACCGGCTACGTGGGGCTGTAGCCAGAGATTTAAGCTTTCGAATGAATATTAACACTCCTATGAAAATTTCCGTTCCAGCGAATGTGATCGGTTTTTCATTTGTAGCCCTATATGGACAAGCACCAGAAAAATAAATAAAATTCATGTAAATTTTAGTGCGTTATGAAAGCTAAATGTATCAGAGGCATTCAAACCCGTTTATCTAGTCAAGGAAGATCTTGTGCGAGTTTCACATCGATAGGAGATAGTTTTCCTCTAGAGTCCATTAAGACAAAGACTCTCCGCAATCATTTCCTTGAAGATTTCAATGAAGTCATTTATTCCGTAAGTAACACAGTTGTCCTTAGTTATATGGTAGACGTTATCGATGAAGAGTTCTTGACGGGTGTCTTGTACCCAATCTGATTTATATTCAACATAGAGGTGAGAATCCTTGACACTTCTTTTTACATTTGTTGACCTTCATGTCGTTCTTGAACATTCTCTTCCTTTGGAGAAATTAAGGATGCTTCCTCTTGCTGTTGAGAACAGACAGCATGAAGTGTGGTGTCGTTTCTGATATCTATAGCATGAAGAATCTTGATTCGAGAAGTGTAATGCAATAAGGATGCACATAAGTGGCACAAATTATTGTAGAGTTCCTTCATAAGTTTTGGCACTATAGCAATAAACATCAAAGTTATTTACGAGAAGTAGTCAAGATTGCTTAACAACACTATTCAAAATTTGCGCCATCAGCCTAAATAGATTTCTGACATCTCTCAGACAACAAATCAAACCGCGCTTATAGAACTCGCCATCCTTCGATTCAACAAAAGTTGTCAATCCTCGACGCAAATAATTGATGTCCTGGAATTTCTTCTTGCTCAGGAAGTGCTTCAGCGACCGGTAGAGGTGATAGCCAGACGATGACAAGTCAGGGCTGTACGGCGGTGATCCAGCAACTCCCAACTCAATTGGGTGAACTTTCTCTTCGTCATTTTTCACATGCACCCATGCGGTTGAAGCATTGAGCTTGCGGCGACGTCGACACGACGTGGCCCGATTGAAGCGGTCCAAGTGCTCACAGTAGTACGACTATACTTGGAATCGTCGGCCAACTCCTCGGTAGTCATAATCTGATCCACTTCAGTTGCTTTAGTGACGGTATCTCGGTCAATTTTGTGTGGACATATGGAGCGCAGCTGCTCCTTCAAGCTCGTATTGCGGCTCCTTCAAGCTTGTATTAATCTCAGCGAAGAATCTAGGCGCTGTTCGCTTGGACACAAATCTTTACGCCTCTGCAAAGTATGGACAAGTTCGGTAACAAAATAAAGCTTAGAAAATTCCACAAAGGGAATTTATTTATTGCCTAAGAGATGGCAGAAATGTGTTCAGGCTGGTGGCGCATACTTTGAGTAGTGCTGCCACGCAATTTTGATTACTTCTGGTTAATAGATTTGGTTTTTATTCCTCTAGTGCCAAACCCAGGAGAGGACCCTATTATTTTTATGATGTTGGAAGCTATCTTCAGGCGCTTTGTGCAGATAGCAGTATTGGGATTTGTGATTCTTTTTTACAATAAATGGAAGTGAGTATTGACGATCACCGCTTCAACTGCTCCATAAAGGTTAATGAGCCGGTTTGACAGGTAAGAAATTGCAATAGGCATAATTTTCCCAAAGCATTTTACGAGCTAGTTTATGTTTAAGGTATTTGCCAGTGGTTGTGGTACTCTCTTTCTTTGCACAGATTATCGACAGGAGCTTTTGACAATATTTTTTGATAAGTGCAGTAGTTCTATAAGTTTTCTTTTTTCCGAATGTGTTGGCCAATCGTGCTGTGTCTTCTCAAGAAGCATGAGTAGCTCATGTATGGCTGATGATCGAAGAAGGCTTAGGTGCAGTTTTTTCACGAGTTACCGAAGAAGTTCATGTGTATTGGCTGTTTAATAGAGAGCTTCGGGTTAGTCTTTAGCACCAAAAATTACTAACTCGAAGTAGAATGCTCGATTCTTCAAGAGTTTCTGCCACGCGTGACATTTACGAAGAACAAATTCACGCTTGGATTTTAACTATTTATAACAAAAAATGTACAGTATAAGCAAGCTGTGATATATAATTGAGCGAGTAGATACAGAGTTGTGCGGTTACCTGAACACTGAAAGGCACAAAATCAGCCTTCTCTGAACTCTTAACTCACTTATATACGGATTTATGACAAACAGTCTCTTCAACGGAAAGTAGAAGCCGTGTCGTAGACAACAAGTGTGTGCACAAAGGATTAATGGGAAACAACCGATGGTAAGACGCATAAAAAGTTGCGAAACAGACGCTACGATGAAAATGCGACGAAGGAGCTTTCACCACGTTTACTTAAAAACAAGGTTAATTCATCTAGGAGTAGCTTACTACGTCAGTTGAACTCGTAGCATCTTTACTTGTAACCAATGTGGTCGTTCTAAGAATAGGCACACAGTATAACTTCATGCGAAATCTCAATTTGAATGTTTAAGAGAACCAATTAAAATAACAACCAGGAACTACACAATAATAAATAAATAGTAACTAGTAATAGTAACTAAATAGTTACTAAAGTTTCGCTCCGCGAATTAAGAAGATGGGTTTATGTGTTGCACCGTTTGTAATAAGTGATGAGAACTGCTCCTATATTCTCTATTCTAGAGTTTATTCGACTGTGGTTGAACGACTATTGTAAAGTTACTTTTGGCTATCCATCTTGCAGATGTTAGCCTGTAATTAGCTAACAAATAGTTCGGCGGCAACCTGCAAAACGGAAACCAAATATCTGCGAGCAGAAGACACTAACGTATGATACGATTAAACATTTGATGATGTGAGATAAAAGTATGGCTGAAAGGGAGAATAGCATAATCAGACGATGAGTCTTCAGAGGAATAATGTCATACCTTCAGTCTCCGTAGATGAAGATTTTGTGGCTTTATGATAATTTATGTGGTCATGCGACATCTTTTGGTTGGTTCTAAGGGGTTGTATTTAGAAAAGCTTACTTAACAATTAATCGAATTTCTATAGCTTGAAGAGATTTTGGAAGTGTAGATTTGAGTTTAAAAATTCCTAAAAGTTGTTCCAATCCCATATGTCGCCGTTTGAGGCTAGAATGGAAACAGCGAGTAGCTCTAGATTTTTAACAATTACACTGCAGAAGCATACATATGCATCGTTTCCTCTATTTGCTACAAAAAATTATGCGATATATTTCGTTGCTCGGGCGTGAACGTAATAATGGGGACAGAGAGTGCTGTCGTTAATTCAAATGTCTTTGTTAGAGAATGTCCTCAGGAAAGTAAATACTTTCAAATTCTTCTTCAGCGTTTAGTATCGCTGAATTCGATTATATATATGTCACTGAAAAAACGTACAATGCAAGCTGAAGCTTTGACGTAATTTTTTCCAAGGCACTACACCATCTTATAGCTTCTGTGAGCTTTTTGAACACAAATTAACGTTATTTTCCCTGAGCGGCTGCAGTGCTCGTAGTTTTTAGTTGCTCTTTTGAGCTCTATCAATATTATTTCAAATGCCTAGTAAACCCAGAAAATAGTTGTCCGTGACTTACGAATGTAATTTGGGACTGCATGACAAGATTTTAGTAATTGTTTGCCTTTTTCTCAACTGAGTGCGCTGCCGGTATCTTTCACTGAGCTGGCAGGTGACGAATTGTTTGTGGTCTTCGCTGCACCTGCGACGTAGCGACCTGGACTTGTCGTAGCAAGAAGTTCAAGTCAGTAGACGAATTCAGAAGAATATTATAGCTCATCACAATATCGAGGCAATGGGTCCAATTCAAATAATCTATGCAAACTAATACACTATAGTTAGGGGTCAGTGGTGAAGGTGATATGAGGCTTTTGTTTGAGATAGTTGGCCACACGCGATTTTGTCGAACCTCACAAATTTCGATTATATCGTTTATTATTAAAATGGCAGTACAGTAACAGCAGCAATGCAAGAGTATATAAAAAGAATACAATGAGACAGCATACACAACAGGAGCAGTAACGAAGATTCAAAACAAGCGGAAACCAAGCCGAGTGGTTTACGCCTGCATTTACTCTGTAATGGGCGGGACTTTGAGGTTAGGAGGGCTGAATCAAAATTAAAAAATGAGATTTTAGATCAAGAGTACAGAACGTATGTTGACCAATCATTCACATGAAAACGGCAATGCTTCATAGTCATGATTAGAACGGTTTTCGAAAATCGGAAGTGTACGGTTGCGCGACAAGTCGAAAGCGCATTTGAACTTTGCATACCAAAGATGTGTAAGTCGAGGTGTTGAAATAAGCAGGGGAGCACATATGGCAAGATATATTGGCGATTTCGAATGAACTTCACTAAGAAAACATAGACAACATTGTCATGTTGTGGGGAACTTTGTCTATAAACAATTACATTTTATTGAGAAAATATAATTTCACCACAACACTAAGAGTCTAACGAGTGTGGAATGTAGCTGTTTCAACCGGAAATGTTTCCAAAGTCACATGCTGAAAATTTACAATATTTATAAGGATTTTATTGTTTCCAGGCAAATATAAGTCTACAAGCACTATGAGCATCGCGATAAATTTAATAATCAGCTCTTACACTTGCTAAACATCTGAGACCATCAATATCCTATTAGCAGTAGCTAGACGTACCACTACACTCGTAAGTCTCACGTGCGGCTGCGTTGAAACTATTTCAATCTTCAAACTTAAGAAGGACGAGAAGGACCATGAGACAATAGGACGAGAACTCTTCCTTCTCGTCCTTCTCAAGTCTGGAGATTGAGATAGTATCGACTGCCCATCAAACTGAAAACGAAGCAGTTCACAGTTCCTTTAGTAGAGTTAAAGTAGGTAAATAAAGATAGTAATGATGAGTAACAATGGAGTGATCTATCGGAATTTGAGCGTGGACTTAATAAAACATTCGAAATATAGGTATGATATGATAGAAATACCAGCCAAAGAGCAACTGAGTGCGCAACACTGTAAGTTCGGTGATAATTTCACTTGCTTTGCATTGTAAATCGTTCGTCTTCGTTAACTCCTTATAGGGAAAGTAGAGCTCCCATGAGAATTGGATAAAAAGATTGAAAGACGACTGGTTATCAGAATGACGAGATCTATTTGTAAATAAGGACTTATAACCACTGAGGAATTAGGGTACGAGAGCTCTCTACCAGCACTTACCGTGGAAAGTCTTAACTCCTGAACTATTATAATAATTGAGAGATTTATTGAGATTAGTCGATGAAGTGGCATTGCATACAATGCGTGGTACTATTATTGACAAACAAGTCACTTTTTTGTCATTGTTGCAGTATTTCTCAACTACGAATAGGTTGCTGAAATTCTCACAGTGATATTTTATTCCCTTACTAGTCATAAAACTCCCTCGAGAGGCGAAAAATCTCTGAAATTCATCACAAAAACCGCACGACTGAAAAATAACGCACTCCAATGCAAATTGATTGCGCCAACTGCCGCGCAAGCTATCCAACGTGATGCGGCTTCCTATCAACGGCCGTCCCCAAAAGGTTATTCCTTATTCAGTGGTTCAGCCCGCGTAGGGTTCGGATTCAGTGAAAAGTCCATTTCACTTGGACAAATGGCATCACTGAAGCCAATCGGCCGCTGTTGAAGCACTAAAATGTCGATGACGTTAAAAGCACCTACAGTGCCGAAACCTTATGCGGATCTTTTAAGTTGCTTATACAAAGATTTTTATTCAATTGCAATCTTGTACAGTTATTTACGAGAATATTACATTTTTTTCGTACTAGATATCGAATATATCATGCAGCGAATGAGGAATGGTAGAATCATTTCAATCCGCTGCTCACAGAAGCCACGTAAGTCTCACTTTTGCAAAAAAATCCTATTTGTAAATTTTTCTGAAGAGTTTCATCAATATCGCTGCTCATTTCAGCTAGACCCTCTTTCTTTCATTGTGATCACAATTTTGTACGGTACATTGCAAGAGTCTATAATTTCAAACAAAATCTTTTTAATTAATCGCTTTTAATGGTGGTGTTATGTTATAGTATTACCCTTACTAAGATGTGATCTATTTCGTTATGGTGCTCTCCATTGAGAGACTCCCACGTCCACCGCTGAGAGTGAGATTTTTCGAATTGCGAGCTACCATGGATGGTTTGGGTCGTCATGATAAACTAGATAGCTTCTTGCACTGTTCGTTTTATTTTAGCCCGTAGGTCTCAATGTGACGTTCCTCAGTCATTCTTCTAGGTCAAACCTTGCGCGTTGAATTTCCAATGATAACCTCAAAAATTCTATGGTCCTCTCTGAAGAACTTTTGAAGGTCCAAAAAAGATGCTCTGATTTCGTCTTTGTCAAAACTCAATATTGATGCGGAAGCAATAAAAAAATCGCCGAAGGCGAATCTGATCCACGGTGATCAAACGGCGTCCGATCCGTGTTGTTATTGTTTGAATGAATCGGTGTTTATGGTCAAACTTGTTTTGAAGAAAACGCCAGCGCTGCCGACCACCTCTGCGATCACATCATCCAAGAAACAGTTTTTCTCTGATGTTATAAGCAGCGTGAAATGAGTGGTGTCTTCTCGTCTCAGACGAAACAGTGACGTCGTATCTAGTCCTTCTTGCTTGCATTATATCATGCCTTATATAGAGGATTTGTATGCAAATGTGCTTCGTTATAGGTACAGATGGTCGCTTTAGTTCGTTCCAATTTTGGTCAGCTTAGTTTGGCCAAAGGAATTTAGCAGCATCTCCGTAATCGCCCTAGCCGTCGATGCCATGGCGAGAGCTCCCCGTGATGAGGAGAATGTCCATTTTTACTACTATTTTCAACGTTTTCATACCTAACGTATGTTTGCAGGCTCTGAAAGTGGGAGCTGGATACTTACGGATAGCTTGCCAGTCTCTTTTAGATGGAACAGAGGAGGCGTACTTCTAATCGCGTCCCTTGAACTTCTCAGGTGGTTGATTACAGGCTCTTGGCCAATTTGACTCATATAAACAGGGTTTTGTCAGATTGGCACTGCAGAAAGAAGTAGCTCATTCTCTGAATTTGCCTTCGTCTTTGAGAAGCACACGGTCGCTTTTGGTTCGCATTTAATTTTCCTATCCACCACCTGGAAACGCGTCACGTGCCCTCGAAACTAACCGAGCTTTGGTATCCCTCAGAGGGGGACACCTGCAAATGCTTTCTTTTGAGCGTTAATGACCCACCACCACATTCCGCCATAAATAGATTTGATAACAGAATGTTTCTATTTTAATTTTCCACTTTTCACAGTCCTCCTATCAGAATTCGAATTTCGTTGGAGAAAGACAACCTTCTGAACTGCCCTCGCAAATTCTAATACGGATGAAAGTTTGAGGAGAGGTACAACTGCAGAATCCGATAATATCACCGCCGACTTTTTTGGAGTGTACATTATAGGTCTTACCCTTTCTTTCGAGAAAATTTACAAAACTTGACGAGGTGAGTATTTTTCCCCCATTATCGATGGTTCACGCTTCGGCGACTTGCTTTCTTCAGAGCCACTAAGCTACGTAGAATGCAGAGGTCTCGATCTGTTCTGTTACTCTGTGAAAAAACTTATGTTTCATATGGAAGTAGTCTTTTTTTTCTTCCTATTTTTTACAGTGTGTCACAACATACCAATAACCTCTTTCACTCAAGAAGCTTAGCCGCTCTGACGGCGACGATACCTCCGAAATGTTAGCCGTGCTGCAGAGTGCAGGAATACAGTTTTACACTAAGACAGTTTGTAAGATAGAGCCGTGGCATCTGCGGTGTAGCGGTTGAACGGGGCTCCGTATGCTTGGAATGCGATTATTTTCCACCTGATGTCAAATGCTCTGCATACCACTCTTCATTCTAAAATGTGAATTTCTAACATCATACCATTGTGAAGTCGTGCAAAACTCTTTAGCCTATATGTGATCTCTCATAACTGTGTTTTCTTTTTGATCTACGGATTATGAGACCTTGCGGGAGATTTCTCATTTTCGATCGTATGGACACTTTATGAAGGTGGTGGGTTTTTGATGACTTTTCGTGGATTAGTCAACCATAGTATACATGCATATGTGTATGCATACATACATCTACTCATGGTGTACATATGTTTCGACATGTGAGCACATGCGTACATATACGTAAAAATGTATGTGTGCATGCGTATGTTCATTATGCATATGTAGATGTACATGTATGTACATATATATGCATATATATTCTTACATGTTTACGTAATATATGCATAGATATATATGTGTATATACATATACATACATGTATACTCATATTTACATATGGTTGACAGCTTGAGTCTTCCTTCAAATTATATAGTTAATTAACTTTTTCGTCTTTTCTGTCACTTGGATCAATTTATTGATAAATCTGATTGAAGTTTTGAAATTTATTGTGTTTTTTCAGCACCTCCATAACCGAGTCGTCATCGGCCAGCCAGTGCAGTTCATCGGAACTTACAAATCGAACTCAGTATTTTTCTCAATTCAGTTTTTCTTTGTTAACCAAGTACGACACTTTTATCATACAGTTCATTCCAAAAGCTGATATTCAAGAGGTTTCTTCTTCTTCGAAGCCTGGAGGTAGGTCGCCTACAACTCAGCCAGCTACACTTAACCACTATACAAACAAAAATAATCATTAAACCTAAAATTCATTCGCAGCAAGTACAAAAAAAAACTTTTCAATGTAGTCACCGCTTTTCAGGAGTCATCCGCTGAGTTGTTCAAGTGGAGACCAACCGTGCAATGATTACGTGGATGGCAATGTACTTCCCTCTCAAAATAACAGTCTTATGTACTTCCTCATATCAAGTATGATTACGAGGCATTTCTCACTGTGGTTCATACTTCGATTGTTGGTATCATCTGAGACGCTTCAGAAATCGTCGTATGCGCTGATGTTCTTTGTTCCTGGGCGAGGAGAGTGATTCAAGTTCAAGTTCAAGATTGCCTCCGTTCTGTGTCTGTGTCAAATGCGAACCTAGTAGGGATTTGGTTCAGGTTGAAGTTTGCCGACGTGGGGGTGGGCGTTCTTTTATGCCGACGCAGGGTGAACTCCATTTAAGTAGTGTATTTGTCACCAAACGCTTCACAAGAGATTGGGTAGATTATGTCTATGCTCATGGAAACGACGGCTACCGTCAGGGCTCAACATTCACCTTTATGTCTTATATAGAAGGTCATCAAAGCGATTGCGAACTAGTTGACACTTAGCGTATTCGGTGGTTTTACAGTCATTTTGATCAATTTCTCTATCTAACCTAGTCAAACAACATCCTTTCCCTATATTTCTCTCGTACGAAAAGAAAAGGTGGACAAACGAGACCTCGGTTTTGCTTTCTTTATTGTTTAAGTGCACTTCATCTAAACTTATCAAGATATTTATTACCGGCATATTTACTTTGCGTATTACAGTTGACCCAAATTAAGTTTCGGGACTAAAATTTCTGCGATTGTATGGTCCCGTTCATCGTGCCATTCTTTTCCAACGAAATAAGTCTAGCTTTCAAATGATATTCGAAAGGAGCAGAAGTTAGGAGAAGTTATCGTGCCACGCGTAATACGTGTAGATAGTTTTTGGTCCTCAAATTCAAAAATGATATGGCTTTGCGATTTGACCTGAACTCTGTCTTGACATGTGAGCTTGTAATAATTCTCCAAGTGAATGCTTTTGAGCATGAACAGACATGGATTTTGCTGATGATAAGCATCTAAAGAGCGTATATAATCGAATAGCGGCGTCATAACTTCGTTTTCTCCGTAGCTTCCATCCTACCCCATACATTAGACCACTGTACTGTACATAATAATAATTCAAGTCTACTAGCGTATTAGTCAAGAACGTAATTTATCCTACACACTCTTCATACATTTTTTGAGTATCGGTCTTTTCTTTACCGCAAATAACATTTCAGTTTCAGTTTGAATTAATAGCGTAGAGCCCTATAATAGCTGGAGAAGTAGATGAGACTGGATTCTCATCCAAAAACACTGGCAGGTAATTTTCATGAGAGATATTTCTGCGATGGAATTTATGAGAGTATCCTCTACCAATAGATGAAATCTCTTTAGGACAGCATAGGCTTGGCAACAGCACGTGGCGCCCCACGGAGAAGTAGATGAGCCGAGCCTGGATTCTCATCCAAAAACAATGGAGGTCATTTTCATGAGAGATAATTCCTTGCGATGGAATTTATGAGAGTATCCTCTAGATGAAATCTCTTTAGGACAGCATATGCTTGGCAACAGCACGTGGCGCCCCACGGAGATGTAGATGAGCCGAGCCTGGATTCTCATCCAAAAACACTGCAGGTACTTTTAATGAGAGATATTTCCTTGCGATGGATTTTAGGAGAGTATCCTCTAGATGAAATCACTTTAGGACACCACAGGCTCGGTAACAGCACGTGGCGCCCCACGGAGATGTAGATGAGCCGAGCCTGGATTCTCATCCAAAAACAATGGAGGTCATTTTCATGAGAGATATTTCCTTGCGATGGATTTTAGGAGAGTATCCTCTAGATGAAATCACTTTAGGACACCATAGACATGGCAACAGCACGTGGCGCCCCACGGTGAAGTAGATGAGCCGAGCCTCGATTCTCATCCAAAAACAATGGAGGTCATTTTCATGAGAGATATTTCACTGCGATGGAATTTATAAGAGTATCCTCTAGATGAAATCACTTTAGGACACCACAGGCTCGGTAACAGCACGTGGCGCCCCACGGAGATGTAGATGAGCCGAGCCTGGATTCTCATGCAAAAACAATGGAGGTCATTTTCATGAGAGATATTTCACTGCGATGGAATTTATGAGAGTATCCTCTACCATAGATGAAATCTCTTTAGGACAGCATATGCTTGGCAACAGTGCGTGGCGCCCCACGGAGATGTAGATGAGCCGAGCCTGGATTCTCATCCAAAAACACTGCAGGTAATTTTCATGAGAGATATTTCACTGCGATGGAATTTATGAGAGTATCCTCTACCAATAGATGAAATCTCTTTAGGACAGCATATGCTTGGCAACAGTGCGTGGCGCCCCACGGAGATGTAGATGAGCCGAGCCTGGATTCTCATCCAAAAACACTGCAGGTAATTTTCATGAGAGATATTTCACTGCGATGGAATTTATAAGAGTATCCTCTAGATGAAATCACTTCAGGACACCACAGGCTCGGTAACAGCACGTGGCGCCCCACGGAGATGTAGATGAGCCGAGCCTGGATTCTCATGCCAAAAACAATGGAGGTCATTTTCATGAGAGATATTTCCTTGCGATGGATTTTAGGAGAGTATCCTCTACCAATAGAGGAAATCACTTTAGGACAGCATAGACTTGGCAACAGCACGTGGCGCCCCACGGAGAAGTAGATGAGCCGAGCCTGGATTCTCATCCAAAAACAATGGAGGTCATTTTCATGAGAGATATTTCACTGCGATGGAATTTATAAGAGTATCCTCTAGATGAAATCACTTCAGGACACCACAGGCTCGGTAACAGCACGTGGCGCCCCACGGAGATGTAGATGAGCCGAGCCTGGATTCTCATGCAAAAACAATGGAGGTCATTTTCATGAGAGATAATTCCTTGCGATAGAATTTATGGAGAGTATCCTCTACCAATGGATGAAATCTCTTTAGGACAGCATAGGCTTGGCAACAGCACGTGGCGCCCCACGGAGAAGTAGATGAGCCGAGCCTGGATTCTCATCCAAAAACAATGGAGGTCATTTTCATGAGAGATATTTCACTGCGATGGAATTTATAAGAGTATCCTCTAGATGAAATCACTTTAGGACACCACAGGCTCGGTAACAGCACGTGGCGCCCCACGGAGAAGTAGATGAGCCGAGCCTGGATTCTCATCCAAAAAACACTGGAGGTACTTTTCATGAGAGATATTTCCTTGCGATGGATTTATGAGAGTATCCTCTACCATGATGAAATCTCTTTAGGACAGCATAGGCTTGGCAACAGTGCGTGGCGCCCCACGGAGATGTAGATGAGCCGAGCCTGGATTCTCATCCAAAAACACTGCAGGTAATTTTCATGAGAGATATTTCACTGCGATGGAATTTATAAGAGTATCCTCTAGATGAAATCACTTTTAGGGCACCACAGGGTTGTTAATAGCACTTTGCGCCCCTGGCTTTTCTTCGATTCAGGAAGAACATCGTGATGGCGATATTCACGGCAACGACAACGTGAGTTTCTTGAGTAAGGAATTAGATATGTAGGTGAGTCGACGGGGATGAATTAGATCATCTGAAGCAACACACCACCGGTGCTTGGTCATACCGTCTGAAACTTGAAATCTTATTTACAGGCTTCTTCTTGTCGGACAATTGATGATAGTCGGATAATACCGGAGACGATAACGATGGACTCTGTGATATAGTGGTAACAAGTGCTCGTGGAAAAGGGAATCACTTGTTCAACTCCCACCTGAGGTTTGTATATGTAGTTAGAACATCATAATACTACTATGAAGGGGTAAAAAACGCTTGCAACTGAAGATTTATTTACTTAATTAAGTAGTCATACCGTATAGCAAACCTCCCAAGGGAGTTTTGCTGTGTCTTCGGTAATTACATGATAATTTAGGCAACGCAGATGGTCCACGACCTTAGAAAGCAAGTGGTATCGGAGAGGTTCTAGGACCTTAGACAGAAATGGTTCAAGTGACGAGGGCGGCACCCAGCTGCCACCAACCTCAACAGTCAGTTCGATCGCGGGGCATAATCCGCACGGTCGTCTGACATCACCCGGACCACCTCACCTCAGTACATTGTCGATCCATTATTGCTCTCCCCACACAATTTCGTTGTTTGTAACTAATTGCTTTCATAAGGTTGCATTCATACAACTCAGATGAACTCAATGGATTGTGAGAGGAACATAGCACTTCCGTGGCGGAGCAAACTCACTTTGGCTATGCTCGACCCACCACCGCGGTTTAGGGATTCTGCCCATATCTAATCAGTAGTGACCCCACTTCTAACACTATATAATCACCCACTGGATCTCGCCGCCGGTGTTTCTACTTCGGGGCGAGCACAGCAACCCTAAACGGTCTCCGCCGCTTAGTCATGCTCCGTCAATTGCAACTACATCGTCAATCACAATAACATTGTCACTTGTCATAACATTGTCACGTGCAATAACATTATCTTACAGTAACATCATCACTTACAATAACACCGTCAGCTACAATAACACCACTTGCCATTACACTGTCACTTACGATAACATTCATAGTATCGTCGGATGACGATACTTCTCATCAATCGGTCACTCATATTGACTTAGGCATATGTTCGCATAACGATATGTTGTGATCATGTATATATTATTATATTATCATTATAGTGGCATATGTATATCATAGGTTGTTTGGTTCTACCACATTGTTTGGTACCACGCCATTGTTTGGTTCCAGTCTCTTGTTTGGTATAATCCACATAAATGAATTAAACTCTGCTTTCTTGTCCGTTGGGAGACACAAGTTGGCAGCAGATCACAAAAACAAAACCACCGAACCTTCACGACATGCCGTTCATAATCATTGTAACTTTATTCTTCAATTCTTATTCTTAATTGTTGTCAAAGAATTGCAACTCTGCGAACAAGATTTGAAAAAGTTGGATGTAAAATCTGATTTTATTACATTAATGTCGGCAAAAAGACTTTTTTGTCCACACTGTAAATCTTCAGTGAAAGGATAAATGAAGAGTTAAGAAAATTAGGCTGTGGTGAAGGTTCAGTGGTTTTGTTGTTGTGATCCGCTGCCGATTTGTGTCTCGCAACGGACAAGAGAGAAGAGTTTAAATCCTTTATATGGATTTATACCAAAACAACCTATAATATACATGCATTACTAAAATGATAATATAATAATATATATATATATATATATATATATATATTATGATCACGTCATATCGTTATGCGAACATATGCGTAAGTCAATATGGGTGACCGACTGATGAGGAGTATCGAGGACAGTGTTATGGCAAGTGGTGTTATTGTAGCTGACGGTGATGATGTTATCAAGTGATCATGTTATTGCATATGACATTGTTATTGCTTTCTGACATTGTTATGACAGATGACAATGTTATTGTAATTGAAGATGTTATCGTAAGTGATCATGTTATTGCATATGATCATGTTATTGCATTTGACATTGTTATGACAAGTGACAATGTTATTGTAATTGACGATGTTTCGTAATTGTCGAAGCATGACTAAGCGGCGGAGCCCATTTGGGAATGCTATGTTCGCCCCCAAGTAGAACACCGACGACGGAATCCAGTGGGTGAGTATATAGTGTTAGCAGTGGGGTCGCTAGTGATTAGATATGGGCAGAATCCCTAAACCGCGGTGATGGGTCTAGCATAGCCAAAAGATTTTGCTCCGCCACGGAAGTACTATGTTCCGCTCACAAATCTATTGAATTCATCTGAGTTGTATGAATGCAACCTTATGAAAGTAATTAGTTACAAGACAACGAGGTTGTTTAGAGAGAGCAATAATGGATCGACAATGTACTGAGGTGAGGTGGTCCGGGTGATGTCAGACGACCGTGCGGATTATGCCCCGCGATCGAACTGACTGTTGAGGTTGGTGGCAGCTGGGTGCCGCCCTCGTCACTTGGACCATTTCTGTCTAAGGTCCTCGAGCCTCTACGATACCATTTGCTCTCTAAGGTCGTAGACCATTTGCGCTGCCTAAATTATCATGTAATTCCCGAAAAGATAGCAAAACTCCGTTGGGATGTTTGCTATATAGGCGGCGAGTGGAAGAAAATTACGGTCGTTGGATTTAAGTTGTTTATTATTTCTGAGCTGTAATCCTGGTTCACGGAAAAACTCTACGAAAGAGCTACAAATTAACCAATTGGCGACCAAATGGAAATCTGGGCGCGACACGCGACGTGGTCGCACGGCGAGCGAAGCCAGCTACAATCACAATGCGGCAGTCTTCTAAGTGAACTTTCAATTTTATCGTCACTAAAAAATTTTTAATCGCCAACAACTCATGGAACATGATAGAAGGGTGTTTAATAAGGCTACTTGTAGTAGGAACATTGCCCATTATCCTTCCTAAAACCTCGCGTTCCAGGGGAAAAGCCAGAAACACACGGGAATAGGGTGCTTCATTCCGTTACTGAACATTTTTGTCCTATCCCATCCATAATCATTCATTAATCAATTATATTGTCTTTTATTTTCCATGTTGACAGCTGCTTATTCTTATTCATTGCCTTATATGAAGAATAACCAAAAAAATCAAGCGCTTTGTCACTTTGTTCTTCTGGAATCAAAAATTACGATGAGAATCCTCCACTTTTGAAACTATTTCATTCCATGAAATACCTCAAAGTTATGGTATAGATTGAAAATGAGAAAATGATCACTTGTTTGTCAAAAATGATGCTGCTCACTGCATGCGATGCCACCTCATCAGTAATTCTCAATAATTTCTCGATTACCGGTAAACTCCTAGAGTTAGAACCTCTTTGAAATACAAAGAGATTTTGTTCTATCGATTCATGTTTACTAACTTTTTTATCCGCGCTTATTCTGTACTGCGAGTGCATTTTATCCGATGATTTTGACACTGAATATTTGTACCGTTTACGCCCTCTACATGTTCCTTTCACTTGATGCCCTCAAGAAAATTTTATGCGCCTGATCAAATTCCCCAGCTCCCCTATTAACTCCAATGTGATCACATCCAGTTCTTTAGACGTCCAACAGTAAAACGGAGACCTCCGTGTTGCCCAGCTGTTTCCGATGAACATCATTTTCACTAGTTCCCTCCACTGCATGATTTGATTCGGTTCTTCCGCCTACACGCTCAAACAAAGGCTTGAAGCCTTTACTTCATGCTCAGCTAATGATAGAATTATCCACACATTGGTCTTGTTAATTTCTATGAATATAACTCCCGAATGCAAAGAGCAGTTGAGTACTTTTGCCTGAACCGTACAACTCTGGGCCTGGAGCCAATGTGTCTGATTGAACAGCAGACAGATGTCTATGGCGATCGGAGGAATGATGAGATCGAAGAAGGCGCATACTTCTTGGGACGTGTTGGCGCACTTCCTGCTAAAAGTGCCCACGAACATTTTCCTGGTAATATGTCGCTCTCTTGTACGAATTAAGTGTTCACATCATCTAAATTTCGCTATACAACTGTCAAAAGAACCCTTGGCGAAGTTCAAGCAATGAGATTACTGTTCTAAAGGCGAGGCGTATTTTTTCCTGCGCTGGTATTACTCCCTAAAAAAGCCTTTCTATAAACCAAAGCTAGTACAAAAATCTCCATTTTCAGACTATTGATTGATCACTAATCGTCCATTGAAAATATCTTTTATGTAAAAAAAATGCAAGGAAATACAAGCACATTTCATTGAATGTGACTGCACTTCGCACGGCTCACACTAAAAAGTGGATTTTTTTCGAACAAATAGGTACTACTTCTACTAAAAACAAGTTTTTGAAAATCTACACGGTAATATTCAATACTTTATGGCTGCAAATTTTCTCTAAAATAAAATTTCACTATAAAAAACCAAAAATCCCCGGTAAAGTTGGAAAAATGATTTCCGATCGCAAAACTTTAGCTTTCTTTAAGTTAGCTGAACGCGCTATGAAGCCTTCTCGCGAAGCAAACTCAGTGTGAACATCCAAATTTTTCGAGCTGTCGAATGAACGAATTAACCACAAAGCTGTAAATGAAAAAGGAAGGAACGAATGTTAGATAACACTTGGAATTATATTCTTTTTCACGGCAATGTGGTTTTTTTCGCTGAAACATGGAATATTTATTGATATTTGGGAGTTAACTTCACTATAAAACTTTTTATAAAAGTCTCTCTTATGGTATTTCATTGAAATAAAAGTTTTCAGGATCGAAATGCACGATATATTCCTAAAAACTTGCTGCAAAGTTGAAACAGCTCACTCCGAAAGCAAAACGTAATCCTCTCTTTGGTTTTCTTCTCGTACTCTCGCAAACCAAGCTTATTGCTAGAATTTCCAGTTCTCAAGCTAGCGAATGATTACTTATAACTCAGTGAAGAAGCTTTTTTTAGAAAAGAGAAGGAAACCACGAGCACTTTTCACATTAATGCGACCTCATCTTCGCAATTCTTGATGAAAAGTGTAGACTTTCAAGACAACAGAGTGCCTTTTCTTATAAAAATATGTTTATAGAGGCCCATTCAATGATAGTCTAATTTTTCATAGCGAAGAAGTTTTCTTAGAATCAAAATTCTAGTATATAATACTAAAGAAATCCGTTGTGGAACCGGAGCAATACTCTATGAAAGCAAAATCTTGCGCTCTGATTATAGAATGTAACAAGAAAATTTCGCAAAATTCTACACTAAGTGTGAGGATCGGCACTTCCCATGCTACCAAATCAGCACAAAAACGTAGATCAGGAAAGAAGAAGCAAATGTTTTTAGCGGCTTTCAAGGGGATGTGGGTTTTTTGTTCAAACATAGATTGATTTGCGACAGATGGACATTTTTCTTACCAAAAAACCCTCTATAGAAGTTTCCTTTATGACATTCCATCACATAATGCTAATAATGTCCTTTTAGAACCTCAGATAAACAAATAAATTTCTATCTCCATAAAAGCGTCTTTATACGCCCTGGCGCAGGCTCGCCGTGGCAGCCATGAGCGCGGCGCATTCTGTGTACCGAGAACGATACATATGGTCGTCAAGTGGTTAATGATCAATCAGGGTCATCGTTCCAGTAATGTGTGAATAAAGTGAAGTTCATAAAAAAACTTGTATTTATTGTCAACTCTATACAACTAACGACGACAAGTTCGTTTTTGTCTTTCGTTGAAAACTATGTAAGGCGGACGTAAACGATGTCCCCACCGCACGCTAAGAATACAACAGTCTACTGGTACGTTTAGGTACTCGTAACTACACATTAGTCTTCGTCTCAGGTGTTCGGTAAACATAAAAGGTATCAAGGAAATATATCTCGATGTTCTTGGTACTTAGCAGCTCTATATTTATAGGAATAACCAAATTACCATCCTAATAATTGAAAATTTCAGTATGCGACTTCGAAAACATTTGAATGATAACAGTCACTGACTTCTACGAGAGACGTTTTTGTCAGTGGGAAAAAGTTTTGTACTCTAGTCAATTGGTAAACAATGTTGCTGCGAAATCATATCATATGTAATGTTGTAACTTTTTGTAAAAGACATTATCCATCCCTACCCTTTCTCAAGAAAAATTTTTCAAGATTGCTAACATATCCTGCCATTTGTAATCCTCTACTTGTTTCGAAAGCTTAACTTACACACCTTTGAAATTCGAAGATAGGTTGCACTTTCAATTTGCCGCGTAACCGTGCACCTTCAACTTTTTTCGTAAACCGATGCACTTTGAATTTCGAGACACTGCCCTTATTCCTAATTTTGGTGTAAAATTTCTTTCCTTAAAATTAACTTTAACCTACGCTGACCTCGAATTTTTTGCTCATCGTTAAGTGAATTTAAGCTACTCAACCATTCGTCTTGGCTTCCCCTTGGTCTGGATTTCGTTACTATTTGTGTTGTGCATCAGCTCATTGTATTCTTTCTATGTATTTCTGCATTGCTATTATCATACTGTAATTATGACGATAAACGATCCGAATTGAGAAGTTCGACACAGAGGCAACCGCAGGCAAACTGGTTGAAACTAAACTCGCGATACCGCATTCAACGCTAAACGTTCACTACATTTGGTGGCATCGGCCTCTAAATTCAAACCGGATACCATATTCTCTGCTGATTTGTAAATACATTTGGTGCATAGTTTGAAAACAAAACGGACCCATTACTTCAGGATTCTAGTGCCTTATAATACTCTGCTGTACTCGCCAACTAACTCGATCTTCCTGCTGCGATATTCTCCAGTCCACTGCTTCAGTTTAGAAGCATCGAACACCACAGACGTTTCGTCGGCGGCCACATCAAATAAAGGAGACAGGGCAGCTCAGCTGCTCAGTTGGAAAAAATCATACAACATTAAAAATCCCAAACGTCATCCAGGTTTACAGTCGTAAATCACATATTATTGAGCATATGGAAACGATTCCAGTACAACTTGATTACAGAGTAACTAGAAACCATCAGTATAACAGCCGCATAAGGGTAAATAAGAGCAAACCTTTTCTAGAAAAACTTACAACAACGAAATCAAGGTGTAGGCGCCCTTGAAAAAATCACGCCAAAGCTCAAACGTAATATGTGAAATTTTGAAATTTATGATTGTCAGACGGAAACTGGAGCCGCATTTTACCCTATCCGGGTGCGCGTGCTAACCAATTGCACTACCAATTCTGTCAGCTTTTGTTCTGCCATCACTCATTCTGTGACAGAAAGATCGATCTGTCAGCAACGTCGACTTTGAACACAGCTCGCTGGCAGATATTGGATATTTGAATAATTAACCAGAATGTTGCTTTATTTAGCAGGTTTAACGGTGGTATGAAGTCACATTCATTTCATCTACAATTATAACATCATAACACCGCTAGAGCGGTTGAATCAAAGAGAATTCTAGTTGATGATGATTATATCTAATATCTCTTAAGGTAAAGGGTTTCGAAACCGATATGTACTTGTTAGGGTAAATCGTTGACGATTGGTTTGACAGAGTGATAGATTCTGTCACAGAATGAGTGGTGGCAGAACGGGAGCGTTGGCAGAGCAGCTGGGTAGTACGCGCTCTCACAGAGGGGAAATGCGAGTTCGATTTCCGTTTGACGTTCGAAGCTTTGCAAATTACTGAACATTATTGGATATATAACTGTAACATCGTGCCACTGCTGAAGATTGAATCTATCACTACCGATGAATTTGTATCCATGCCTCGAAAAGTCGACTAATATATTCTCAAAGACTATATGTGAATGTTTTAACGAGGTTTGTAATAAACAGTTGACTAATGCGCCTATCTACGCTTAGAATAACTTTATAACCATAAAAAACTAAACTGTCTTTACTAACATCCGCACCAAATATACCACAGAAGAAATTATATATTATAACTTGGCATTTCGCTTGACCAACGCTGTGTTGACTCAAATACGAGAAATATTGGAAATTTAAAATTTTCGTTCTCTTTCACTCGAAGATCGTACTCAGATGAATAAAATGCATGTCACTAGGAAGTGTCGTACTCAGAATGTCCAACCGATTGGTAAAAAATGATAAAATCGTCACGCATAATGAAGACATCGATTATCCTATAGTATTTCGTACACTGTGTCGCAGCACAATGCTACAAACTGTTCAATAAGTCGTCTCAAGCAATGAGAATCAATCGATTTTAAAAGGAGAAGAAAAATTTAGAAATTAATCCTTATTCAAAGCTTCACAGGTTGGTAACCTTTCCGCAGTCGATTTTTCTTCTTGCCGGTAGATGGGTTTTCTTGGTTCTTATTGGCTGACGTATCGGCAAATATGCCTTCTTCAAAGCTTGAACGTGTTATTCGTTGCAAGTTATTATATGACTATATACCGTGAGAGAAAAAAAAGGAAAATGAATTGAAAATCTAGGGTAGGGCCAGCGTGACGTATGAACGCGCCCCCCATGTCACTAGGTCAAATTAACGATGGTGTCAGATGAGACTCAGGCTAGCAGATCAATCTGAGATAAGGTGCCATGTGGTTGGTTATGTCAAGGCACTCTCCCTTTTTGTTGATTTGCGGGTGTCTGGAATTTATCTAGAAAACTTCAGAGGTTTTTCCCGCCGATCTTTTGAATTGTGCCTTAGGATCTTGACTATTACCTCGAAATCGTCATCGTTGTGTCTTTGTATCCTGTGTGTACCTAGAGGTTTACTTAGATCTTTATTTGTTTTTCCGCTAGGTGTTCTTCAATGCGGATGTGAAGTGGTCTGCCTGTTTCACCAATATACTCGCCACCACATGTCATACAAGAGATAATATATGTTGTACATACGAAGTAATTGACGACGCAGTGTTTTAGGACAAAGTTTTACAATTCCTACAGAATCTCTGGACCACTATTTTTTAGACACTTTGTAATAGCGGTACTGACTTCGTCTGTCATGGAAGGTAGTATAAGAGGTACCTTATTGTTTAGCTGTGGCGCCCTGTCGTTTCTATTGCAAGGCTTTTCGCTCCTTTTGGACCTACGTTAGTCGTTCCTCTTTCTTTGTACCCATTAGAAATGGCTATTTTTTGAGCTAAGTCACGGCTGTTCGATACATATTTCGGATGAGTGCTTTTTTTAGTATGTGAGGAATGAGAAGAAAGGTAATGTACCAAGATGTTTTTGTTACTAGGCTTGCGATACCATTTTGTGTTGTAGCACTTTCATTAAGTTGAACTTGAACGTTCAAGAAAGGAAGCCAGCTCTCTGAATGCTGTTCTCGCGTTAACTTAATAAACTCTAACTGTCCGTTCAGAATTTCAAAGCATTTATCCATCTCCTCTTGGGCAGAGCAGATGGCAAAACAATGTCTATATATCGACAGTAGAGTATTGGACGCCGATGGAAGACTGGAGCTTCCACTTTTGACATGAAAGCGATGGCTAAGCTGGGTGCTAGTCTCTGCCTCATTGCCAACCCTCTAATTTGTGCGAAATATTTTCCCGACCACCTAATTATCGAACAGCTTAGGCATGACTTAAGGAGTGTGATAAGCTGTTGGACAGACAAGCCATACATATCTATGCTTTCTATGTTTTCTATTAGTAATTCATGAGTGGCTTGTATTGCGACGTCATTTGAGTCGTTTGCATAGAGCGCTGTGACATCCAACGACTCCAATACATGCGTATGATTTGGACGCGCATTTTAATTGGACGCTTAAAAAAATTTATCGATCATTTTTGATGGAGTGGTTCATACTTTATTCAAGAATGTCCACAAATATGGAAAGCTACTTGCAGTGCTTTTGAATACTATGAAGATTATTCAGCAGTTCTCTAGCATTTTGTGATAATCGAGGTAGCCTAACAATCAGCGTATCTCTCAAAAAGGAAGGGATTCAGTGAGCTTTGTAGAAACAAAAGTTTACGGTAGACACCCTCGAAAAACTTGAAAATGGTGCGGTTCTCTTGTTCACCCATGTAATAATCGTAGCCACCACTTAGTTGAAAGCCGTTCGAATGTAAATAGAAAATCAAATTTTGAGTTTACTGCGAGGATTTTTAAAACTTCACGGGAGTATGGATTACGTAACACACTGAATGAATGTCGAGCTTTCTTTTAGAAAGTCAGTAGCGACTACAATCTAGTGCGATCTAAACAGATATCACCTTCTTCTAATGGTTCATTGTAGCACATAGAACCCTTCTCGGATAATTCTCGTGATCATCACACGGCTCATGCAATGAAATATATAAATAATTTAGAAAATATACGCTTAGTTATTCGGTTAATCAAATATAGTGGATATCGGCAAGAAAAACTTCATTATGTACTTGTGTGTGTTTAGAGAAACTTTTCTCCAACTGTTTTATTAACAAGAATTTCACCAACAATTAACTCTTACTTCAACTGTACTCTCTACAATTAACCACAGTCATCGCAGTGAATCAGTAACATATACTAAATAATGACATACGAATCATTTATACTTACAGAACGATAGCGCAGTCTTTTCTAAAACCAGGTCATGCTCAGAACTTTTCAAGTTTTCTAGTAATCGAAGAACTATTGCCTTTTTTGTTCATCATAAACACATCAAATCGAATTTCCTCCAGCAGAACCGCTAAGGATACCAGAAGAAATGAAAGCCGTGTCAAAAAGTAGGACTTTTTTGAAACCATAAATAGCAAAATTCTCAATTGATCATACCTTTGGTTTCGAGTGTTTCATTAGAGCGCACCCAAATTTCAATATGCCTGGTAGTTATTTTAGAGCCATACAAGTGTTCTGGTATGGGCACTTTACAATGCTATGCACGTTTTTCGGACTTGCACAGCCTGATATTAGCCTTCTGCATTCTTTCGTCTGTGCCAATCCTCTCATAGGGAACGCAACCTCCTATAACAGAGAAGACGCAGACCTACTATTAACACGTTGCATCAAGTGAAGGTATCACTGATTGGGTAGTGTTGTACACTCGGTTGCTCCTGGCTGGTATCGTCAAATATATCATACCTTTCGCTTCAAGTATTTCTTCAGAAGCGCGCTCATTCTTAGAATATACATTAAGTACTAACACAATTATCGTTGGAGTGGTGTACAGTAACAAATTTTCCGATCACGATATACACATCTAGGGAGCTACGTTTTCAATATAAATATCTACATACGTAATCCATAGAAAAAGAACAGCATGTGCAGAACGAATAATGTTTGCGCTACATAGAGGACAGATATATGTTTAGTAATCTATTTGTCCAACAAATTTGATTCCTATCCTTAGAATGAAGGTTATCACTCCAAACTCTTTCAACTTCTCTCATGAGACGAAGACATTTTTCTTCTTCAAATGGAAGAGTTACAACTTGAACACAAAGAGGCAAGCCAACACTATTGATTGATGAGTCTCGAACAATTCGCAATGCAAAATTATTTCCTGAAATCCTAATTATAACTGTGTGATAAACATCATCGTCTCGAGAGAGCTAAAGTGAGAGTTGACCTACCAACAGGATACTTTGATTCGTCAACTATATCTTCGTCATCTTTGATAGTGACCTTCCCAACAGGAACGACGCCTGCAGGAAAATCAACCATATTGAATAGTGCTGTATAAGTAACTGTCATCGACAACTTGGATGGAAAGCGATGCGGGACAGCTGGCACTAAAGTTTATGAAGTTATTTAGGAAAAGTGCTACTAAAATTCTTCATATTCACAAACCAGGAAACGAAGGACATATCAGAGCATCCAATTTAAGATTTTTCCAATAAGCAATAAACTGAAAGAGGTTTTTCTAGCTGATTCATTTAGTGCGGAAACGTTTCCCACACATAGCTTACTTTTTCCTTGTAAATATCCCATCGTTCATGGGCATAACGCAGGTCTTCTAGATCCGAAACATAGGCAGAGCTAATTGCAGACATCTGAGGACTTATCGGTCGAAGAATCGAAGATGCAAGCCGTTTCACACAGCGAGGAACCTAATAAGGCACAAAACTATCTTGAAAGTGGTAAAGTGCTAAGGAAGGTTGACAGCCTTGCATGGACTGGTATTAGTGGATGAAGAAATTTGAAAATGGCGATATTATTCTTGAGAAAACACAGACCATAAAACACTTACTTTTAGAAGCATCACAAATTCCTTCATATACGGATCGACTACATCATTTTCATAAACAGCTCTGATACAGCGACCACCATCAGGCAGCAAAAGCTGGAAGTAATAAGAATATAAAGAGTGAACTGCAGGAGGAGCTTGGAACGAAACGAAATGGATATCGAAGATTCACCTTGTACAGAAGTTGTACCATTTCATTAACATTTGGAACAGTGAAAGGAACAAGATCATGCCCCTCAGTCTTCAAGCGCTCGACTGTTTCAAGAACAGATCGTCTAACACTAAAACTTTCTACTAGACTGATAGAGAGATTTTTATTATTTCTTCGCGACTCAAGATGCCACGGAGAGCAACTAACAGCCCTATCCAGTAAATAAATAATAGTTATATAATAAGTAATAGTGTATTACCAAGGCACTGGTGGGCAGAAGCCGTCATTGTCAAAGTACCCAACACGAAGCCTACCAGTTTGGTGCACAACCTGAATGGTATTATCAGGTTTTTGTTGGTAAAAAAGGGAAACGGATGAGTGAAAGAAGAAAACCTCCTCATTTATTGGTGCTGGAACTGAAGTGGGAACAAGCTGACGATAACTGGAATTTCCGACAACCATTTTAAGTAGTTCAACTTGCTCTAGTACTGTGTTTGTGAAGAATCCAAAACTCAATCCAAAGCGGCAACAACCAGGCGTACATGGATCAGTATTCTTCACAACCAGTCGATCTATAAACATTTTCTACATGAGAGTATCCGAAAAGGACATCAATTTGTTTGAACAACTAACAGCCCGTATCAGACGTTTGCGATTGAAAGGTGTGGTTCAATGCCGGCTTTGACCAACTCCGCTGCTTACGCACCAACATCGAGCCATGACGAAGACGAAGTCGAAATGTCCTATATGGACCTCGAAAATTCTACAGAGAAGATCACACATTCTTCAAGGTCATTGTCGGAGATTTTAACGCGCAAATTGGACCAATAAGGCCGTCTGAAGAACGTCGCATTGGGACCCATGGACTAGAACGGAAAGAACAGGGTGAGAGGCTATCTGAGTTTATCATGACGACCCCAACCATCCATGGTAACTCACAATTCGAAAAGCCCCACTCCAGCGGTGGACGTGGGAGTCTCCCAATGGCGATTACCATAACGAAATAGACCAGATCTTAGTAAATCGAAGATTTGTTTTGCACTGACCGATGGCACTGTTGCTCTTAAGTCTTACACGGAATCAGACCATCGCCTTCCTTCGCGTTCAGTTTTTCACGAAAAGGAGAGTAAGTCATTAAATTCAAACAAGGAGGTCCCAGAACTACCACAACCTGGGATGTATTCAAATCATTAGTCGGCTCTTGGGAAGAAACCGTTGTCGACAACAGCGACGAAGAATAAGATCGACTCGTTGAACATCTTCACGTTAGCGCTATGAAAGCCGAGAGTCCTAAGGTCACGAAGAGACGCTTGTCTCCGCGAACACTCGAGCTAGTACGTCAATGTGGAATCGCGCGAGCTACAGGCAATCGAAATCTTACGTCCGAACTTGCGAAACGCTGCAGAGAAGAGATAAAAGAAAACCTCAAAGAGAGAAGAGCATCAGTTATGGCAAAAGCTGCAGAAGCTGGGAAGAGCATCGCAAAGCCCAGCAAAGGTTCGCCAATCGTAGGACCAAGATCATTGCACTCCGATGCTCTAACGAGACACTTACAGCTTCCAGAAGGGCAGTGGAGAAAATCGTCCTCCAGTACTTCTTGGATCTATTCTCTAGCCATGTCCTCTTACCGTCATATAAATTTAAAGAGGATGAATATGTCGTTACACCGGTCTTCCCTTCCGAAATTCGACATGCTGTACTCGTCGGTGAATAACAGAACAACAGGTCTCGGTCCAAACAGGATGATATCAGAACACCTGAAGAACTACCTGCAGTTCTCATCACCACCCTAGCTCGGCTCTACACTCGCTACCTGTCAGAGTGCGAAATTTCAGCAAAGATTTCCATTCAGTGAAAACCACCAAAACCGTTTTGTTGTTCGAATAGGAAGACCTTCACGACATAGGCAATATATGGCCCAATCTACTCGCTGTCCGTTGTCTATAAGCTTTTAACTCTAGTCATCCTAAACAGGATCGGCAGAACACTGGACGAAGGACAGACATGCGAACGAAATGGGTTCCGAAAAGGATTCAGTACCAAAGACCACATCCATACGATTACGAAACTCATTGAAGTTCCACAAGATTATTAACAACCTTTCACTTTCATCGATCTGAAAAAAGATTTTGATTCAGTGGAAACACAAGCGGTTATAGAGGCTTTGGATAACCAGTATGTCCCTAATCAATACATAGTGATCCTTTGTGAGCTTTACAAAGATTTCACGAGCAAAATATGTCTATTTTACAACAATATCACGATTGACGTAAGAAGAGGGGTTCGGCAAGGCGATACAATGTCGCCAGAATTAATCACTACCACCCTCCAAAACGTCATGCGAGCATTAGAATGGGACGATATGGGAGTGAAAATTGACGGTCGACAATTTACCCATCTTCGCTTTGCTGATGATATCGTCTTCATAACACCAAACATCAGCCAAGCGGAACGAATGTTGACCGATTTCGACAACGCCTGCGGGTACACGGAATGAAACTTTCTGAATACTCCACTTACGTCTATCTCGATCGTGAAATCAGCATGATGTACGACCTAGCGCCCGAGTTGAGCAGATGGAAATGTGCGGCTTGGAGAACGTTTAGGAGCATCGAAGATGTAGTGAAGAGGAAAAGAGCATCTAACTCCGTGCTCACCTTTTCGACTCAACGATTATCCCTGCCCTAACGTATGCAGCAGAAACTTGGTCGCTACGTAAGCAGGATGGAAGACCAGTTGGCGTTATCGAACACGCAGTCGAAAGGTTGATGCCAGGAGTATCCCGTATCTCGCGAATGAGAGAAATGTCCGAAGTTTAAATCTACGTCAACAATCGCAAATCAGAAACGCCGTTCTACACGCCAGGATATCGAAAATAAGGTGGGCCGGACATGTGATGCGCGTCAGCGACAACCGATGGACGAGAGCCGTTGCCGAGTGGATTTTTCAGGACGTCAAGCGCTCTCAGGAAGTCCAACCACACTTTGGTCTGATTTCTTCACAAAAGGTATAAAAGAAAGATATGATACTCAGCGAATCCCTAAAGCGAGAAGTGCACGCGACAGGGAAAAATGGAAGTGTTGCTGGTACACGCTCGAGTCACTCGACGGTCAACGGGCGACAGGTGATACAGGTGATTACGGTGCTAAGATGGTCAGAAAAGTGTACGAAAATAGACGAAAAACGAGTTGGAAAAAGAATAGAATGAATTTAAAAAAAGTAAAGAAAGAGTGAATACCTTGTGTTGGTTTAAGGGTGACAAATCCACAGAATGCAGCGGGAATACGCAAACTGCCAGCAATATCACTTCCCATGCCAAATGGAGTGCCGCCGGCAGCGAAAAGAGCGCCTTCTCCTCCAGAAGACCCACCAGGAGTCCTAAATTCAACAGAGCAAGGCTACTGCAAGCTTGAAGTTTATGGCAACAAACTTGAACAAAAATCAATAGTGTAAAAGCAATCGTTAACGTTTTACAAGGACAAACATCATGCACATATTTCTTGTGTGAACCTGGTCACATCATGAGGATTTAGTGTTGTTCCATAGACACTGTTTGAACAAGCAAAAGAGAGGAGAGCTTGTGGAACATTTGTGATGACGAAAGGGACCTGCAACAGTTGAGAGTGTAAAAATATCCAACGAATTACTCTGAGGAACTCAGTGCATACCATGAATACCGTCACCTTTCCGTTACTATCATTACACTCCTGCTTCGATATTTTCTAAGACTACGCTTAATTTTCAACACGCCTGTAATTATGTGTAGGTGCCCATAACAGACCACAAGCATAGCTCAAAAATAATTGTCAGGCATATTGAAAACTGAGCATGGTCTTAAAACAGCACTCGAAACAAGAGATATTATATACTTGACGATACCAGTCAAGAACAGTCAAGTGTATAACACTACACCTTCGGTGATATTATCACTTATCTGCGCTTGAAAACGTTCGTCGACGACTCCTCTATGTAAAAGGAGGTTCGCCTCAAGAGGACTGTCTCGAAGAAAAGCACTGTGCAACTGACAAGGCTGCAAGGCCGAAACACGTGTATTGCACTGATAGGTGCCCATAACAGATCACACGCATGGTTCAGAAAATTATCAGCTAAAATCACAATCTTGCCAGATTTTCCTAAGTCAGTGATAGGCAGACAGCATTCTTCAACGTCTTAGGACAGCAGCAGTTCTTCATGGTAACTAAGAGGGCAATAGAGACAGAATTGAGCATAACGTTGCTCTAAAACCATATAAATAAAGCTCTCTTTCTCCACTGCGCCAAATTCGTGCGTTCGTACCGTATGCTTGTCATTACAATGGATCAGTGACGCATTGGCGACCGATCTGTAGGAGCGTTGCTAGCTGTTGCATCAAATCTGACACAAATTTGTGATCACAATTCAGTTTTAGTCCAAAATTAACTTTACCAGATTATCGTTCTAGTCTCCGGTGCATAAATTATAAGAAATATCTAGAAAAGACTTCAGTAGACAAGAAAATAGTTTGAAACGGAACGATCACAGAGTCCATGGACACTATAATGCCAACACAGTCGCCATTGTGGTAATGCAAAACCGTGATTATATGAATGAATATAAATATATATGTAATATATAATATATATAAATATAGCATATGATATATAATATAATATGCGTCAGGATATCGTAAATAAAGTGGGCCGGACACGTGATGCGCTTCAACGACCACCGATGGACGAGAGCCACTACCGGCTGGATTCCTCGAGACATCAAGCGCTCTGCAGGAAGACCACCGACCCGTTGGTCCGATTTTTTTGCGAAAGCTGTAGAAGAAAGATATGATGCTAAGTGAATCCCTAAAGCGAGGAGGAGTCACTGAGCTACTCTTGCACGCGATAGGGAAGAATGGAAGAGTTGCTGGAACCCGCTCGAGTCACTCGACGATCAACGGGACGACAGGTGATACAGGTGATAGTATAATATAAATGTATAATAAATACGTACATATATAAGTATGCAATATATTATAAATATATATCATATAGTAATATATTATCTATAAGATATAATAATATAATATAAATATATAATGAATATAAGTATGAATGAATGAAAAATATAATATGAATAAATGAGTTATGAACAAATACGTAAACTGCTTTTTCACGGCGATTCGACGGAAACGGAATCTACTGAAAATCTAATCTTTCCTTGATAATTTTGTAAATTGGGCCTCTTTAGAATACATCGTCGTGACTCGATAAAAGCCACCAAGCTGCGCGCATACTTCCGCAAGCACAGGTAGCCAGCATGGTGTTACCTAACTTTGACCGCCGACATAACTACGCACACAACAACAGACGCCAACAGTGACATCCAATCTTAACAATGTTAATCTGTGAGTTTTCTTCTTTATGTTTTCCGAAACCAATTTCTTCGTGTAGGTGGAGAAATAGTTTGTGCAACAAGATGAATCACTCGCAACTCTCATGAAGCAAAACGAGAAAAGACGACATGAATCACAAATGGCTTACTCTGAGCTAAAAGAAAATCCAAATGCAGTTACGTGATCATGATTAGACATCATCGAGAATATGTTGAAGTCCATATTAGCTACTTTTTCAATCTGCAGCATTTCTGAATTCGTGCACTACCAGGATCAACGTGGAATTCATTTCTATTGATCATGGCGAGATTATTTTTGATTAGTATACACTGATAACTCTGCAAGGTCTCCCTTTGCAGTAATAGGGCTGCTCGGTGGAGTGTTAATATTTACCTGTCACTAAATTGGCAAGACTTTAAAGCATTTAAGACCGAAAATTCTATTACTCACCGCTCCCAGATTACGCAAATGAGTTACGATGGAGCACTCTTCTTTTCGTGGTTTATCCAAGCGTTTCGCCAATCCTATGCAACAATCGTATCCGGGTAGCTATAAAAGAAGCAAAATCTGTGTGACTTGTAATCAGAACTCGAAAGAACGAAAGTTATCAACAAGAAAAACTATACATAGAAGTTGCCCTTTACGCTAAAAGGAATCCCGTACATCGGTGGCTTGCTTTCGACTCCTGACCACTTCTTGTCCGCTTCGGCAGCGACACCAAATGCCTGGAAATATACAGCAGTAGCAGTTACAGAAAAAAGATGCCCTATCTCACTCAAATGCACCTCCTTAATAACCTCCATGCAACAGTTAAGTCTCTGTTGCACTTCCATTGCTTTCCACACATAGGCCTCCAGAGCTTCAACAGCAGTAATTTCATCTCGCTGTAGGCGACCTAATGAAGTACATGAAACACAAGGAGAAGACTGAATAAATTATCCTCACTGTCACTGTAGAGACTAATGACATGCAGCAAAAATCGATGTGCATTATATTCATCAACGCATAATTTTCCACAACTGCTGAAGTACTAAATGAAATCTGCAGTTATAGTACAGTCCAGGAGAAAGTCAGTAGTGATTGCTAACTGATTGACAGGAATGATTCGCAGTGTTCTATTACAGTCCAATTTGGATTTTCTGACGTCCGTCAAAACCCACTACAGCGATCTTCCATAACCTCCTAGCAAGCTGAAACAGAACATGTAGTGCGACAGGCTGATTTTCTGCTTCAATAATTTTTCGCAACATATGTCTCATTCTCATAGGTGTGGAGCAGAGATTTGAGAGGTTAAAGGGGCAAAGAGTGACTGCCAGCTTTATCGGGTAAGAATTTTTCTCCAGGTCATTGCTTGTTTACAAGCACCGTTCTAGGCTACAACATAAAAACAAAATGCGATAAAAAGTCACACATTCGTTGATTGTTAGCAATCACATCTAACAAAAATCATATAGAAAGAGTGGGTCAGCATTGTTTCCATTGTTAGCACGATGTCAACATAATCGGCTACTGTTTCCACTGTCTCGACGAGATGTTCGTTTATATCGGACTATGGTATGCACATGTGAGGAGCGCAAAGCGCATGCTGCGCAGTGGTTAGAGGCGCTGCGCCGCACACGAGGTCAGTGGTTTGATCTCGTGCTCATGGCTCACCAAGCCACCCATCCCTCCGAGGTTGGCAATTTGGCACCGTACTGGTTTCAGACTTGTCTGAGAGGATAAGCAGCACTGACTCGGTACAGCGGCGGCCACCGCGAGTCTCTGTAATGGCCAGTCATGTCTTCAATCACCTTAAACGAAATTAAAAATCGAAGATGAATGCATGACGCATCTTTCAGGGATCGATCAACGTCGAGGGCTTTATCCTTTTCTATTTATGGTATGCACATTTGTTGACCACTTCATTCCAGTCACCTGATCAAGAAAGAAGTTCTATGCTTTGAGCTTCAAGCTCACTTAGAAAGAAACCGATCAAAAAAATTCTAATTGGGTTGAGAGAAATGTCGCTAAGGAAAGCGAACCTCTTGATAGACAACTTCATTGGATGACAGTTGGTGACCATCAAGGACGACAATTTGGTAATGGCTTCTTGAAATTGCTAACAAAGCACTTAAGGAGCAAGAAACAAGCCTTCGTATCACACAACGGGCTTGCACTTTTACGACTAAAGGTACAGAGTATGTGTGAGATAGATAATAATGAGGTTGGAAAGGACGTCAGTATTCTAAACATAAACTAATAATGAAGTTGGAAAAGACATCAGTGTTCTTGATCTTAACACTCCAGATTCGCATCAGGAACATCGTTCGATGACGCGCAGTAGGCATCATTTTAACGAAGATGATAGTGGAGACGAAGCGAAGGATGTGACATTATGTCTCCTGCGTCTAATCCATAACATTCTTGATGCTCATATAGGATGCCAAAGAAATTTCTTTATACTACTCAGCAATGAACTAAATTTGTGATTTAGCGTGTTTGCATCGACGGCTGCTTCCAAAGTTGATTTTTCTTAGCAGCGTCTTGGTCTGGTCTATGTGTTTTCGGCACTCCATCATTGTTTACTTCAGGAAGATAAGGAGTGAACGGCAAGATTACATTTCCATTTCCATCTCAACTTAAGCATACGTCTATTTCAAATTTATCCAGAGATGTGTTCTGTACGCTTTACAAAGTTTCAGTACTCTCATGCCTATGAAGAGCCTCGCTTCACTAGAGCTTGCTGTCACCTAGCTTTGGTAAGTCAGTAAAAAAGTTCCTTTTTAAGTGGCACATAACACAATAATGCTGCCTTTGTCACCCTACCACCCTAAAACGATTATTTTGCTGCGATCACACTACCCATTGCTCCTCGCAGCATCATGTACATCACTGCAACCTCGTGTGTTGACTACTCGTTGTAAAGAAAAAATTCTGCTTCGACGTGGCGAACATCAAAGATTAG
Organism: Parelaphostrongylus tenuis; assembly: GCA_019055375.1. Lineage (NCBI taxonomy): Eukaryota > Metazoa > Nematoda > Chromadorea > Rhabditida > Metastrongylidae > Parelaphostrongylus > Parelaphostrongylus tenuis. The sequence continues at coordinate 95,679 of JAHQIW010002865.1, read as the reverse complement.
TTCTGTCGCTGTCGTACTGTAGAAGCGTATATCAGATGAAGGCTACAAATTTCAAGGAATATCTTCGTAAATTCGCAATTAGCGCTCTATCGACATGCAAAATGTAGCGATCTCATTAACACCATACACTGTTTCGGCTATCGATAATAGGTTGGCGCAACATTTTGTGTGCTGCAGCCTCCAAACCCCGCATGGCGCAGGTTTCTAAATCCAAATCGCCATGAAATATCGCATCTTCTTTCATTGCACATGGAAGGGATCACAATAACAACGCTAATCGTACTAGGACAATGGATCCACTTCCAGTGGAGGCCAAAAATCAACGGCAATTTTTTTCTCTTAATAATATCATGGACTTATGGGCGAAGATGGTTTTACGAATAGGTAGATACCGTAGAACATGTAATGAATGAGCTCTATGATTAATCAATACAAGAAAATAGCACAATAATAAGTAGAGACAGCTCCGTTGATAAAATCTTTTATATTGTCTTTACAGCATTATAATGTGTGCTAAACGTATGACGAAGAACGCAAGAATATCAGCGAATAACAAGTATATAAACCAATTGAATGCCACTGTTTAATACATTATTGGCGGATAATGACTTACTCCTTAATTCCAAAAAAGGCCACGACACTATTTCTTTGTACTTCTGAAGTGTCTCAGCATTGGAAGTATCGACACGCTTACGAAAAAGTGAGAAACCACTTGATCTGGCCTCCTGTTTCTTCTCAATAGCTTGCGTCAATTTTCTCGGAAGCACCATAACTAAAATTAAGGGCGGAATTCTACTTCAATCAGATATATTCAACATTATCAATCATTATCAATCAATACAATTGTCATAATCGGACCATAGGAACAGTGGAAGTAGGGATACGACAATCACACAGGTTAAAGGCACACACTCAGACCAATTTAACACTCAGAGATCAACGCCTAAATCGTGTGATTGATGCAGCTGGTAATGTCTAGCTCCTTAGCGCACTCACTATAAATATTTATCATTCCATGCTCATACAATTGTCCTTTAGCAAATGACTCTGCTTTTTTGTTGTAATTTTCGCCCTGTAATTCAGCTTTATAATAGGTTCTGCTAGTATTTGAGGTGTTCACTTTAGAAGTACCCTATCAGTTCTTTGATGTATTGCTCTATGTTTCTGAAACATTTCGAACCACGGACAGGGAGAACAAACCTTGGAAACAACTTTTCAATTAAACGGATACGTCGCTGTCAGGATTGTTCAGTCGCTTTCACAGCACATACTGATGATATGACTATATATACTATATGCACCCCATTCTACAAGATGACTGTAATCCACCGGAGTGATTGCAAATGAGATTGTAACAATGAATGAATTGAAAAATCATTTACGAATGTTTGGCATAGATTGGACACTAGCAGTCTTTTGATATCTGCGGGTAATTTCAGGACAAGAGAAGAACTTGGGGAGTTGAGAACTTAACAGACCTATAAAATCGGCTTTTTCTTATCGCTGTTAGAGTATGCATAACTTTCCTTGACCTCTGTGAAAAAGGCGTTTGGAATTTTGAAGCTTTAAAAAAGAAACGCGGCAGCAGGAGTTGTGGTATTCCATAGTGTCTTCTAAAGAAAAATTCCTCTTCTTCAATATATTCACTGCTTCAGATGAGAACTACGGAAGAAAAATTATATCACAAAGACTATAAAAAATCAAGAAATTAAAATACATGTCATAAACAAAGATGTCTAGGCTGTAACCGGTTCTTATTTTAATTGAGATAGCTCATTAAGAGCCAGGATATCCTTAATAACTGTGGCGTCAACCTCTACTTTACAAATCAATATTTTCATTGACGATTGAGCAAGCAGAATGGTGATAAGTTTCAATATCTTCGTCTTCTTCAGCTCCACTGTGATTCGAGTTCGTTGTACATAGCTGTCAAAAAAGTACGAGTGGAACACTATGTGAATGAAAAATTACCACAGAACCGGTTTCATAATAACCTCGGCATTGAGCGAATAAATCATCGTTCTCTTACCGGGCAGACACGGGTAAGAATTATTTCAAACAGCAATGACTGGTGTTGCAATGGTTTCGCCTTTTTCACAGCTTCGAAAGGTCAAACTGATTTGCAATCTACTTAGTCAAGCACCTTAATAAGGATAGCAGAACTTGGTAAACAAAAATTGTTCGCACTGTAAACACCTATTTTGAACGTTTACCGTATTCTCATTCATATTTCTTACAGTTGTTACTGGAGATCCACCTGGACAGCTTCATACAAGGGTCAATAAAATGTCTCGCTTAGGTCAAAAAATCAGCATGAGATACGGCGCGAGACAACGTGTGGTTGCAAAACACTCCCTCTTGAGAATCATTTTTCGATTCCCCGCAGGGCTTCGAGAGTCCTTCGTGAAAAGAGCCGCTACTTCAAAGAATCTTCTGTTAGATCTCGTTTTATGCTCAACAAAGAACTATTTAGATTAGTTAACTGGCTCGCTTATTCTTTTACACGGATGCGGAGTATCTCTCACGCCAAAGTATTTATAACTGTGGGTTCTGCAAGAAATTAAACAATCCATTCACGAATTCGTGGAACCGCCGTCTCGACCGTTGCGGGAGATTATGCAATTTTTCGTTTCGCGACGATCGTACAAGTGGTCACGAAGTAGCTGACATCTAAGTGGTATTCGCTGCTGTTCGAATTGCCATTACCACCGAAAAATCAGCCAGTATTTTACTGAAAAAAAGTTGTTGTTAATAATTTCGTGATTGCCCATCAGAAAAACTGTGCAACATATGCACTTGCCACTGCCTGTTTATATTGAACGTTCAACAATCCGCTATTCAGAACAATCCGCTAATCGCTTTTGTGGCAACAGCGCAACCTGCTTGAGCCGGTGTTACATTAGTTAGCACGCTGCAAATGAGTAGTTTTTGATATTCCACCACTGAGTGGCCGCAGATCGAAGGTTTCATATGAAAAGGCACAGCCAAGTGGCAGCTTTTCATTCGAAGGGCTCTTCACTCAATCGCTTTCGACTTGATGCGACAAGGAAGGACATGGCAAAGACAAAGGGATGTATACAATCGATTTGCATCACTCTGCAATTAATCCTTTAAACGGTTGAGGACCAGAGGACCCAGAAAGCGTGTCTGACCCCAACTCTGGCCCATCCCCTACCAATCACATCTGTCCATTGATAGGTGATCGTGATCGTGATTGTGATAGTGATGATAGTGATAGTGATTATAGTGATAGTGGCGCAAGTGATAGTGAACATGATGATAGTGATGATAGTAATGGTAATCGCAGTGACAATGGTGGTAGTGATAGTGACGATAGCGATAGTGATCATAGTGATAGCGGCGCTAGTGATAGTGATGATAATGGCAATGATAGTGATGGTGCTAGTAATAGTGATAACGATAGTGACAATAATAATTATCATTATCATCGTCATCATCATTATCATTATCATTATTACAATTATCACTATCATCTTATCATTGTTTTTCATGATAATGATAATGATAATGATGACGACAAAGATAACTATCACTATCACTATCATTATCACTGTCATCACTATCACTATGATCACTACCGCTATGCTCACTATCACTACCACCACACCGCTGTTACTACCGCCACTATCACTATGATCGCTATCACTATCATCACTATCACTACCATCACTACCGCTGCCATCCCAATCACTATGACGATCTTCTATCACAGGACACACAGTTGGTATGGGCGGGGCCAGGGGTGGGACTAGAAACGCCTTCTGGGCCTTCTGGTCCTCAAGCTGTTAAGGACCATAAGGCACGATCGTACCAAGCCGCGCGACGGTAAATCTCACTCAGCTATTGCAAGACGTCGTGGGTCGTGGGAAAGCAGGCAGACCGCCAGATGTGCATGCACACACATGCAGATGCCTCCTGCCTATCCGGTGGTCGTCAAAAGGTCAAAGAAGACGGGGACGTTAAAACGTTTATTGGATGAAGCTTATTACCAGACTTAGGTTAGCTACTCGAAAAAATATAGCTGTTTACTCCAGAGTGGAAGGAGTGAATTACTTTTGCGTACACAAAAAGGTCTCCGCGGATACTGCAATCTCATTGTAGTGACTGTGTAGGAAAAGAAAATCAATATGTTACAATACTTGTCAGAACTATCTTAAGACCTCGCTTAGAAAATTCAATGTAGTATGATAGCATTTTCTAAAGCTTTCAAAGAATAGAGAATCAAAAGTTTCGAATCACAGTGTCTGATTGAGTGGTAGAGCTTACAGACGATTTGTCGGATCAAAAGAACGATGAGGAAACTATGAAGGAAGAGAGTGTCATGAGAATAAGTGTTCAGAAGGAAGCATTTCATGGAAACAAACTGATCGATGCCTATGTTTTCACAACTAAGCATGTTCAGTGACGCCAAGTATGAAAAAATATTACAGTTTACCCACACAGGTCTACAACAAGACCACTATGTGATATACCATTCTATCGTGTTAAAAAATTTCTCTGCGTATCAGTATTGGAGCAAAAACATCTTTATGACCGTCAAACGACAACTAGCGGTCATCGCTCTCTTGATTAGCAACAGTCCCTGGTGCGCAAATAAACTTGTTTTAGAATGTCTCGTTTGGAAGGTGTCAAGTACAGAGAGCAGTGAATCAAGTTTGATGTAAACCACAACCTTCTGCGTCATATAAGTCAGCGAGTGAATGCAATAAGTGAGGCAAAACATCGTCTGTGTACCGTGAAATGTAGGATTGTCCCATTGTTACCTTCGCATGTCGATACTTTTGCTCATTAAATTGTTATTGATCCAAAGAAGTCAATCAACAAATGTAATCACCACTTCAATGATATGCAACCACTTGTTGAGCTATGATCAGATGCTTTTATTCCAGAAGGACGCGATCAAAGAATTCGGTGAGGTCACTTTTAAGATGGTTGTAGTCTTTGAATTTTTCTCCCTCATAAGCTTGAAGAAGCGAAATAAGCTGCTCTAAGGAGCAAAACAAATAATAATTTGGCGACGGCAACATTAGGGGATGAGGTCGATGTAAAACTGAGGTCGACCCCAGTTTCTCCAAATAGCAGCGAGTCGACATTGCATTGTGAAATGATCGCTCAATACATGAAGTGCTCACCAAAAAAATCACTTTGCGGTAGTCAGTTTCATTTAGATGGCGAACGATGCTGCTACGGCCGTTTCGTAGTCTTTGCCTAAGCTACTAAAACTGTCTTAAACATACGACAGCCTTTTGGCAATAACTCATGAAACAGAGGGAAAACTAGCTAAAACAGTAATGTGCAAATGTAATAATGGGGTAACTGAGTAAGCAGATGCAAATAAAGTGATAACACTGTCAAGTCATTTTAGACTCTACGTGTTGAAATGCATTTTTTACTATTGTGAAAGTAATCGGCAATCATATATTTCAATAAAAAGAAAGCAATTTACAAGGAATAGAATGTGAGGACTCAAGTAAAAGTGGGCACAATATGCTTGGCTGTACATTTCGACTTATGAAGCTTGAAGTTCTCTGTTGCAATCGGCTTTATAATGAAACCTCCTATTTCTCAACAGTAATTACGTAAGAGAAGAATCCTTCAAACAAATACTCTTTGCGTAATGCACAATATTTATGGTAAGATACATATGCGGCCAGCAAATATAATCTTCATGCTAAAAAAGGCCAAGAAATCCTCATTACAAAAATTATCTTTAATGTTTACAGTATCAAACCAACATAGACATCAGTGCGCCAATCAAATGAAGATTTTTTCATTGACAACGTATTGTAATATGCTCGAAATGTTTTCAACATGTCTGTGTCCTCGTGGGGAATTCCAAAAACCTTAACACATTCTGGCGACATAGACGCTATAGTGCCCTTGTACGGTTGAACACTTCTTCAAATCTGTCTTCTTAAGAGCTGTCTTTTGCAATCTGCATTTCGTAACTTTTCCTTCTTTTTTCTTCTTTGATCCAACATCAAAACGACTGTCTCATTTCAGTTCACCGCGCCTTTTCCAGTCCTAGGGAAAATATACATTGGAACAGGTGCACATAAATAGCTCGTTGTAATCCAGCAGATGAACTTTTTAGTCCGAGAGGTGATGAGATATACACTTTCTACTATTCGTTCTTCCATCTGATTCAAAATTCACCACGATCATATTAAGAGTATACTATCAGCCATAATCTTTATTGATCGAACCAGTTTCACGAAGTTGTTATGAATATCAATTTATTAGGTTCACATTTCGAAGCGTTTCGTGGTCTTTAGAGCCAGCTGATTCAAGCCGATGCTGCACAGCTGCTCGTTCTCGTTATGGCATTCGCTGTCGCTTGAGTCGGATCTTCTTCGGATAAGCCCAGCTCAAATGAGAAACTCAGCTTCCTACTCAGGACTCAGGATTATTATTGATGATAGTGACAATCCAATGACAATGCTTATTGATTGATGTACGAAACTTTGACATGAAGCAAAAATCGAACCCACATTTGACCTTTTTGGGTGCTGGTGCTAACCGGCTGCATTACCGACGTCTATTTTGCCATCACTCTTTCTGCGGTACAACTCATCAGTCTCTTAGAGAACAACTGCTAACAGTTTACCTGACAAGCAATATCGGGATTGATTTCAAATAAGGTGGCAGATAAGGGATATATCTGATCAATTAGAATTTAAATTCAACTGCTTCTTTGCGGTGGCATGATGTCACAAATATACCCAATGATGATGGCTTCACCCGTTGTTGCACTACCGACACCTGTTTTCCACATCTCTCTATACGCTACGTCTTATCAATGTGTCAGCAACCAACCGTCAACGGTTTTGTCTGATAACCGATATTGACTCTGAACCCAATTACACTGACAGATACTGGATGAATATTTTTACTGACAAAAGTTTTTCATTTAACCGCTGACGAGTGGTGGCAGAAGAGGTGTCAGTAGTGCAATAGGTTAGCACGCACCTCCGGAAAGTAAAATACGGATCGGAGTCCTGTCCGGCGTCAAAGTTTTGCACATCAGTCAACATCACTAAATGTATTTGTAGCGTTATATCACAACAAAAAAGCGGTTAGATAGAATGGATTCTTGTTAGTAAAGTTTGCTTTTCATTAGATAACTCATCCTGTAGAAGCCGACGTAATTATTGACTTGCAAAAGCGTCATAATAATCTGATGACCGACTTTTGATGAACTTCGGGCGCGCTACTCAGTCATATCCTCCTTGTCAATTGTAACAGTCTTATGAAGCTATTATAGCACCATTTTGTTCTGTTGCAGTCCTCTTAGTGGTTGTGGAGGCTATAGTGCATCACCTATCGAGTCAAATAAGTAAGAGAAGAAGTCTCTATGTTCCAAACACAAATAATCTTATAACAAATAATGCTAATAAAAAACATTTCGAAGCCTTCTACTCGAGATCCTGTGTCAAATTCGCTTATCTCAACTAACATGTGACACTCCGTTGAAGATCGTTAATTTTCGTAGAAAAACAGCGTTGTAGAAGAAGCAAAGACGTGCCGGTATTGCATATTGAAATTTCTCAAGGTGCCAATCAAATTAAGAATATAAACCCGATAGCAAATTTTCAAGCAACGCTTCTGTAATTAAGCCTTGAAAATTTTCAGAAGACTCGAAAGTCTGAAATGATTTCGTGGGCGATAACGCAACAGAAAATTTAGAAGTCATCGCTTTAGGAAGTATGGTTCTCTCTGATGGCGCGAACTCACTACTACAACTGTGCCCCATAATCTCACCATGGCAGACCATTTCTCAAGAAAGCAATTGCTTCTATGCTCGCATGTTTTTCAGAAAACAAAATTTCTGCGATGAAATTGACACAAGCCAAGGATAGTGCATTAGGCAATTTTTGAAACCAAAAGTTTCAGAAAATATTAGACTCTCAAATAGTGACAAGATGCAGAGTAAGTAGTGATTCTTCAGTCCAAGATTTGCATGCAATCGGCACTATTGACTGAGCATACTTGTAACATCAATAGCTCGCTATAAAGCGGTGTGATTAGAAGTATCCTTGTTGATTCTTCAGCCGTTAAATGTTAAGATGACGAAAAAAGCTCAAAATTACTTGCTCCATCTTTCATCATAGGAGCGGAATTCGGAAATGGATATCAAGAATTGAGCACTTGATGGTCCAAGTGGCAAGCAGACTGATTTGAACTAGCAATTGTTCTTCAGTTTGGACTCGAATCACCAATACGTCCAGTACTACACTTACTTTTTAAACCATAGAAGTTATCACTGAATATGAGCAGTGATGTAGAGTAATGTGCAAATTCACTTGGTATATATGTAACATTGCACCACCTCTAATAAGCGGACAAAATAAAAAAAATCTATTTGACCATGCAATATCCAATATCTGTCGGCGTGACTGGATTCAGTGTTGATACCGACTATTTGAGTCAAACCATTGATGGCTGGTTGCTGACAGATAGATGAGTTGTGGCGTAGAAAGAGTAGTATCAAAACGAGCATCAGTAGTGCAAGGCGTTAGAACACGCGCTCTCGGATAAAGTGAGATGCTGGTCCGAGTCTCACTTGAAGCGAGAGCTTTACACATAACTCTACATCATAGGGTATATATATATATATATATATATAGCAACAATTCAAAGGTTCGACTTTCTATAAACCTCGGCATAATCAATTGATATGTGAAAATCGAGAAAACTTATCTTGATTAGCTGGCGCGAGGTTGGCAAAGTAGTTGTAGAAATTTGGCTGACGTTTCGGCGATACGCCTTCTTCAGAGCCTGGACGTATGTAGTGTTAGTCTATTTGAATGATTCGGATGGTCTTGTTTATATGCTGCCTATGTCAGGTCAGAAGATAAGACGAAGAAAGGGCGCGAGATCTCGTGTGATGGTGACACATTCTTCCTTCCGGTTCATTTCGGGGTTTTTGGCGTTTATCCAAAATGCCTCAAGAGTTATGCGCGTGGATGTTTTTGATTCCTGCGCCAGGATTGTGACAGTCACATCAAAATCCTTGTTGTTGTGTTTTTGTGCCCTATGTAAACCTAAAGGTTTGGTTTTATCTATTTTAGATTTACTGTCTAGATGTTCTTTTGTGCGGATGAAAAGTGGTCTACCCGTTTCGCCTATATATTCTTCCCCGCATGTTTTACATCTTAGCAAATAAATTGTCGAAAGCCAAGTAACAAAAACATTTTGGTCAAAAACCTTTCCTCTCATCCTTCACACATGAAAAAATCGCTAATTAAAAACATGTTTCGAACAGCTAAAAGTGTGTGCACAGGAGAAGAGGAAAGGAACGAATCATTAGACTTGGCACGAAAAATCGCCATTTCCAACGGCTACAAATCATTTGCCACTAGGGAATATTCAAAAAGTGGAATTAGGTCACAAAAGAACAATACTCCGCACCTGAATAGAGTCCCCTTCAAATTGCCACTTATATCAAACGAAGTTAGTAGCGCGGTTAAAAGGTGCCTAAAAAGGTGCGGTCTTGAAAATTCCGTGGTAGTCATCGAAACCCCACCTCCCATCTTATGCCATCAGCTGATCCGCAATAGACTCTATGATCGATTGTGCAACACCAACAACTGCATAATCTGCTCCAACGGAAAAGAGGGAGATTGTATGAGGTCGGGCACAATTTATTTGCTAAGATGTAAAACATGCGGGGAAGAATATATAGGCGAAACGAGTAGACCACTTTTCATCCGCACAAAAGAACATCTAGACAGTAAATCTAAAATAGATAAAACCAAACCTTTAGGTTTACATAGAGCACAAAAACACAACAACAAGGATTTTGTTGTGACTGTCACAATCCTGGCGCAGGAATCAAAAACATCCACGCGCATAACTCTTGAGGCATTTTGGATAAACGCCAAAAACCCCGAAATGAACCGGAAGGAAGAATGTGTCACCATCACACGAGATCTCGCGCCCTTTCTTCGTTTTATCTTCTAACCGGACCTAGGCAGTATATAAAAGACCATCCGAATCATTCAAATAGACTAACTCTACATACGCCCAGGCTCTGAAGAAGGCGGGTCGTCGAAACGTCAGCCGAATTTCTACACCTACTTTACCAACCTCGCGCCAGCTAATCAAGATAACTTTTCTCGATTTTCATATATATAATATATGTATATATATATGTTATATAATATCATGCGATAGCTAAAAAGCAGTGAAAATGAGAGAAGTTCTATTACTGAATAGTGGTCTTACTTATACCAATTAATCAAAGTTATAGCTGAGGAATGCTTAGGCGAACCCATGTATTGAATAATGTGGTTCATGCTCAACTAGTATTCGTCCAGTATTTCCCAATCCATCTCATCAATACGCAAGTGATCCCGTTTTGTCAACTTCAAGCGTGTTACGGTAGCGCGTACGTGATGGAGTCTCTAACATGATCACATTCCATGCAAATGTGTCGAATGTCTCTTGAATGTAAGCCATCCGCGCGCTCCTCTTCCAAGACGAAAGGGCTGTTACCATACATTCGATTCAGCAAGTCATGCTATTTTGAAAGGTTTACTTCAACCGCTCAACTGTTAGATTTTGTGCGAAGTAATAGGCTGTTTCGTAAAATCTTTCGCATTTCAGCACTTTTGTTGGTACTTTTCAATTGTCGCTAACTCAACCCTTTGGGTACAACGCGTTCGCTGCTTTTTCGGAGCTTCAGCAGTCATCCGTTCTCTTATATTTCAGCAATTTTAATGTTGTACCTTATTTCTGGAAAGGCCTTTTCAGTGCACTACAGCCGTGACAAGAAGTTGTGCTCCATACTTAGCGCGTTTTACACAAGAAGAGATTTTTCCTGGGCTTTCTGAATCATTTGAGGGTTCAAATCTCGCTGATTTGATTCTTATATCTAGTTCTTAATAAGGATTTTTCAAGCACTGTAGAAGCCAAACAAAATTCTGTTTCGTACTCGGAATGCATTTCTGGTCAAATGGGATGTGTGAGTGGTCGTCTTTGATCGCGCAGCGTATATCACAAGTGGTGCGCTTTTTTGTGCTATTAGATTTAGGTTTTTTTCCGCTTTAGATATATCACACGACTGTGATAGTCCAAGACTTTCTCCACACAACCATATGTTTTTCGTACATAAGCTCAAGTTGATTAATGTGATTATTTGGTAATAATAAAATCAAAATGAAAAGCTCAAACTCTAGAACTACAGAACAATGCTTCTTCTACATTCATAATAAAAGAAACCTGGAATACCTACAAAACGGAAAGAAAATGTTCAAAAGATAATAGAAATACGCGCAGAAACGCGACGCGTGTAAAACGTTGCCCTTTTTTCTAACAGCACACTGGAAAGCTTTTTGGAAATAAGGCTCAACATTAAAACTGCCAAAACTTGAGCTGCTGAATAGTCATGAAGTTCTGAAAAAAACGAGAAAATGCGCTGTTTTCAAAGAAATGAAAATGTGCGCGGATAACGGGAAAAGACCATGTAAATTTTATCATTTTATTTGATCCAAACCTTAGTTCCTTTCTTTTAAGTGGGATTCCAGTATTTCTAACATTCAATTCGTCTCCTCACGTTCGTTTCTTTGTTGAGAATTTGCCTTCTTCATGAACGTCGTAGAATAATGGCTAGGCACATCTGCTTACAGTCTCGAAAAGAACTAGACTGAGACTTTCCATAGGGTGTTCGTAGGATTGGCAGAGAGTATTGGAGGGCTCAAGATTATAAATAAATGACTAAGAGCTCATTACCATAAGGTACTGAAAGAAATGCTCTTTTGAAGCTCTGTGAAAGCCTTAACTGTGAAGATAAACTAATAATCGAAATACTATTGAGAGCAGAAGAAGAAGTGGCGTCGCTTGATAAACATTTAATTCCAAAAAAGAATGTTTCAAGCCTAAACGAGGTTGGTACGACGGGGCCATACACCGGTGTTTCGGAGACTTCGGCCTCCTCGTCAGTTACCCGCCCCACATTAAGCCCTGCATTGTAGCGAGGGAGGCGTATGTGGTGATGGCACAGTGTACCATGACACTGGCCCATCACCACTGTTCAGTAGATGGATTTCGGCTGGTAGACCAAAATTAATCCATAAGATTGACTGTTTTTAAAACCTCGCTGAAACTTTGCCTACAATACAGGGCTTATTGTGGGGCGGGGGTCACTGACGAGGAGTTAGAAGCCTCCGAAACACCGGTGTATGGCCCTGGCGTACCACCCTCGTTTAGGCTTAAAACATTCCTTTTTGGGGTTATTCTGAATGTTTATCACGAGGTTTCAAAAACAGTCGATCTTATGGATTTAACTTTTAATTTTTTTAAGTGTAACTATTGAGATTATGACTAGCATTATTAGAATCTGTTCAGTGATATTCTCTTCTTTGCTGATCGTAGCACGTCTTTAGTGGCGATGAAGGTCTGAAATTCACAACGAGTCTCAACGATTCTAAGAATAACGCGCTCCATTTGCAAATCGATTGCTCCAACTGCCACGCGCGCTATCGGCGTGGCGCCGCTTCCTATCAGCGGCCGTCCCTACGGAGTTAATCCTCCTCTCCTTGGTGCTATGTAGGCTTCAAATTTTCCGAAGCTTCATTTATTCGAAAAAATGGCGCCACTAGAACTCAGCGACCTCCGTTGGAGCACTGAATCGACCGAGACGGCAAGCGCGCTCGTTGCGCTGCACGAGTTGTGCCCCGCACTATTGTAAGTTGTCTTTAAGAAAGATTTTTATGCGAGCGCATCTTTGTATGGTAAACATGCTGTATTTTTCGTTTAAGATATCGGACAGCCGATGTCGCAGAGCCAATGAGGCTTCGTATCGTTCACGTGGAACCATACACAATATGCCGTGAGACATACAAAGGTAACCAAAGGTCCGTTTGGCTGAAGCTAACTCATAGTGATTTTCGTCTAGGATGTTCACTAGACGTATAAATTTTTACGTCGGTGTGAGCTAATGGCAATTTCAGATCGTTAAATTTTTGAATTCATAAATAGGCTCAAACACATCTCTATTAACGGAGGTATTTTTCGGTCATAAGGGAACGAAGAAATTTCGACCTCATTCGCTGTACAAGACTTTTTCCTAAAAGTACCCGTAATCATTCTAGAGCTTAAATCTCTGGCTAGCCCTCGACCTAGCCTGTTTTTTGAGAAAAAGAAGTTTTTATAGTGCTGTAGCATCCGTAATAACATCATGTTTACACCGGCAGCGCTCCTTCATTTTATCATGCGTATAATCTGCGGGAAGCACGAGATTTATATGAAAGTGTAGGGAACATTTCCTAGTATATGAGTCAATCGTATTATCTAGAATCTTGTTAAAGGATGTAAAACTCGATTTTATTTTCCCTGCTATACTATAGTGAAGAGGTTTTTTCCAGAAAATAAGCACAGCGTTGGAATATTTGAAACTTACGCTATCGAGTGATCACTAGTAGTCTAAGGAAATAGCTCTGTCTCGCGTGGTGTGAAGCATAAATCTTTTCTTTCTCCTACAGCACTATCAAAAGAGTTTTCCAGAAAACAAACACCTTTTTGGGTTTTTCGAGACTTGTGCTATCGAAAAGGTCAGCAGGTTAGGGAAGAAGTTTTGCCCAGCGATATATAAGCGAGATAAAGGAAAAACACGTGGTGCATATGAAACATAAATCTATTCTGAACGTCACAGCGCTATAAATGCACCAGCCTGATAATGAAGAAATTGGGTGCATTTTCGTTATCTGCGCCCTGTCTCAACCTCTTAGAAAACCCCGCTTTCCGCTTTTTTAGAGTTTTATAGTCACTCGACAACTTGAACCTCAAGAATGTCAATGATACACTAGATTTTTGGAAAAAACTTCTTATCGCGCTATAGCAAGATTGAAATAAAGTGTTTCACACTCGCTCATTTTTCGCTCAACAAAGCTTTTATCTAGACTTTCGCTAAAAAATTACTAGCTTAATTTTAATATTTTAGTTGTTCTCATGATTATATCTTTCTAATCGACCGTTTTCAGGCCTCGCTTAAAATAATTTAATGTGATAACATATTGTAAGCGTTTTAGAGGTCGTATGGCATCTCTAGTGCTAGATATACATTTTGGTTTACTCTCGAAAGCCTCATGAGTCGCACGTGCTATTCCTTTTTTGCGTTCTAATCAACCATGAGCAATCGACTGTAAATCGCCGCGATGTTGAGTGATCTTTTCATTTGACGTGCAATGAAACACATTTGGCACAACTACCATTAGTTGTACGTGTGAAACGAAAGGCATGTGCTACTGATGAGTTTACGAGAATAAATCGTAACGTACGTTTAGGATTAGAAATAAGATCTCTGAGAGTGGTGAAATACGCATCCAGGTTTACGTGGTTTTCGAAAAGGACTCCTTAGTGCGCTGTAGCAGCCAAGTAAAGATTGTGTTTTGCATTGAGCTCACATTTTCTGTCGGCTAAGATGTGTTAGTGGCCGTGTACCGATCTCGCAACGCGATTTACTGTAACGTGCGATTATGTTATTAAACTTAGAATTTTTTCGCTTTGAAAAAAAAACCTCTAGGCAACTTATACTACTGTGATACTCCTCCATTCTCTACACCTTTGTTTGCTTTTTATGCTCAGACTTACACCTATTAGCGGTCTTGATTGGCAGTATAAAGTGAAGACAAATTAAAATTAACAAGCCCGCAGAACGGTAGAACAGACGTTTTCTATAACTAGTATACAAGAATCTGTAATCTCAGAAAATAGGAAAAAATTTTCGAAGTGATAGACATATGTGTCATAATGCCCGCCGCGTGAACGCAATTTTATTCTGATTACCACTGTGCTGTGAGAAGGCCTTTTTCGAAAAAAGTAAAGTTTCTACACTATCGAGATTTAAGCTTTTGTACAATGCTAAAAGTTTGGTGGGTAGTCTTTGTTCAGTAAAAACGCTTATTTGAAAAGTCATAATGATGAGACATAATTTATTGTGGTCCTTGTTTTTATATGCGATATACCGGATGTCCTTAGTATCGACCTTTAGGCAGCGCGTCTGAGAACGCCAAGTAATCTTTTATCTTGCCTAAAGAGCGAACACGTTTCCGCTGCAGACGTCAGAGGAGGGATAACCGTTGATTCGAAAAGATGGGCACGGAGTCGCATATTTTTCGCCATCTTCACCTCGTCCTCGATGATCTTGAACGCTTCTCAATCCGGTCGTTTCTTCTTGCTCGACTCCGGAGTTATTTCATTCATTTTGTTAAATTCACGGCATAGACACACATTAGTAAAGCATTTGGACATGTGCAATCTGTTGACCGTCAGTGGGGCATCAGAAACCAATCCGTTCCTTTCATTATTATTTGAGCCAACTTGTCATGTGGTCTGGTAAGGGCTCTTGTACAGACCACATGACAAGTTGGCTCAAATAATAATGAAAGCATCTATCGAATTTTGAGCGTGGTCTTAATAAAGCACTCGAAATAAAGGTACAATCCGTTCCTCTCAAACACTGTTACCGTTAGAAATAGTCGGAGATCAATCATTCCAAGGACGCTATCGAATTTGATCGATATTCGTTCCACACGCCTGACGCTTGGTCTTATAAGAAAAATGTAAAACGAAGCAAAGATGGTGTAATAGTCCGGCTATTCTGACTCCCATATTGCCCCGCTCTAGTGCTTGCAAGACATTTTGGAAGGCGACAGTGAATACTTTTTGGGAAATTGTATCATCTTATCGAGCCCCTCTTCTCGCTTCGAAAATGCATGCGCGATAGAATAGCGATATTTTGGCTGTAAAATCTCTGAAAAGCTCACTGTGTGTTGTTATGTAGTACTTCGAAAAGCCTTGGCTGTCCAGAGCCTCTATGACTGCTTCACTTTTAATTCAGTTTAAGACTTTCTTTAAATCGAAAGAACTGAGACAAAGCGGTCTCTTGTACTTTTGTGAAACTTCAATGGATCGTGTGGACTTAGTCTATAGTACTGAATCCTCTTTGAAACCATTCTTGTATGCATAGATATCCTTTGTTCGGTGTTCTGTTAAGCCTTTACGATGATTCGAATTAAAAACTTCTAGATGACGGACAGCAAGCAGATTACGCGATAATTACCTATGTTGTGAAGGTCTTCTTTTTTGAACAACAACACGATCTTGCTGGTTTACCAATGACTGGGAGCCCTGTATTGTGACAGCTAGCGAGTGAAGATCCCGATTCAGGTCAAGAAGATGCCCAGTTTGAACGATACCAAAATCGTGCAGTTTTCATTACTTCGGACTTGTAAATTTGGTGCTGATTAATTCGGTAAAAAAGGGTGAACTCTTCGACGTTGATCATTGCTCGAGGTACTCACTATGTCTGCGACCTCATCGATAATTCAAGAAGACTCAGTTGTATACAAATAATTTGACGTCAAACAGGAGCTGAACTCGCGTTTCACCTAGCGGGCCGCGTTTACCACTATACCATCAGAGCCACCGCTTTGATGCCACTCTTTCTTCAACATACTCCATCGTTTCTATTAGCAACCGACGTATAACGGGTTTGGTTTGGTAATCACATACCTGCATTAAACGCAGTTGCGCTAACAGGTACTGAAACTCTATAATCACTATCAATCATCATTTTACTACCTCTTAGCAGTGTTGTGATGTCATAATTCATCTATAAACCCATCAAATGTCGATTGACGACAGCTACGATAGTTTATATCGAAGAAACAGTGCTAGCAAAGCGGTGGCTTCGGTGATGTAATGAAAGCACTCGCGTCTAATGTGAATGAAAGACAGGTTCAACTCTTGCCTAGTGTCGAGTCTTATGCATACCACTCAACATTCTTAGATCTATGTAAGATCACAACAGTGCTTAAATAGTGAAACCAGGAATTTATACTCATCAAACATTGTTAGGGATTATTGAATGCATATCTTGCGCGAACAATAGCATGAGGTGGCTTATCGTTATATGAAGTCAGTGTTGCTACCATCCCAGGCAAGTCCCATAATATTTTTTGCCGACCTCACACGGATAGGAGGTTTGATGAGCTCGAGACGAAGGATCGACTAATGAGTGCTGATGCTTTGTAGGGTACCTCTAACCACTAGGCTACACACCCTTTGTTACCATCTTACTGACAATGGATTTTGTATTAATAAGATATAATTAGAGAAATTGAGACGTTTTATGCTTCTAAAGTAGCCTTTTGTTTTACCCATGTCTAATTATTGTTATACCGTTAGCCCTCTAACCTTCTGAAACACTCTGAGTTCCGATTCATTTGAAACATGGAAATTCCCTACATAATAAAGCTAGGTATTAGTTATTTCATTGTAATCATAACTAAAAAGGTATAACATGGGATCTTTAGTTTCTTGAATCTTTTTTTCCGTCTGTTTCAGGCATCGACGTTAGCGTTCGGTCTGATTCCGGGGACACTCCTATGGATCTAGCACAGCGTACGTCGGAGGCAATATATATGCTTCTGAAGGAGCATCTAGATCGCTGAGACATTCACATCTTTCTCGAATCTGATTCTCTTATTGTATTTCGCTTTCTTTCACTTTATTCATTTATATTTCTGTTCTCTTTCCCCGGTTAACGTGCATTGCGTAATACAATCATGTCTCAGTCCGTATTTATCTTGTCCATATCATCGTATTCCAATTGTAATGTGCTCAAATCCTGTTGTAAATATTGCTTAGTATTGCCTCGATGTTACGGTGTACAATTGAAAAGTGCTTTACCTAATGAAGTTGGTGCTATTAAGGTTGTGTATATTTGCCCACCATAAATGCTACTTGATTATTGTCGAGACAGTACGTTCAAAATCAATAACGACTTGACCATTTGGTTGCTGATAATGGTGACCAAGTTGATGCTTGCACAAATATCTGCTTCTAGTAGATTTTTGCTTCCTTCTTGGCTGTAGAAATTAGCCATGATGGTGGAGTATTCAGATTCTCCATCTCGCGAAATGTCATGTGTTATCTTGGTTCATGTAAATAGGCGATTAGCCAGACTTGGTGATTTCTTCGTAAATTACGGAGGATGTTTGTTCTTGGTTAGCGTTTTCAGTCTCGTTGTATGTAAAGTCATGTCCGCTGACTTGGGTAAGTGAACAAGTTAGGCACTGATTTCACGCACTGGTGGCGTATTTTTAGCATGTCGGTCGTATGTTTTACGATCGTCTGACGACGCTACGATAGTATTTTATTATGGCGGTTCCATACTACAAATATTCCTTGATTGCAAACGAATAATCCGTCCTTTTTAATCCACATGGCACCAAAAGGAGGTCGCTCTTGAGGAGATCTTAGTAGTAATTACATTCACCTTAATCTTGTAATCGATGAAATCATGGTGGACTTTGCAAACTTTTCTTAGTTTTGCAGTTTTAGGCGTAGGTGCTGCCCTTTTCCTTAGTGACTTTATAGCTCTCAACTTTCGAAGCGCTAACGTGAAAATGTTGATTAAGCCGGTCGTATTCTTCGTCAATTCTGCCAATGACGGAATCTCCCCAAACGCAGGCCAATGGCTTGGATGCTTCCAATTTGTGTTACTTCCGGAACTTCCATGTTTCAGTTCGGCGATTCACTTTCTCTCGTTCCGCTACAAATCACTTTGTCTTGCTTCCGCGAAAACGGGTCGCTGCACAATGGAGGCGATGGTCTGATCACGTGTAGAACTTCGGAACAACAATGACATCGGTTAAACAGAACTTCCACTTTACTAAAATGTTATCTTATTTGTTGGTACTCTCGATTGAGAGACTCTCACGTTCACCACTCAAAGTGAGATTTTGGGAGTTGTGGATTACCATGGGCGGCTTTAGTCATCATGATGAACTAAATGGCTTCTCGTCCTGTCCGTTTTGATCTTGTCCGCGGGCACCAATCTAACGTTCTCAGGCGTTCTTCTAGGTCCAGTTTTTGTGTCAATATCTACGGTGATAACTTTTGAAAATATATGGTCCTCTCTGAAAAACTTTGAAAGGTTCATAAAAAACGCTTGGATTTCGTCTTCGTCACATTTCAATGTTGATGACTAAGCAGTGAAGGTCGTCGAAGCCGGCATTGATCCACAGGCATTATTTGAACCTCGTCGTCCGATCCGTGTTCCTAGTTGTTCTAATGAATCGGTGCTTATGGTCGAACTCGTCTTGAAGAGAATACCAACGCTGCCGACACATCTGCAATCTCATGTACCAAGCGACTATTTTTCTCTGGTGGTATAAACAGCGTGAACGTCTTCTCGTTCTAGCGAGGTCAATGATGTTGTACCTAGTCCTTCTTGCTTGAATCAATATATCTTCTATGGAGGATCTGTGCGCAAGTGTACGTGCGTCATAAGTAGAGATTGTCACTTCAGCCCGTTCCGAATTCGTCAGCTTTATTTGGCCCTAAGATTTTAGCAGCATCTCTATACTCGCCCTACCCATCGGTGCCATAAAGCAGGCCCTCTTAGAGTCAGAGGGATGTTCATTTTTACTAAAATTTTTAGCGCTTGACACCTGGCGTGCTGCTTGCTAGGCTCCGAAAGTGAGGTCTGGGTACTCACAGGTAGCTTTCCAGTGTCTTCTGTAGGAGCAGGAAAGGATTATTTGTTGGAGGCAACTCCTAATCGCTTCCCATGAATTTCCTAGCTGCTTGATCACAGGTTTGGGTGAGTTTGACTCGTAGAAATAGGGTTTGTGAGGTCGGCACTGCAGAAACAAGTGCTCGTTCCCTGAATCCACCCGCTTTGTTAGAAGCACATGAACGCTTTTGGCTCGCCTTCAATCTCCCTTTCCACCACCTGAAAACCCATTAGGTGCCCTCTTGACTAATCTGGATCTGGAAATAGAGACAGACATCTGTGATCCTTTCTAATAAGCATTAATGAGACACCACCAGATTACGCCATAATATGAATTTGATAACGGAATGGTTCCATCTTGTTTATTCCTTTTCACAGTCCTCGTATCAGATTTCGATATTTTGCTGGAGAGAGAGCCTCTGATCTGCGTTGGAAGTTGGAGTACAATTGAAAGCATGAGATGAAGTAGAGCTGCAGAATCTGACGATATCACTGTCGACTTTCCTGGAGTGGAGACCACGATTTACATGTTTTTTAGCAACCTATACGGCACCCTGTCCTCAGAAAGAGAAAATTCGAAGTCAGTGAAGGACGTTACGCACAGCAAACTTTACAACATTTGTAACTGAAAGAATCTTCGTAGCTCTAGTGAGACGATAGGTATTGCTAACATAACCCTCTCTTTCACAAAATGTGTGTCACAGCGGGAGGATGCCACTTTGCTGGTGAGACATTGGTTACTCTAATTCGTAAACAAATCTAATTTTTATGTCCTCCGAAATTTCTAAATCCTTGAATAATTTCTAAATAGGGAACAAGCTTCTATACGACAATTATCTATCAGAGCTGCGCCTCTGGAGTTACCGTGCCAGGTGCACTACGTGTAAAATAGTTTTTGGTCTTCAAATCGAAAAATGATAGCGGCATCGATATCTGACCTAAATTCTGACTTGTCACATTTTGATCGTTCTTCTGCTGAATGCTTTTGAACATGAATAGACATGGATGTCTCTGATGATAAGCATCTAAAAGTCTTACATAGGTGAATAGCAGCGTCATAACTTCATTTTCTCCGTCGCTTCCATCCTACCCCATACATTAAACCGCTGTACTATCCATCTTATTAATTCAAGTTTACTGGCGTATTAGTTAAGTTATACACTCTTCGTATTTTTTGAATATCGATGTTTTCTCTTCCACGAATAACATTGCAGTTTCAGTTTTTAAATGGAGGACAGCGCTATAAAATCAAGAGATTTAGATGAGACGAGCCTGAACTCTCATCCGGAGACAGCGCAGGTTATTTTCATGAGAAGTATTTCTCCTCGATGAAATTTATAGAAGTATCTTTTATTCAAGTGATGAGAAATCAGTTTGAAGACACTGCAATTTCGGTAGCCGAACGAGGCACAGGCGACTCCGAATCGATAGTGGAAAAATATCGCAAAACGTTGTTCACAGTAACGTGAGTTTCTTGAGTGATCAATTAGCTACGTAGGCAACTCTTCGTTGCAGAAGGAGATGCTCTACCACATGTCACCGAAGCTTGATCATACCGTCTGAAACATAACAACCTATTTGTATGCTACCCCTCGTTCGCTCGCAAAGGTTTTGTTTTAAAACTTGACCAACAAAAGAGTTAGGAAAGCTCTGTTGGAGTTATTTTTATGTGAAACTTTCAGTGTTTGGATCCGAATCCCTTGACGATGGAGATTTTGAGTGATGACGTCGCACTCAGTGCACCGTAAACAGGCGAACAGAGGAGAATGTCGTCACCAGCGAATGACGATTTCAAGAGTGAAGGTGTGATACGTTTGTAACCCTAATAGGCGGGAGCTTATTTGTATACATTACTATTACGATTATATTGTTGATAGCGGGCTCCACGAAAACGCAACTCTGCGCTTGGGAGCGACATCACGGCCACCTCAAATATTGGGGTATGTTACGTCACTCCATAATCACTAATTATTGATGCCTGCTATCAAGCGATGAAAGTAGTCGTGCACTGATCTACTCTTCTTGGCCTAGCTTCGTTCAGCCACTTTGGCAATCATCTCGTCTCATGGGAAAGAATCTCGTGAATCATCATGTCTGATGTTGTACGCTAACTACTCAATACATCATGCTATGTGTATTACCTTACTTATTTCGAAAGCTCGTCAGTTACACTTCTGATTTGTCTTCTATCCGTGCATTTCCGATTTCGAAACCGATAAAACTTTCGTTCTTGAGATATTGCTGATTTCACTTGAATGAATAATGGATGTATAATTTATGTTCTGTGTTCTCGTACTAAAATCTTACTCCTTAACCTGACTCTAGTTTTCGCTGATCTCAGTACCCTGTTCATGAAACGAATATAAGCAAATCAACCATTTGACTTGGCTGCCGCTTGATCTGGATTTGGTCAGTGTTCTTGTCGTGTATACTATCTCATTGTAATCTCTCTAAATATTCCGCATTGCTATTAATGTGTTGTTGTTATAACGATAAACAAATTAATCTAGATCCGTGATCCGTGAATCCGTAAAATTTGTAAATCCGTGAAAATTTGACACAGAGGCTACTCCATGAAGTTTCGCTTGACAAACTAAATCAAACAAAACTCCCGATACCGCTTTCTCCAGGGCGAGCTTCCAGTACTTTTGTTGGATCGGCCTCTCAAATCGAACTCGATACCTCACTGCGCGCTGAATGGTCACTACATTCGGTGCAGTGATCATTTGAATCTAACACATCGCTCCAAATTCTGATGAGCTGAAATATTCTATTGCATTTTCCCGCAAACTTCTTGTTAGGATATTCGTCAATCTACTGCCAGTTTAGATACAACGAAAACCATGAACAATTCGTGAGCCGCCAGCGCAATGAAAGATGTAGACTAGCTAGTTGCTTAGTCAGGAAAAAAGTCAAACAATCACTAAAATAAATCACCTTTTAGCCCGACTGTTTTTTTAAAACCTCGATAAAAATATTCAATCCGTATAAAATGCTTTAAACCATTTTCGAGGTTGTTGTTACAAATCGTTCGTGATTTACTAACCGTTTCAGCGGTATTGCCATCGTCAGAGCCATTCGGCCCCCATGATAGAGATGGGACATCGAAGAGAATAGTACGCTCTCTTAAAGAGGTATCATGACTGTTAACGTACCTGCAGTAGATTCTTTGCGGCTGGTACAAACAATATATATATATATATATATATATATATACTATATATATATATTAAACTTTTTAATAGACTGTTTTTCTCAAACCTCTGACCCTGACGATGGCGATATGGCTGAAATGGTCCGTTAGTCACGACCTAACTATAACGTAACGACCTTAGAAAAGGCTAGTCCATTCTTGAAAACATGTATATCAAATCACTAGATTCTCTTGTCTTCCAGTTCGCAATCGTAGGCCACAGGTGTACTTTTGAGACTGACTGAGCAATTTGGAGACAATACTAGCATAACAAAGGAAACCATTCATAGGACAGCATCGTCGCTGCACACGAGAAATGACGCTGACCTTTTTTGAAAAAGCGTGTATGAGCCAGAAGGGTAGTTCTTCGTTCTCCGTAATCGTTTCCAGCCCTTTGGGTATAATGCGCCTTCTCTTTCTTCGAAATTTCAGTAATCTTTTAGTAGCTGATTCCAACGACTCCAATGTCGAACTTAACTGTTCCAGAATGGCCTTTCCAAAGCGCTTCAGTAGTTAAAATAATATCGAGTTTCACACTTGGAGCGCTTTAGCACATGCTTCGTGGGGTGGAGCTTTTCCTTTAGATCCTCTAAACATTTAATAATCATTCAGTAGCATAAGTTTTCACGATTTCAAAAGTGCAATTTTTGAGCCTTCTTCGAGTACTGTAGCAACGGAAATAGGATCACTTTTCACACTCGAAGTCGTCGGTTTTCGTGCCGGCTTGGGCGATCGTGCAGCGCGATTCACGGTTGACCGGCGCAACAACGGTCAAAAATTCGTGTTCAGCAATCTATGTAGCTTTCGCATAAGCAATATATGGAAGTTTTATTCACTGAAGCTACTATTACAGAAATCTCTTCAGTGACAATCTATTCTTTGATAGCAGCCCGCCTACTGTCTGGAAAGTCCGCTTAATGGGAAACTCACCACGTAGTGAAAGCGCTGCGAAGTTAAACAAGCACTCCGAGAGCAAAATTTTCTTTTTTCTTACGTAAAAAGCTGTATGGAGGTTGTTCCATAAATCATGCTTTGTTTCAAAAATGTCATTTCTCAAGCTAGAGATTGATAGCAAAAACATGGACTGGAAGGAAGTCTGCTCAATAATAGTTGGAAATATGTTACTGTCCTCAAGAAGTAGTTTTATTTTTAAAGCATAAAGGATTTCTCGAGACATGAGAGTTCTTTAGACGAAAAAAAAATCTTCAAAAAAATTCCTTTACGAATTTTCATCTTCTAATGATGATATGCTCCTCCCAAAACCTCAGCTCACCTAATAAATTTTAGAATTCTCATTGGAGCGCACTGATAAACAATACTCATGTCGCGTACAGCGAAGAAGTGTCGATTAGTGACGCAAATGTGAACTAAAAGTACTAGACAATTAACCAGTAAACAAGAAGACTCTACTATTTCAAGCTTTTCTCAGGAGTCCCTACTGATGAGTGTTTACTACAAGGCCTATGGAAGATATTTTCTTTGTTGAGTAAGCCCGTAGCACGAGGTGTTGATAAAGGTTATTATTCGACTAACGTTACGACATGTTTCGTCTTCTTAGAGCCGATGGTGCTAGCTCGATGCTGCGCTCAAAGGACTCGGTTTACAACATACTATAGCGCTGTGTGCAACCCCTATAAACCGACTTCTGCGGCTTAGGTGGCTCGGAGAATACAAGGGTGCATTCACTATCAACAAGTAATCAGCTAAATAACAAAAGAAATAGCGAATTAGCATATGACTCATCCTGTATACATAAGAGATCGCCTAGTGAGATTCTTTATTCAAGCGATGCTCAACTGAAGAAGGTTTGACTCCTGCGGGACGAAAGCCAAGTGCTACAATGACACGAACGAATGTAAACGAGCACTTCGGATCATTGGCTTCGAAAAAGACGGAATGTATTGAAACGCTAGTCGAATAGAAACTGTCATCAACACATCGTGATAAAGGCTGTATTAACGAAGATAATATGATCGATTAATCATGCCGGACTTGAAAGAATGTCGATTTGCAACGAATTAAATCTCAATGATTTTTTTTTCTTCGAGAAATTCGTAAATTGTTGAGCTGCCCCAGTTACATGAGATGCAGGTATTCTTGAACAGAGGACAGGTCACTCCACCAGAAATGCTCGGGAAAATTCCACTGGTTGAGACCACGTATCATAAGGTCTGGACTATTTGCTGTTATATTGTGTGACCGAAGAATATGCAATAATTGAGTATGTTGGAAGTTGATATTGTGCTTGATGTGATTGAAACCTGGATCTGCTGACTTTTTCTAAAGGAATAATGAGCATGATTGGGTGACGCGACTGTGTACAACTTGACCTTTCCAGGCTTTGAAGAATGCGAAACTGTCAAAACGGCAGCTCTTTGCATGAGTAGTGCTTTTGAACCTCGTGTCTGTTTCATGAAGACAACATTAGTAAAAAAGAAGCCAGAGATGCCTATCGCTGCTTCAAATATAAATCAGATCGGACACTAAACACTAGCCAAAAGCAAAGTATCGATAAGATCTACCACAAAGACATGGTTGAGTGTGTTAAGTACATTTTGAATCTAACAAAGGAGCAATTACAGAAAGTCTCTATCAAATTAGACGCTGGAAGGAATCGCCCTATATGAACATGAAACTCGCACAAAATCTGGCTCAATCTGGCCACTATAGACAAATTATAATTACGTCCAAACACATTTGCCTCTCATAATGTGAAGGAAGAGTGCATGTGGCGCAGTGGTTACAGGTGCTGCGAGTAGCACACGCGATTAGTGGTTCGATTTCGCGCTCATGGCTCACCAAGCCATCCATCCCTTCGTGATCGGTAAATTGGAACCAGACTGGTCTCAGAATTGTCTGATAGGATAAGCAGCACTGACTCAATAAAGCGGGAGGCCACCGCGAGTCATTGTAAAGGCCAGATATGCATTCAATCACCTGAAACGAAGTTAGAAATTGAAGACGATCCATCGCGCATCCCACAGGGATCGCTCAACGCCGAGAGTTTTATGCTTTATCCATTTGATATAAAAGAACCTGATTTAAAAAGTTCCACTGGTACACCGGCGGCCAACAAAGTTGCAATCCTTTATTTCAAACACAACGCTATCATAAAGCCATTGCACATAGGAAACATATGTCCAAAAGACAGAGTTCATCCAAAAATATGAAACCTCGATCACAGTAAAAAATAAATCTGCTGTTCAATGCGTTTGAAAAGCCCTAGAAAACAGCGAAGGTCTGCTCGAAATGTGCAGTATCATGTTCTAGGAACAACTTCGTTTGAACATGTCAAAGGAGGTTAAAGAGGAACAGACTCCACAAGCTCTTAAAATTTATCGTATATCTCTAGCTAGTAGTAGTAGTTCCTAATGGAAGCACTACTGAACTAATAGAGAAATGGAATCAAATGCTGTAATCTCGGCACTTTGATTGGTCAGTCCTGTAGTGCTTCAACATTGAAGAATATCAGAAACTCAAGAAATTTTCCTTCTTCGACTCAGAGATAGAATTTGACTGAGTGAAACGCAAATCTCTAATTAACGTCAAACTCAGACCGACTGATGGAAAACGGAAAATCGTCAAGCATAATGAAAACATCAGTTATCACATATTCTTAGGTCACATAGTATCATACATTTAGCATAATAGAGAACACCGTGCGACACCTGATCTCAACCAGTGGAAATTCCCCGAGCATGTTTGACGGAGTGGCATGTCCTCTGTTCAAGAATACCAGCATCTCATAGTAACTGCGTCAGCTCGACAATCTACGAATTTCTTCAGGAATAATTTATCAGTAAGATGCAATTTGTTGTAAATCGACTTTCTTTCAACCTCGGCATGATTAATCTATCATGTTTTCTTCGTTAATAAAGCCTTTAACACGATGTGTTGATGACGATTTTTAATCAGCTAACATTTCGATGCGTTCCGTCTTTTTGGAGCCAGTGATTCCACGTATCCGCTTACTTTCGTTAGTCTCATTGTGGCACTTAACCTTCCCCAGCGGGAGCCGAACCTTGTTCAGTTCAGCATTGCTCGAATGAAGGATCTCACTTGGCGATCTCTTATGTACACGATAAATCGTATGCTATTCGGGTTTTTGTCTTATATTCAGCTGATCACGTGTTGATAGTGAATACACACTTGTAATCGCCGAGCCACTTACCCTGCAGAAGTCCGTTATTTCAGCGCTTGCACAGAGCGCTATAGTGCGTGTTAAACTAAATCCTTTGAAACAATTCAAAAGTTCGACTTTCTATAAACCTCGGCATAATCAATTGATATATGAAAATGGAGAAAACTTATCTTGATTAGCTGACGCGAGGTTGGTAAAACAGTTGTAGAAATTCGGCTGACGTTTCGGCGACCCGCCTTCTTCAGAGCCTGGACGTATATAGTATTAGTCTATTTGAATGATCGGATGGTCTTATTTATATGCTGCCTAGGTCACGTTAGAAGATCAAACGAAGAAAGGGCGCGAGATCTCGCGTGATGGTGACGCACTCGTCCTTCCGATTCATTTCGGGGTTTTGGGCGTTTATCCAAAATGCCTCAAGAGTCTTGCGCGTGGACGTTTTTGATTCCTGCGCCACGATTGTGACAGTCACATCAAAATCCTTGTTGTTGTGTTTTTGTGCCCTATGTAAACCTAAAGGTAAATCCTTTGAGCACAGCATTGAACAAGCACCATCGGCTCTGAAGAAGAGGAAACGTTTCGTAATGTTAGCCGAACATTGATCCTTTTTGATATCTCGTACTGCGAGCTTACCCAATGAAGAAAATATCTTCGATAAGCCTTGTAACAAAACACTCATCAGCAGGAACTTCTGCAAAACGCTTCGAATGGCAGAATCTTCTTATTTACTATAGTGATAAGCGTAACTACTACTTAGACAGAAACCGTTCGATTGTAGAAGAACAAACGTTCTTGCGGAGATTTAACTTTCTCGTGTGAGTGTGGATATTGCAACACACTGAGAAATATCGAGTTATTTTGACCCCGCTATCGCAACGTACACAATGTGCGCTCAGCATCCACTAACTACTTATGACGTAAATGGCACTTTCTTTCTGTTGGTTTATATAGCACTCAGGAACCTTTTACTACAATTCTTGTAATCAAGAGATAGTTCATGCAATAAAATATAATATAAGACATAGCAAGATGTGTAAAAAAAATTGTCAATAAAGACGATGATAATTACCAAGAAACCGAATATAACGGGTGTCGGCCAGAAAAAGTCTATTATGCACCTTGATACATATAGAGTGCGGGAAAGTTGTGGAAATTTTGTCGTTTTTCAACAGTAACAGATAGCGCACAAACAAATGCAGACTTTAATTGAGGGAATCATTACGCTTATCAGATCAAAAATAAGAACAGCAAACAAAAAACTGTTCTTTCTGGTTAAAAAGAAACAAATGAAAGGCCGATCTCATTCGCCGGAATGAACCTTTTATAAGAATGTTGATAACCATTCGAAACCTGAGACTTCAGGCTACCGCGCTCTGTCGCCGGCTTTTCAAAACACCCCTTTTTAAGGCTGTTGCATCCAGATAAAAATTTATGTTTTACATTTACGTTTCGGCTTCATGTTTACCACACATATAATTCGTTGGAGGCCGAAAGCATAGAATTGCGTAGAGAAATTTTTGTAGGATCTTAGTATATCGTTTTATCACGAATTTCTTCCAAAGCGTAGAGAAAAATTTCAAAGTTTCCACAGACAGATTTCTTTCCAAGACAGATTGATCTTGAAGCAATTATAGGCAAATTGTATACCTAGACGTTCGCAGGAAAATACGCTTTTGAACGTATCAAAATGATGCAATTTTGATTGCTTCTGGTTAATAAATTTGGTGTTTATTGTTATTGCTCTAGTGTCAAAACATATGAAACGATCTAATAAATAGGATTTATTTGACCAACGTTTTGACGTTCTGGCTTTCCTCACAGCGCTCGTTCTAGGCGATTGACCATAATCGTCCATTCTCGACATGGATAGTTCTCATAGTTGCCGTTCGAGTCGAATTTTCTGCTATAAGGAACAGCTCGAAATCATAGTTTTAATTTTTTTAGCGGTCCTCTACCAAAGAACATTCCTCTCGAAAGACAACGAAGGCGAAGATATACAACAAGCCGGAAAACTATGGACAGTCACTCGAATCATTGGCTCTGAATAGGACGAAGATGTCTAAACGTCAGCCAACTAGATTTTTTTTATGAATCTCGTGGTTTTAGCCACGTTATGAGAGAAACTGCTATTTTTTCCGTTTGGTAGCACAGATTCCTAAGCCTATCCCTTCTCCTGAGCAAAAACTTTTCAGAAGGAGGCTCAAATTTTGGCTAGCGCGGTACCTGACCAATTTTTGAAAAAAATTCTCTAATATTATGTCTAGTGAAAGGCAAACATTTGTATTTCACCTAGGCGTTTTCCTTGCAACACAGAGCCCTTTTATGTGGACTACTAACAATCATTCGATAGCGCAAGATTCAACAATTCCAAAGCTCAAAAAAGGGGGTTGGTAAGCCCAGGGTCATACACCGGTGTTTCGGAGGTTCGTCCTCCTCATCAGTGACCCCCGCCCCACATTCAGCCCTGCATTGAAGCAAGGAGGGTGGCGTATGTGGTGATGGCACAGTGTACTATGACACTGTACCATCACCACCTCTCAGTCGATAGATTTTTGCTGTTAGATCAAAACTATATCAAAAGATCGACTGTTTTTGAAACCAACCCCTTTTTTGAGCTTAAATCATTCTTTTTTTTTGGAATTATATTGAATGTTTTTTTGGGGGTTTCAAAAACAGTCGATCTTTTGATATAGTTTTTGATCTAACAGCAAAAAATCTATCGACTGAGAGGTGGTGATGGTACAGTGTCATAGTACACTGTGCCATCACCACATACGCCACCCTCCTTGCTTCAATGCAGGGCTGAATGTGGGGCGGGGGTCACTGATGAGGAGGACGAACCTCCGAAACACCGGTGTATGACCCTGGGCTTACCAACCCCCTTTTTTGAGCTTAAATCATTCTTTTTTTGGAATTATATTGAATGTTTTTTTGGGGGTTTCAAAAACAGTCGATCTTTTGATATAATTCCAAAGCTGTGCTCATTTTCTGGACAGACTATTTCTCTGCAATGTAGCAGGGAAAATAAAATTGATTCACATAGGCGAGCAAATGTTCCTTGTCCAATTCACGGTGCGGGCTGGGGCAAAGGAGTTGGCGCGATCATCGATGACGACGCCTAAGTGCGCTTCTCGTTGGTTGATTAGAAATTGTTTGTCCGCTTTAGAAGAAACTCTAAATTGAACGTTTAACTCTGCTACTAAAAGATTTTACTTGCATGTTTATGTGCTTTTCGAGCATCCAGCGAATTATAGTCGAATTGAGCGACCGATGTAAAACAATTTTATTTTGAATTTGACAGCGTTATGAAAGTGTCCTCTCAAAAAACTGGACACCTGCGACTCTAGCTAGAGTTTTAAGTTTTCGAATGATTGCTAACACTTTTTCTGAAAAGTTCTTGTCCAGCGAAAGGAAAAAAGGTAGAAACTTGTGTTGTCCAACGATAAGCACCGGGAAACTACTACTGGTTGGCAATAACGAGGCTAGAAGAAAGCCGAAGTTTGAAATTTCTCAATTTATCTTATCTTACTTGACATGCCACTTCATTTCCATAAGCACTGAGAGTTTCGCAAGCAACACGAAGAGCTAATGAAGTGCAGGCCATGCGACGTGGCTGAGTGCAGGCTATGCCAGTGTAACCACTCTGCAAGAGATACTGAGGGACCTGCATAGTACAAGAAAAATGGGGTAAAACTATGTGAAAATATATAGAATTAAAAGGTATAGTTTTTGGAGGTGATTAAACCGTGAGCGATCTACTAATCATTCGTCTTACCAATCATCGTTCCGGGCTAATGAACGCGATTTTGGCTTTACACTTCTAATTTGTTGAGAGGAAATCTCACTGTAAGAAAATCTTGAGCTATTCAATATCGTTTCCCCTTTTACGTCAGTGCACGAGCATTGACTTCAAGTTTTCACTCTTGGTGCTCAACATCGATATTCGTCAACGGAGAACTTTCTCTGAAAGTTATTGCTTTCCTTGAAGAAAGTGCGATATGGAAAGAATTAAAACTTGTTTTTATTTCTCAAAAGCTGGAATTGATATCAGACTTGTGTAAAATAGGCTCACTCCGACCTACAAGAAAGCGCTCTCTTACGGCTCTTCCCAGGAGTGCAGAAAAAATTAACTCCGTCAGCCTACAATGACATTCGTAGGGATAGGAATGCCATAAAGAGCTACCAAACCCACATAGAGAAAAATCGATATAATGACGAATTAAGGAAACGAATCGATCAAAATCACGAAGTGGTGAGATTCGAACGGTAGATGTGGAGACGGATCAGCCAGGGAAAAAAAATTCATAATAGATGGACGGATGCTGCAACTACTGTAATTTATGTGTTGTGTAATTTTGAAGAATCTCCTCCTTCTCAGATATGAAGAGGGTGCGGAAATGTTGTGACTAGAGTGTCTTCTTTCTGGCATTAGTTGTTTGCAATGGTGGATCTCTACGTCAATAATCCGTATTGTTTCGGAAGCAAAAAATTTGCTCAAGCATATTGAAAAAAAGACAGTGTTTCAATAGCACACTGTGGAATGATAGCTGTATAACGCTCCGATATTCAGGGTTCACTCTCAACAAACAACACAACCGGTTACAACATGGTGAGTGAAAAATGCAAGTAGCAAACAAAAATGTTTTCAAATGATACCTCAGTATGTAAACATCATGAGTATATAAAGGCAAATTTCCGCTTCATTTTCACTTGCTTCATTCGAAGGGCAGCTAGGTGGTCGGTACTCGCATGCACAGCATTTCGGATCCAGTGTTGGCCCATGGATATGATTTGCCACAAGCGCCAGGTATGTTCGAGATGACGAGATTTGAAATGCATGCGCAAAGAATTCGCTTTTCTATAATGTAGTTTGAGCTTCGAAGTGTCGATGTTCTACTCGCACGAATGTTGTTTTGAAATCAACGCCATTCAGGTGGATGCTTCGATGATATCGAATTGCACGATTTGAGCGCTGTAAGAGACGCACTTTTCCTACGACGATATCGGTGCGTTGTTTTTCTTACTATTGTCTAATAAAACGTTGATTTTTAAGTGTAGGAAAAGTGTAAAACTTAGCTGCCAACATATTCTGGTTGCTCGTAATGCTCGACATCCTTGCATGCAAGATAAAGATAGGAGCTAAAGGGAGATTTTCGTTTTTTTCGGTGGTTGATTTTGTTGCATTTTTTGTAATCAGTTGGTAGCTCATTTATTTCACATGGTCAAGCTTTGTTCATAAAAAAGCGAATTCCACAAATTTCTAGAAATATTTCACGGATATAAAAACACGTCATTAGGATTAGTCCACGCTATGAAACATTCGCAAATGTAGATATCGTGGTTATTGGTGGACCGTGCTAACATACAATAAGCTGTTACATCCACACTCTT
The DNA here is from genome assembly GCA_019055375.1 of Parelaphostrongylus tenuis. Taxonomy (NCBI): domain Eukaryota; kingdom Metazoa; phylum Nematoda; class Chromadorea; order Rhabditida; family Metastrongylidae; genus Parelaphostrongylus; species Parelaphostrongylus tenuis. Next base: position 63,408 of record JAHQIW010002865.1, on the reverse strand, counting down.
AACTCTATTAAGCAGGGTCTTTTCTACTACCGTGTCATGTTCTCGTCTAGTCAATTCCTGTAATCGTTGAAAATGCCTCTATTAAAAAATCAGCATCGTCCATTATGCGTTAACAAATGTGAAATCAAGTCACAGATATTCTGTGTTAAACTGTTTCCGCTAAAAGCCAAAAAAAGTAGCTGTAATCAAACGCAAAAGGTTTGGATAGATGCGAATATGCAGAGGAAGAGTCGGAATTCTTTGGAATCTTGACTTAGCTTACTATATGTGTTATCGGAGACGATCTCACTAGATTAAGACCGAGTCGGCTTCTTGAATAGTAAAGCATTCAATTCATTGCTTGATTACTTTCTTGATATGTGATAACGGCTGCAATAAATTCATAAGGAGAAAAACACCTCTTGTATTTTTAGTTAATACTTCCGTTCATCCTTTTCTTTTAATGCTATGACACTCCTAAGTTGGTGCAGTTTGGATAGACGGCGACAATGTTTTGACTGATATCATTCACTGGGAAGGAATTTTTCATAGGAGCCTTAGCAATTATTCAAAAGCTTGAATCTCTGGCTACCACTTCAAATCGCCGGTTTTGAAACCACTCCTTTATAACGCGGCGGCATGCAGAACGAAATTTTGTTGCACACTCCCCTTCCGCAGTCATTTTTGCGGCGCGTTATAATTCACTGGAAGCCGAGGTGCATATTAATGTGTAGAGGAACTTTCGTAGTATTTTAGTCAATCGTTTATGAGAAGTCGCTTTCAAAGTAAAAGAAAAATAGTCAATTGAATAACAACATATTGATCGTCCCGCCTCGCCCTGCCACTGCCACTCTCCCTGCTAAGGCCTTATCCTTGTGGAATAGCCTGCAAACAACCTTGTCAAAAATGTATAATTCGATCTTATTTTCCTGGTGGACCGTATTTCGGGAAAATAAGCACATCGGTAGAATTAGGAAACATTATGCCATTGGATGATTACTAACAGTCTAGAAAGAGAGCTGCGTTCGACGAGATTAAAAGCACATTCGAAAGACCAAAGAGATCAATCAACAAACTTTTTTGAAAAGTAAACAAATTTTGAGTTCTCCGAAGCATGTGCTATAAAATGAGTACTAGCAATCCAACGAAGGAGTTTTGTCCAGCTACATATTAACGAGATAGGATAAAAAACAGTCGTCGTGTGAGACATAATTTTATCCTGCATTCTACAGAAAAATAAAAGGGTGTTCTAGAAGACCGGCCTCGCGGAGATCTAGCGAAAAGTCTAATCTCTCTTATGGTTACTAACACTCCTATGAAGAATTCTTATCTAGCGAATGAGATCGGCTCAGAAATTTGCCTCCGTCTATCCGAATTGTACCGTCATTCGTACGAAAAAATATCAAGCTCTCCATGCATCAACTAATGCCTACAAGCCACCTCAAGTGCTCTCTGTACTTCTCACAGCTCTCCGATGAGTGCCGAAATGACGGTCCAAATGTGTGTGCCGTAAAAAAACTGAACGTTTTGATCCTTATGTAATGATATACATTGATCGAACTCGATATCTACGCAGTTGGGCAATGTGGACCGTACATCTTGATTTCAAGGCGTATAATTCCTGATTTTCTTCTTTGAACCAAATCAAGATATATATTGAAGCATGCCGAGGCTAATAGACAGTTGGTGTTGGGAATTGTTTCAAGGCGCATATTTTTGTGGCCTATTCTGCTGTGTAAAGCTTTTAGACTACCTTTTTTGTGGTCATTGGTTAGTTTATCGAATGCAGGTTTTATTCTGGAGCCACTCCATCAAGAGGCGTTTCCAATACACCATGTTTGCAGCACGTTTTCGTAGATGCAACAGAGTTGGTTGGCCCAAAAATATAAAGATGACACAGAAATACATTTTATTATGAAAAAAGACTATAAGGCAGCCTAATTACAGTGAGGCAGACAATGTACAATTTTTTTTTCTCGTCAGAAACAAGGTTCAGATTGCGCAGAACAGTTGTACAAAAACATGGGTGAAGAAACCCGAAAACATGTGAGCTAATCGTGAAATGGAAAGATAACTTCAAAACCGCTCTGCTATGCCTTTTGCTAAGGCTATTAGCCCATACGTTATGATCACAATGCTCATTTCAATGAGGCTCTAATGGAACGCAGCCCTATGGAATTCGTACATGGAAGTGTCAGCGGTCTCACCTATGCGGCGAGGTTTATATGATGACCATTCGGGACACTGTGCATCTTTCTAAGTGTGCGATTATTTACAAGCATTTCTAATTGGGCAGAACTTTCTCCCTCGACTCTTAGCAATTATTCGATAGCTTGGGAAACTAAGACTTCAGAACTATGCTTAACATGCGAAAAATCCGTATTAGTACGCTGTAGCAGCTTTCACGATATAGCATTCACGATTAACAGCCTTTTAATAACTTTATGTTTTATTTGATCTGCCTCTTACAACTGGCTTTTCGATTTCTTCATAAACGTCGTAAAATACTGACTGAGCACGTCTTCTTGCGCACGTGAGAATAACCAGAAGGACGTTACGTTAACACGTTCGTTGTAGGCTGTCGCAGAGAGTTTGCGGTAAGGATCAGCTTTGCGTCGCTTCGTGACGAGCACCACAACCACTCGGCCACGAACCCCAAGCTACATTAGTCTGCAAAAAGTTGGCTTCATGCATCTATCTCTCACGATTTCTCACAAGACAATGTACCCAATGATGTATGAGATACACTTCCAATCTTATAATATCATTGGCTACCGCAGTCTATAAGTTTTCAGCTCTTTCTCGCATGCGTCAACTATAAATACGACAATAGAAGATAGTTTTTTCTCCAATCGCATTGAAGGTTCAACTCCTTGGTTGCATTGATAATCGAGAGACTATTAGAAATTATCCATAGGGTGGCATCGACCGCAGTGTGTAACGTCAGTTTTGACGGACTATATATTGATTTTGTAGCCTAAGACTTAGGCTTTTCCATAATTACTAACTTACTGAAGCTCTTATGAAGTGGTGCTGTCCAGCGAAAGAGACTGTTTTTTCATTTCCTGCCGCCCAACGGAAAAGTATCGAAAAGTGTACCACAAACTGCTACATCAGGCATCAGCGCTGATCATCTAGAAGGAAGTAACTCTGTTGCATGACGGCATCGAAAGACTTTTGCGTAAGCAGGTTCACATCGCTAGATGATGATCGATCAAATGGGGTCGCAATAAATCCATTCCATATTTCGAGGTTTACCCATGTGTATAACAAAACTGTGATAAATCTAAATGTAATCGCATATCCTTGCTGTGACTGGAATTCATTCCTGTATACCTTCGTGGTGTGCAAGCCCTTTTACTTTTGAAAACCAGGAAAATCACAAACCAAGGACATTTGGTCATCGTCGTTTTCCGGACTAGTGACTTAGTGTTACCCGTCGTGACATTAAACGTACTTACACCTTTGCTTCGTAACTGAAAGACCAGATTTTATAGAGATTACGAATTGAAAATGCTACGAAGTCAGCTGAGCAGACCACAATACCACATCATGCGCTCAGATAAGGAAATCTGCGGACGGAAATCTATGAAAAAGTAAACATTGCTAATTCAGATTTTATGACATTCTTTACCACCGACTTTGTTAAGGATAGCCATAGAAAAGAGCACAAGGCAAATGGAGAATAGCGAAGACTGCGAAAGCGGAAAGAATGTTAGTGTTGATCAGATTGAAGAGTATTATATTTTCAACACGCGTTCCGAGACTGCAAATGTAGTTCATAAGGCTCAAAATGAGAAATGTGAATTTTTTAGCGGTCAAAATACGAAAAGTTCAAAGAAGGACTGATAAGGAATATTGATAGTTTGGAAAAAGAGCTCGATAACAAAAGAATTGAAGCCCTTTCCTCAAAGAGGATTCTAGGCGATATAAAATGCGAACTCGCACGTGGATTCGAGGTGAGTGACGTGATTGACTATCTCTTTTGGGAAATATGCTGTTTTAAGATGAACATTGATGGAATTGTTACATGAAGCTACAGCAGTTTTGTATAGCTTATCACTATACTTAACATTCTGTTACTTATTCCAAAGTTGAGTGGAAGACAGTAACGAAGAAATGCTGGAGTAATGGCAGAATTACTTCTTTCATGAGCTGAGTGACCACACAACCGTCTACACCTTACAGCTATTTGATTACGTGGTAAATGACCGAGCGCGACTACGACTAGAAGTCGACGAGTTGAGAAGAAACGCCGAAGTGGAAAGAGAAGATTATATCGCATCGAGGGCAGATTGGCGAAGACGTTTTGAGAAAATGGTATTAGACTTTTATAGCAATTATTAGAAAACTCGTGTTTATGAAGAACACCGTACTCAGCTACTTATCTCTCTATCTACTGATTTCCAGGAAGAGGAACGTCTTGCAGCATCCGCTGCTGAAATGGAAAAAAACGCAGAAATCGCGCGAGAATTACGGGAAAAAACTGAAGAGGTAGTACTAAGAAGATTATTAACAATGAAGTATTTCGCATCGATCAAAATTCAAGCGAGCTTGGCGCAATCGACTTCAATAGGTGCATTCGAACTAAGTGAATATATGGTTGGCTCATACACTTGCGTGTCGAACTCGAAAGCACTATAGGCTTGATGAGTCGATGCACTCAAGCGAACCACAACACCTCACTCATTTGTTCTATAAGCAGCTTTAAGCGGTAATATGGTAGTATCAAAGATCTGTTCCTTTGCTAATTTTGCGGTGTTTAAGAAAAGATAGTGTGATCCCATTTTCTGAAATTCAGTGTAAATACTATATATGCTTTCGTGGCAGGGACATCAGCCTTCCTTCGGCATATATTGCCCTATAGTCCTTTTTCTTCCAATACCTTGCACTTCAAGTTCAAAGAGCACACTTTTATGTGGTGCTTTGTGAAAGTATTACAACAAGTAATTACGTCCCATTAGAGTACTGGAGCAAGAAAGTATGTTATCAGGATAAATTTCGTACTAGTGAAATTTCGATCCATTCGAGGATAACAACTCTACCTTTAGATTTATTACTGAAGAAATAATTCCCTTTTTCAGGTGGAGGAACTGCGTAAATCATTAAAAAGAAAGAGAAACGCGTTCGCGAATTGAAAGAGTTGTTGTCAAGCCCATGGGAAATTCACGAGGCTGTAAGATTCAAATCTGATTGTATAGGGAGAATAGTGATTCTAGTCCCGTTTCGGACCACTTGCTAACCAAATGAGACAGTATAGTGTGCAAAAAAGGCAAAACGTTCACGTCAGAAGAATTCTGTTATGATATTACTATGGCTGTGGTTTGGCGTAGATGTAATGGCATTGCTGCTGATACTGCAGAATACAATAGATCCAGTGAATTAGCAAAACCGAATAGTACTGATTCGGGAAGAAAACTTGACATTCTTTCCGCTTATCGCGCTGAAATTATATTGATGTTCTCGCAGAACAAAATCTCGAGCTTAGGCTAACAACACCACAATAAGAACATGTAGAAGTATGTTGAGATAAAATTTTATTTCACCATACTACTATTTTGTGTTTTCTACATTACTCTACACAGCATTAGCCGTATTTCTCCATACAAATATCAATCTCTTCTTGATCCTACCAAGTAGTTATGGGTCTAAATTTCAGTTAAAAACATAAAAACAGTGACCAGGAGACTATAAAACTGCAACTATGGTGATGAAAATTAGGAAATTAGGAATTGAGGAACAGGACTAGCGTTTTGGTGAACATCCGCAGTCAACCTTAAAATTAATATGTAATCAAACCAAAACGAGCTAATATATAGGTAACATAAGTGCGAAATCAGAACAAAATATCGGCTCAGCAAATTCTCGACGCCGGGACGTTTTAAGAAATTTGAAAGTCCATCAAAATCTGCTATAAATTGGAATTTCTCATATTGAATTCTATCTCTTCACATGACTGGAAGATCCAGACGACTGATTTCTTGTGTCTCTCTCTTTAAAGATCCTTGTATCTCTTGTATGCATAGTGTTTGTGGATATCAAGAGCATGTCAGTTCTACTGAACGTAATTGGGAAGTTTAAGAATTTGAAAGTCCATCAAAATCTGCTATAAATTGGAATTTCTCATATTGAATTCTATCTCTTCACATGACTGGAAGATCCAGACGACTGATTTCTTGTGTCTCTCTCTTTAAAGATCCTTGTATCTCTTGTATGCATAGTGTTTGTGGATATCAAGAGCATGTCAGTTCTACTGAACGTAATTGGGAAGTGCTGTGTAGCACTTCGAAACCACCACCAACAAATAGCTCAACCTATCAAAACATATATTCCTCTAGTAGATATACTCAGCTCTATCGATAGAGTCCAGTAAAAGCGTCGTCACCTGATGGACATGCATATCATTCGCATGGAAACTGACCTCTGCAGAAATACATTTCATGTTTTGTTGGAGTAACCAATATCATTAGACGTCTCTCTGACGTTACAGTAAGTGGTTAAAATTTTCGTTTATCGCTTGAGACCATGGTTAGAATAATCGCGGTATTATGCGTGATTTACTATGTCTCATCTGCTGAAAGGAAAATTCGACACAGACATAAAAATCGATTTTTTTGAGAACTAGAGCTAACCTATACTCACTTCAAACATCTTGTTAGTTTAGGTGACGTCGAAGCCAACGGATTTGGAGATGAAGTTAGCGTGTCATAATGTGATTAATAGCAAGGGCGGTACTATACCACATTCGGAGAGCACTCAGTGGGATCAGTTCACGGTGGAAAAGCAGTTAGCAAAAAAGCACTTTGATGAGGTGCGCTATTTTTTAATCAACGAAATTTTAGATGAAAGAAAAACAACACCGACCTTAAGAATTCACATACGTTTTTGTTGCTTTGTGGAAATTCTTCTTTATTGATGTCAGAGAAATTGATGGCTATCTCCACGACTTTGCTCACACCACTTCAGCCGTCGTCGTTTTTTTTGACAAAGATTGATACCATCATATGGTAATTTATGAAATCGTGTCTGGATTGATTGAATGACCGTAGTTTGTAGCTCATTTGAATGAGTTTAGGATATATTACATAGAATTGAGTGTACATATATAATCTCTGACTTTCTTCTTCAAGCCAAACACGAGGTGTTACATTAAACTTCATTTGACAGCTGACGTATCGGCAGTTCGCCTTCTTCAAAGCCTCTAAAGGTCAAATTTTCCGCAATGCAATCAGTCAAACACTTTCATTACTCGTTTAGAAAATATTACTAGATCTAGATTTCAATCGCATCAAGCACAAAATCAACTCTCAGCATACTCACCGCTTTTTATATGTGTTCCACCAAATGAGTCAAGTGGAGACCACCGGAAGGAGATCACATACGCTCGTAATGCACCTCAATGATCAAAACAACAGTTTTATATACTGACTCATATCACGAGTGATGACGTGGCATTCCTTCCTGCATGTTGGAATGGTCGTGCTAATCCAAAGTGCTTCCAGAATCTTTCGCGCTGTTGTTCTAAGTTCCTGCGCAAGTATGCTGACGATCTCAAAATCCATTCCGCCTTGTTTCTGTGCCCCGTGCGTTTCTAGCGGAGTGTTCCGTCTGTTATGACGCTTGTCAGCTAGGTGTTCTTCTATGCGGGCATAGAGCGGCCTACCCGTTTCGCCAATAAATTTATCGCTACACGCTTTGCATGAGATTAGGTAGACTGTACCTACACTCATGCAATCACCGTCTCTGCCGTTAGGACATATTTCACAATCTTTCATTATACAGAGACGGTCATATAAGCGGTTACGAACTAATTGGCGCCTAGAATATTAAGTGGTATTTCAATGATAGCCACCGATTGCTCTAAACCCGCTCCTTTCGAACAGCGTTTTATAGCTGTACTAATCCTCGTTTGAAAAACGGGAGGTGGCGGCTTTCCTTCCATTCGAGTTTTCGTTCGGAGGCGTAGTACTCTTTCCTCTAAACCTAAGCCGAGGGTTACAAATTCGTATCTATTAGAAGTGGCTATTTCCCGAGCCAGTTTCACGGATTCTACTCTCTGCTTCTTCCCGGTACATACATTGGCTGCTGTTCAAAACATGTTTTTTTACTAAGGCTTTTTTGTATGTGAGGGATGAGGGAAGAGATAGGAACCAGGATATTCTTATTACTTGGCTTTTGGTACCACTCTGTTATATAGCCGCTCTCGGTTAAGCTTATTTACACGTTCAAGAAAGGAAGCCACTCATCTTTTAGTATCTCACGGGTAAATTTCATATACTCTGACTGTTCATTCAACAATCTAGAACAATTATCTAGCTCCTCTTGAGTGAAACAGATAACTAAACAATCATCCATATACCTAGAGTAGACTAATGGCCGGAGATTCTCCACTGCTGCTTCCAATTTCGACATAAGGGCAATCGCCAGACTAGGTGCCAGTCGCTGCCTCATTGCCAGCCCTCTCATTTGAGCATAATATTTCCCGAACCGTCTGAAGATTGAGCAGTTCAGGCACTCTTTTAATAGGATCATGAACTGCTCAATCGACAAGCCATACATGGTTACAGCTCCCTGGTGCTGTATCAGAAGCTTATGTGTGGTTTGCAATGCAGAGTCATTCGATACGTTGGTATATAAAGCAGCGACGTCGAATGACTCCATTACGCACGCTTTGTTTGGGTTCGCATTACGTAGACGATTCAGAAACATCTGAGTGTTCGTTAGAGGGGTTCGAATGTGTCCTAGCAACTGGGATTTTATTGAAGTTAAAAACCATGCTATCCTGTCCGTCGGTCCGCCTACACAACTGATGATGGGTCTAACCTTGAATATAGAAGGAATGTTAGACATCAGATCATTAATGGATACTAACTTACGTGTTTTCATAAGTAGGTATAAGACAGGACAAGTTGGTGGCTGGATTTTCAATTGAGAAATGATAGATAGTCTTAAACCTGCCGCTTCTGCCGTATGGACCACTCATTGTTTGATTTGCGGTTTTGCCTTTTTTGGGAATTAATCCTTGTTGTATTGGGAATTGTTAGTACATATATATTTATATATATATATATATTACAATCTTGATCAGGAGAAACCCGGGCTACACTGTACAATAAACTAGCGCCTTTGATGGTTAAGTCTATCTCTGCCTATATATGCCTGCTATTCAGAGCATGAGATAACGTCGAAATAATGCGACTGCATCTCTGTCTCAATGTTGCGCTCTAGATCTATACATTCTACTCCAATGACAACAGTAGTCAAATTATAGAAGACTGAGCTATCTTTTTTATCATTCTAACTGTCACCATTTTAAGATTAGAAAAATCGCCCCAATTGTTCGTTGTTATGGAATGTTTTCCTTTCCGAGTTTTACATCATTCGACAATAAAACCAGCTCAAATTTGAAGATTTTTTGGAGTTGTGAATGGAAATAGTAGAACTAATTGTATGCTGCAAGTTACAGATAAAATCCACTTCCAAGCCATGTGCTGCTGGTAAGAAGTTTGGTATAGAAAAATGCGAAGAGCATAAGTTGGAGAAGAATCTAAAGTGTCAGACTGTTAGCGAAATTCGTGCGAAACGAAAGGTAAGGCGATAGAAAAGCAAATCAAATACGCAAATCTTGATCAACAAAGAGGAAATGGTTGTGAGTCTAGTGAGTGTGAAGTGGAAGGAAAGTCGGTCATCAAATATAAAGCTCTTGCAAGCCAACTGTCACATCGCCTTCTTCAAGATCAGTTGTCCATTATAAAACAAATTTTGCCATTGGACAATCACTATCATCAACAACCGTCCTGTATAAAGGCAGTACTGCCGGAGCTGGTTCTCATTTGAGCTGTGCTCCTGCAGAGAACACCCTACTGAAACGGCAGCGGAGGTCACTGCGAGGGCAAGCGACTGTGGAGAATCGGCTTGGATCATTCGGCTCTGTTGGAGGGAAAAGCGTTGAAATATTAAAGGAGTAAATAGGTATTATAAATGTTATGTAAAAGTAGCTCAATAAACAAAGAAGTAATGAATGTATGGGAAGTCCCAAAATGAAGGAAAGTTAATTATCCGATATAGATAACGAATTATTACTATCTTCATGCAATTTTCATTGCCTACATAGATAACCTCTCTTGAATGTTTGGATTGTCTCCAAAAGACCTCACTGTATTATCTAACTATGAAGTTCTGTAAGGATTGGTGTCCAAAGAGAAGCCCTGTTTTTGTTTTCCCATGAGAGGTGTGTGCGCACCAGTGTAGACGGGTGACATTGAGCCGAACATTGATTAAACTTTTGATTGGCTTGTTCGTTAAACGGAACCAGTTTACTTCACATTTTACCTTTTCTGACTACTCGCAAAGCTAGTCGATATTATCATAGGGCGACGTACGAAAGAGTGAATATGAAGCGTGTCGTGCTGGTGATGACTTTGGGATTCACTGGGTCAAAAAATCAGAAAAGAAAAGGTCTAATAAAGAAGGTGAAGGAGAACATTTCGAAAATTGTAAATGCTCTCATAAGAAACCAACAGCACGAGAGGTGACTTTTGTTTTATAAGTAATTATTTCTTCACAACACTATCTAACCATATCCCCAAAAGAATTGTTTTTCAGCTACTCAAACGCACATCCAACTACAAGTTCAAAGAATCTCTGATTCGGAAGAAATAATTTCTTTTGATCCGCACTATCATATTCAGTTATTAGTTGAATGTTGATGTATGAGATATATGTTCAAAATGAATGTTGACGTTTTTGCATTGTGAACATCCAAGAAAGGTCGGTGCTTCATGCTCACATACATTATCACATACATGTCTGTCCATTATCATTGATGATGTCACCTCGACAAATAAGTTTTCCTTTGCCAAAGTGTCTGAGTCAGGCTGACTTTTACATTATTATCTATGGCGTAACTATGCGGATAATTGGTAATCACTTATGGTGCTCGTCCATGACGACAGCGACAGTGAAATTGTTTGCAATATCTTCATACGAGTCAAATCTCAACTTCCAAAAGGACGGTCAACTTCACGGAGTCCAGTCGAGTCATTACAGTTGTCAGCATATTCACGAAAAAGTGCATCTTCAATGAAAGTTTGAAATATACTCAATATCAAAGTCGAGAAAAGGTTGAAGGCTATACAAGGTAAAGATGGAAATTTATAGTGCATCGTTGACGACTGTGTTGCCATCTGTTATGGCCATTTATAGAGCCCAATACACGTGTTTCGGCCTTGGCAGCCTCATCAGTTGGCCGCTGTCTTCGCTGTAGCCAGTCCTCATGGGAACGTTTCAACCATCTTACATAGAGTACGCGAAGACATACTATTTCACGTCCTGTCAAGTGAAAGAAATCACCAGATGGGCAGTGTTTTTACACTCCATATTTCACAGATACCAGCCAATAGCAATCGAGTATGATAACACTACGTAGCTAATGATTTCTTTCATTCAACGACATGTGTATATAGTATGTCGTCACTACTCTATGTAAGGGGTTGAATTTTTGAAGAAGACTGACTAAGACGAAGGGTGCTGCCCAACTGACAAGGCTGCCAAAGCCGAAACACTTGTATTGGACTCTATAAGTCGCCACAACAGGCCACATGCATGGCTTAAAAAATGATTATCTGTGATGTCGATGAAAGCTTTAGCTTTTGTTTCGATTTGCTGACTGTTCATCAAGATTTTTGTTCAGTCATTAAAATTCTTGTGACGAAAGTGACAAATGAGTGACAATTTCTCTTTCCAATTATACTGAAGCTGATAACATTGTGACTCGGCGGGCTAAAAAACATGTGCATCGGTGAAATAATTGTCCTATGTCAGAAGCTCAATACCTCGATGTTTAGTCATGTTATTCAAAAGCACAATTCCACAGAAACTCAAAACTAGAAAAACTACACAGCTGAATTTCAGTCGCACAGAAACAGCTATTTCTGAACAGCCACTGTTGTGGATAGTTATTGTGTTCAATTTTCTTTATTGATACTTTTGCTAGTTTTACCAATTTCCAGACCGACTGTCTATTAACCTCGGCATGCTCAAATACAATTCTTGATTTTCTTTTTCAAGCCAAACACGAGGTGTTACAGTAAACTTTATTTGACAACTGACGTTTCTGCAGTTAAGTTGCTAGTTTTATTTTTGGGAGAGTTACATGTCTTCTGAAGCAATCTTGTGAAGCTTGTACTACTTGACTATTAGGAATAGTTATTTCCACTCTTGAAACAAGCCTATTGCTTAGTCATTCAAGCTCTGAGACTGGATATATAAAAGTCCGAACGTTGAGTATCTATGAGAAACTGTTTCTTGGGCTAGCGAACTAAAGTTTCCATCTTTCAGCTTACCCGTGGGTTAGAATGTTTTGCTTACCACTCAATATTCGTAGATGTAGATTTTGTATCAGCTTCAGGCCCTTCCATTTATAAGAAAGCGAATGAATATTCGACCTCATTTGCTGTACAAAGCCTTCTCGTAAAATTGTTAATAATTGTTCGAAAGCTTGAATATCTGGATAGTGCTGTACGTGGTCGGCTTTACAAAACACCCTTTCATAAAGCTGTAAAATCCAAAATAAAATTAAGTTTCACAAGGCTATGCTTTGTTTTCGCACCTCGCTTAGATTGACTGCATGAAACTCCGTCTTTAGATTGCTATTACTTATTCGACAGCTTAAGTCTCGAAGAACTCAAAAATATGTTTGCTTTCAGGAAAGGCTCTTTTGATAGCGATGAAGGAGAAAGAAAGATTTGTGTTTTACACCTTATCGAACAGAGCTCTTTCTTTAGGCTATTAGTAATCATTCGATAGCATGAGTTTTGATGATTCCAAAGTTATGCTTATTTTCTGGAAAGACCTTCTCACTGCAGTGTAGCGGGGAATATGCCTGCTAATCTACGGGCTGTGCGGCGTGGCGATCGATCGATGCCCTGACCGCCAAAAATGTGGAGTGCAACTTGCTAATCAATGGGGAATTTTTTCCTCGCTTTGAAAAAAACTCTAGTTAGAACAATCAACTCTGATCCGGAAAAGTAACCTGAGATATGGTGCAAAGTAGCGCGTAATTACGAGCACTCTGCGGTTCATTTCAAAGTCTTTACTATGTATCCAGGAGGGTTTCAGAGCTTTTCGCGCTGATGCTTTAGATTCCTGTACGAGAATGGCGAATTTGACGTCGAAATATACTAGGTAGTTTTTTTTGCTGAGTAATTCCGAGGTGTTAAAAATAGTATTTATTGAATATTAGTGATGCAATACAATATAGTGTAGCAATGCAGCATCAATAGGTTAATGATCGTGGTGCCTTACGATTCGCAGTCATACAGTTGGCTACGCACTAGTCGGCGCTTTAGTGTATTTGGGGCAGCTCGAACACTAATACCAAATTGCGCGAACCTCCTCTTTTTGGCATCGTTTAGAACTGCGTTTACTTCGTTGGAAGTAATGCGCAGGATGAACGGTACCTTCATTTCTCCAAATCTTTCATTTGGAGGCGTAGAATATTCTAAAGCTCAATCCGAGCAGCTCCTACCGTTTCATAGTTATTAGAAATGGGTTTTTTTTTCTTGTCAAGCATGAGGAAAGACGCAAAAATGAATCACAAAAAGGGAGGCATGACCACGCACCATACATTGAGCTAACCTTACCGACCTGAGTCAGGAAAATTCTTAACTATGCAAGACTATAAGCGTGTAATCTTCAATGAATGATTAGAAGACTTATAACTACTTAGTGGTGTTTGTAAATAAGGCTCTTAACAATGCGATCCAAAATTTGCTTATTACGTCTTTCTGTGGGGATCGTAGAGTATCTGGCCGAGTGTCTTGCAGATGGATTTGATCACTCCAAGCTACGAAGAAGCTAAGTCTTTCCGAAACGTCAGTCACTGTGTTATTATTGTATTTCATTACTAAAGTAGGCAATATATGCTCTTATTACTAACCTGGAAACTGTTCATGACAAAAAAATTGAATCTTCAAGATTCTTTCACAGCCTGCTAATGCATTTACAAGTTTTCATACAGAACAGTCTTTTTGTGCTTGAGCGAGCTTTTTTAGATAAGAACTATGAGGATGCGGCATAATTTCTTCCTCATATTGACACTTTCTTTAAATCAATTGTTGTCTGTTTGAAGAAACCAACTAATCAGCAATATGACCAACATCATGACCAGTGATATCCAATCATTCACTGGGTAAAGATTGGAAGTTTTCCTTCCACAAAGAATGAGGCTGGAAATCGATTAAGCCAGTAAGGAACCCTTGAAGCAGTGACCATAACCTCGTTGCACACATGATCATGTTCGAAAGACAACTGCGGCGACCGCATAGGACGAGTTTCTCAAGTCAATCTTCACGATGAGTCTTGGATTTACTAGGAAGACAATACACGTTACTCCTACAGGCCGCCTAGCTGCAAAGACCCGGCAGCTCACCCAAAGCCCAAGTTCCATGCTCGAAAGATTATGTAACGGTTTTTCTTGGGTTGGCAGGGCATGCTGTTCTGGGAATCACTGGATAACAAGAAGGCTATCATTGTCGACGACTACGCGAAAGAACTACGGAAGCTGGCTACAGAAGTACAAGAGAAGCATCGGAAATGACTCATTGTCACCCGGCTCCTGGTTAACGCTCGCCTGACATTGCAAAGTGGACTCGCCACATTTTGGATAAATCGGATTGGACCACGGTACCATTCCACGGCGTAGCTGTGATATTAGTCCACCGGTTATATTCTCTTACACGCCCCGAAGCAGAATTACATGAGAAAATATAAAGTTTACGACTAGCTCAAAATTGACCTCGACTGCCGGCGATAGAGCTTGTTCCCCCTTGAGCAGGCAGTATTGAGCCTTATCCTTCAAACTCCAGATTATCCATGTAGCTGTGCTCAGTTCAGTGAACACTGCTATTGAATATTACACGGGTGATTTTTTACACATCACGACAATGCCTCATTTTCCACCTCCGACACTGTTATTGAAATTTATTGGTAACGTCGTTCTGATACCCACGTGTGAGTTTTATTCAACTTGTAAGACTTGCTATGTAATACTTGAAATTTTGAATATTCTGCGTTTATTGATCAAATATCAAATATCATGATCAATATTGATCAAGTTGATATATATTAGTTGAAGCGAGTTGAAGCTTACAACGATATACTTTACAAATACCAAAGATAAATATTTGCCAGGATAATGTTTATCACTTCCGTAGCAAAGCTTACGATAATTAATCAATGCGTAATCTGTGAAATCCGTAGAAAACTTGATTAAGTGACAAGTGTAGGGTCAACCTTGAATATCCAGAAAAACAGCGTCTTGCGGTTCCGCCTATGCACAAACGATGAAAAAGAATTCGGTCATGAAATATACTTCAAATAAGGAATCTGACACTGCAGTGTAATTTTGTCTCAGTTTGAGTATAACGTCTGACTCGAAAATTCGTGTATCGATGTTAGAATTTCAGGTGGAAAAGAGATTTTCTTCGAACCAGCCCAGAGCAAAAATAATGACGAATCCCACTGTGAATCCCGAGTATTGTATAATGCAAGCTGATGTCCAATGATCTATGTGTGAGCCATCGTGTTTCAAATGAGCGAGCTGAACATAGGAAATTTATCACTGAGAAGTGATAGTCACCAATTCTCAAAAAAAGTGGGTACACTACCATGTCGATCCAAGCAACATAAATGAACATCCCAGCTGTGATGGCCAACAGCAACATTTCAATCTCCTTTATCTCTCCTACAAAAATCGAACTGTGGATGGCTAAGAAAATAGAAGTCGTTGTTAAATTGATTGTTTATCACTAAAATACGCGGTTGTAGTTAGAAAAGGTCAGAATTTCACTAATGGACTAAGCCCGCTCGTTCTGTTGAAGCAGGGACACATTCCACTCTATTTATAACATCATATCGCTGCTCAGGAGAGGCAGTAAAAAAAATTCATACTTATACTTCGAATAAGTTTACTAATTTGGAATTCCCACATAATCTTGCTTAAGTTGAATCTATTTAAGCCTAGGCAATCTTATGTGGTAACTATTTGCGGTGTGACATACAACTTGCCTATTATAGTGATTATGAAAAGCCCAAAAAATGCAGTGAGTGCCGAGAGCAAATTCAAAAGTAGTGCCTTTTGCAATGTCAATCCTGACTGGATAAGCACTGCCAGATCTCCTGAAAAAATCGGCATATACTTAGTTGCCCTTTCACAGTACTGCTGAGCGTGCTTATCGGAGGCCTGCTGCTTTTCGTTCTCTATTATTTTTCACAAAAAATGTGATACAGTTTTCAAACGTGTCATACGAACAAATTAGTATTTTTTTCTCTCTAAGAACATAGCCAACTTAGCTTAAAAGTTGCTGTTACTTTGCTTGGAAAGAACACTAAATTGAAAAAAGGGATCGAGAGTTGCCTACATACCGAGTTCATGAGGAAGTTCGTGACAGATTACAGCAACGGTGGTGATGATCCCAAGTTTGATGGAATGATGAAAAGATGCACCGATGGCTACACCGTCGACAAAATTGTGCACACCATCACCCAGTAAAATCATTACAGCTCGAGCCTGAAATCCACTCCATAAACTTCTGTCCGCTCAACAGAAACTAAGGTGACAACCTTTGGAATTCATCACATACGCTCATTGATTAAAGTCACATCTTACGAACGTTTGGTGTTGATGCTACGTCAACCACAGGAGCACCCAGATTGTAATTTGTTTCCGCTCAGGTAAATCATCGCGCAGCTGCATTTGTAAATCAGAGCTTGTTTCGCAACTGTGTAGATTGAACCTCGCCAGCATATTGAGAGTACAAATAGATATTTTTGCCGAACTCATCACGCCCCGCTTTGACACTGTCGATTCTTATAACGTTTATTTGAGCCCTTTCTAAGACCCGAGATGTCATTTTTTCTTTCATCCCTTTCTGAAAACTCAACGATGAAGCGATATCTCATGAGACCATTTCACTGCGCCGTGTTCCAGCTCCTATGCAGAATACAGTGTGGAGAAAAGCTCATAGAATTGCGCTACTGTTGAGCGCTCACTTCAGACGAGGCGGAGCGGTTTGATCTATAGGTGCTAATGTAGCAGTTCGGTTGAGTAGTTGCTTACGAAATGCTTTTCAGCTGTTCAAGTCATCTTTTTCGTTTTGTCACATTAAGTGTTATTAAACACCACTTTACCAGATATCATACATTACTATGCAAAGTCTATACACGAAGTAGGAAATGAGGAAATTCGATTTGACACTGATTCTATACCAATTCATAGATCCCAAGGATTTCTCAACTTTATGGTTGTCGATGATCAGCTGTAACCCAAACATCTTAAATTACTGACCTTTAGCCTACAGCAAATCTCCGCTTCCTCGTTGACTGTTTCTTGCACACCACCCTCGACATTGCTGGAACACGGCGTACAAGTATTAACATATGGAAACAATTATCTTCTTTCAACATGTATCTTGATCAAAGAGAGCACAACTGATAAGGCGGCTTGTAAGTGGTTCATTATTAAAGAGTGGATTTATCAATCCTAGCATCGATCGTATTATACGAACACTATAGTTTCCGGATTTACGGTATATATGGTCCTATAAAGCTACTATTCCAAGTTCATGAAGCCCTTTTTAGGCCTCTTTCTCACTGTGTGAATTAAAGAAAAATACCGACTACTAATAAGTACTCGTTTCATTGTGAAGTTGTGACTTGTTGGAACATTAGATCGACTGTCCTGTTTTAAGACAAGTATCAAAGACTATGCTTTTGTTGATTTTATACATAAAACAAAACATTTCCTTTACCTGGCGGCGAGCAGTTTCTCACCACTGAAATCTTGAGTACAAAGGCCTTCCTTCCATGCGTGGTTTGTTAGCGTCTCAGTGCACTGAGTGATTTTCGGTTTTGCTAGTTGAAAAGACGACATTTTGTCCGGATGCTGAACAACAATTCTGAGAGTATATGCAATGAATAAGGGAGTGGGAAAGCGTAGTGATTATTGAAGCAGTGTGTCAGAAACCGAGGTGATAAGCAAGGAGTTGATTTCTTTCCTCCTAACACTTTCTTGCAATCAGATATCTGAAAGAATAGGAACGCTGCAGTTCGGCTAGTTCCAAGACAGCAAGGAGACTAGCCTCTACCAGCTTTGTACAACATTCAAGAAGAAAACGAAATCCTCAAGCAGTAGGTGCAGAAATGCGTGAAATATTAGCGAACTTGTGAGGAGAAATATGAGTGTACAATTGGAATATAAGAAGTGTTTGGAACTGCACTGTATATTATGATAAGATGTCGTGTTAAAAATTTCAAAATAATAAAACAAAAAGAAACTACGAGGACTGAGTGGTGGACAAAAACACTCACCACTCAGTTCTCTTAGTTATATGAGTAATATAATAACACTGCGAAATAAGCAGTGAAAATACTATAATTTCGAAGTATTAGTAATTAGAATAGCTATCAGCTCAACTGGGTTTATAAAGCGAAATCGCATACCCGACCAAACCTGTCAAAGATTGGTGGCTGATAGCTAACACTGAGATGTTGAAGAATGAGTGGTCGGGCAAATGCGCCTCAGTGGTGTAGTGGTAGAGCACGCGTCCCGGATAGGATGAAACGTGGGTTCGATTCCCGCCTGAGGCCGTGTTTTTGTCCACCACTCAGCTCCCTTAGTTATATGAGTAATATAATAACACTGCGAATAAGCAGTGAAAATACTATAATTTCGAAGCACAAAAAGAAACGATAAAACTATTCCCATATTCTTTTTTCAACCTTTTCTTCATTTTATACCATCATAAAAACAATTGAAGTAGTCATGAAATCAAAAAAAAAATTTTTTTTATTTCTTATTTTTTGTCAGGCGTAAGAAAGCTTCATAAATTCAATATTCGTTGGCATGTGAATCGCTTTCTGTCCATCTCAAAATGATTTATTATATACTGTAAGCATTACTTCGGCCCTTCAGTGAGATGAACTTCAGTAATGTTTCTCAGTTACTCAGCATTCAGATGACCCGATGATGTTTTATGTGCCTTTGCATTGAAAATCAGGTGCTTTCGGTAGACAGCCAAAATTCTACATTCGTTTTGTGGTCTGACAATTTTGCAGTTTTCCGCTCGTCTAGGAATCCGAAGCGCACCATTGTTTGAATCTTTTGTAAAGAAGCGTAGCAATGAGCGATCCATTTGCTCATGAAACTTTTGCCGCCGACGATTCGTGCCTATACTCTGTTCAAAGGCGCTTCGGTCAACTAGGGAACGTATTTGACATACTGTAAGCTCATCCACCTAATAATGACCGCTGCTTCATGTCACTTATACGTTGTCCAAATATCTGAGATGTATGCTTGAAAAAAAGAGTTACAGAAACAAAAATGTAGGCATGAAGTTCTATGCACTCCAGTCCGAGAGCACGAGTAGAGCAGTGACCATAAGTGCCCAACAAACACCTATAGGTTTGATTCAGCGTCTCCAGCGCATCAAGCCTTGGATTTTTTTTCGGAGCGGCAAGCTAATTTTAAATTTACCTAGTAAGGCAACACTCTTGATTTGATGCATGCGCAGGTCAAGTGAGTTATTATAATTTATTATAACAGCCAAATATGCAATCATCGTTTTCGAAGCCATGGAAGCCTCCCGTTAGCTCCTTCGAGCTAATCTGTGTAAATGAAATATTTCGAAATGTTCATTTTCTCAAGCACGAGGAACAGAACTATTTATAATTGGTATAAATGTCTCTGTGTTTCGCCACCTGAATAATGTGTTTCATTGAAGATGGTGGACCTTCCAATTACTACTTTGCATAAAATCCAAAAGCGAGATCCTCGCAACGATAATGATGCCATTTCTCATTTTGGTGGGCATCAAATGGATAATCAAAATGCAAACAACGAATGCTCAACGCAGCTATTACAAAACAAACCTCCCGCTGTTTCCGATAATATGCCACGAACTCCACGAAGTAGATGAAGTATATTGTGAGCATGACAGCAGAAAGCCGAAGGAGCATCAATCTTTGCTTGTTGAGCGTCCACAAGCCCACATCATGATGTTCGTCAGCATGGTCTTTATCAACCTAAATGGTAATACTTGGACAATATCTACTCAATTGACGAAGCGATTCTCAAGTATGTTTTCACACAATGAGTTAACGTACTGTCATAGGAAACGTGATGAGATTTTTGAGTAGTCTTTTCTTTATTGCCGTAGATAGATACATTCACAGTAATGCTGATTTATGAGCAAATGTGAGGACTGCAAGTGAGCTTCGAACTCGTGATTACCCTTTTCAGAGGTTCATGCGGTACTCAAAATACCACCGAAACTTTCGTCGACAGGAATGGTTTGGAAAGCACAAATCCGCATTGCCCCTAGTTAGGATGATGCTTTAGTTGAAATCGCATTGTTTTAGATTTATTGACTGAGTACTTTTCATCATTTTAGGGTACGAAGTGAAACATAACCACAATAATGGTGAGAGATGACACAGGAGCTCCGGAAAGAGTAATCGCGTGTTCGCAATACTATTAGAGTTTCACAGTTCGTATTCAAGCATTTTTGTGGCTCTATTTCACATCGTACCCACCATGAAATTATGCAGTAAACAGAAGTCATAATATGCGTTCAAAAATTTGCGATCAAAGGCGTTAGCAAGACAGCACAGTTTTAACAAATCCGCGATTGTGCTGTTATTCCGACAATTATCGATAAAACTTCAAATTCGACTTTATTTCCAGACCTCGCCCAAAAAAAAATTGTTTTGATTTTGGTAATAATTAGAACTATATATTGTTCAAGGAAGGATCTGAAAAAAGAGTAGAATATGAAGTTTTTAACAGAAATACAAGTCTTGAGCAATCGACAGTTAATCACTGCAATGTCCGCTGATCATCTCATTGCACATGCAGTGATATGTTATCTATGCTGTTTGCAAAGTGAGTTTTCAAATTCACGTGCAATGTAACATGTTCGTCGACGATTCCTTTATGTAAACGGGATCTCTCAGAAAGGGACTGACTCAGATGAAAGGCATGAGCAACTGACGAGCCTGCAAGGCCGAAACACGTGTATTGCACTGCACAATTTCCTATGAAAATCTCCATGAAAGGCTCAAAAATGCTCAGTCAAATTATTGACAGTTGTCCGATTACAAAACAAAACCTCCTCCTTCATAAGAATTGCGAAAATCTCAAACTGATAGAGCAGAGTTCACCGCATTGGTCCAATGGCACAAGTAATTTTTGCACCCAGTAATCTTCCGATTTTCCACACCATAGTTTTCATTTTGGATAAAGCAGATATCATTAGATTATGTTGACAGATCGAAAGTCATGTTCAATTTTCTGGAAACTGTGGTGCTTAGGTGTCAGACATGAGAGGCCACCTATGTATTGTAAAACTTCTTCATTTTCAACTATGATCCTACTCGAAAGAAAGCCAAACTATGTTTCGTGGGCTAAAGAAAAGTTTACTGTGATTTGAACCGTGCTTGCTGAAGATTCAAAGCAGACAAATTATGTATGCTAAAATGAGTGCATACGGTCGCGTCTGGCCAAATTTCACTCTGTTACGTATCACCAGCAACCAAAGTATCGCACCGTCATAAAATGTGGAACAAAAGTGAGGTGGCGGAATTCTTTAATGGAGAGACTAATGAGAAGCTCTTACGTGCGTGCTTGAGGAATGACGGCTTCATTGATACCTGTTCATGTTACAAGATATCTAGCAGGATAGGTTCAAAAAAGATTACCGTTTTGTGTGAGTGAACGGGATAATTCTGACATTCGAAATGATGATTGTGAAGGTTATTTGCGACTTTTACTTCGCCTTCGCCAGCCACGTTCGACTACCACCATGTCATGTTAGAAATGTGGGCACAAACGATCTCTCTGCTAGGTTCATCATGCTACTTCTTTCGCGAAAAACTGAACAGCACTAGGAGTTTAACCAGTCAGTGTGCTGAGCTTCCAGTAAGTCTGAGATGATGATCGAACTGCTGCACAATAATTGAGACCTACGAGACACTGAAAACAACCCGCTCGCTGTCTGTCATCTACACGCTCTTTAGTTGAATTCTTCTAACTACCTTGGTAGTGAATTGATAGATGGATGGCACAAAGTTTCTTTAGAGAAGTCAAGCACTATTAGAGAAGATAAGAGCGTTATGTCTTGATTAACATTACTAACTGCAAGAACTTTCGCACGAAAGACCGTGCCTATACAGTTGCTGAAGCCAGTACAGCATTATCATTCGCATAAGTTGCCGCTAAGGCTCTAGTAAACTCAATCTCCACTTTCGATACATAGATTCACTGAGAATCACACGAAAATTAATCATCATTCATCAATAACAACCGCAACAGCGAATAATGAGGTTTTTAAAAAAAAAAAACTCATCGCGGTAAAACCATTTACAACGCTGTCGAGAACTTCTGTGAAAACTGGTATGGAAGAATGAATACAGGAAAGTAAATATTGATGGCAGACTAAACAACTTTTTCTTTTCCCATTATATCGCTCTAGCAATAGTTCTCGCTTTACTACGCGTATCAAAAAAGTGGTCTTCAGTTGGCTCTCAGGAGATAATGTTCACAAGCGAAAATTTTTCTTCTGATCTTATTCACCGACCACAAACAATGTTGGACAAAAAGAACTTGAACAGGAAGACATCTAGCTATTGGTCACGCTTTTTTATAAAGAATTCCTGCAAAAAAAGTCATGACGTCGCTCTTTATAGAACAAGGAGAATTGAAGGGAAACAAGAAGACACGGTATTAACGAATAAATGCGATACTGCAACTTGCTTGATTGGCTCGACTGCCAATGAGAGAAAAGCTGATACAGGAAATTTTCTTACAATTAAGCATTGAAACTGTAGTGATGAAACAAGAAGCACCCGCCTCCATACCCAGATTTCTAACTTAGCGATTCCTCCTAACTTGATACATTCGTCAGAAACTTGATCACTGCGTAAGCAAGATGAAAGATTCTTCAGTGCTATCAACGGCAGTCAAATAGGTGCTGGGAGTATCCCATACTTTGTAGGTAAGAAAAATGATCCGGACTTTTTGTCTGCGTCAATTATCAGATCAGAGATGCCGTTCTGTACGCCAGACTATCGAAGACTAGGTGAAGTGAACATGTTATACGTTTTAAAGACAACCGATGGACGAGAGCGGTTGCCGACTGGCTCTCTTGAGATGGCAAACGCACTGCAGGAATTTACCGACCTAATGATGAGAACTCTTCATGGAAGCCCTAAAGGAAGGTTTTGATACTCAGCGATTTCCTGAAGTTAAGAAAATCTACTGGGCTGCTGTTGCACTTCAGAATGAATCAAGGGAATAGTGGGGCCCGTTCGAGCCCCACTACGTCACTAATCCGTTGTGACCACTGATTGGAATATTATTACAAATACTTAATAGATGTGAGTAGCGCAATATTTAGAGATGCTCCGATAATCACACGTGATTTCTAATATAATCCCGCACCCAGGGTAAACCGAGCCTCTATTTTTGTGGAGGCGGCAGAATGGTACCAGACTTGTCTGAAAGGACAGAATTGCGGACTTTTTATGAGTGAGCCACAGCAAACTTCGTATTGCTTTTGTTTCCGTTATCATATTGTTTATGCACAAAAGAATGTTACATCAAACTTGTTATCACGCAATTGAAAATTTTTCCTGTAACAGATAAACAAAAGAACGATCAAACCATAACATTTGAAGTTGGAGAAACCTCAGTGTTTTCCTTAGTTAATTCTCCTGCGCCACGATGTTGATGGTGGTCATGGTCGTGGTCATGGCGATGACTATCTGTTTCCGACAGCTAAACGTATCCTGATTTTCGATGACTTATAAACCGTGGTAAAGTTATAGGAGCACCTCAGTGTTATTCGAAGCCCCGTTTGTTCCCCCATGATGTTGATGGTGGTCATGGTCGTGGTCAAGATGATGACTATCGGTTTCCGACGGCTAAAAATTTCATGATTTTTAATGATTTAACTAAACCGTTGTAAAGTTATAGGAGAACCTCAGTGTTATTTAGGGTCCCTTTTGTTAGACCATGGTGTTGATTGTGGTCATGGTGGCTATCGTGATTGTGACGATGATCATGAACTTCCAACAGCTAAGGAAAATTTGATTTTCGTGATTTTTTTTACAAATGGCTTTTTACAGTTAACCTACATGAGGGATAATATGAAGAATTGCGTCTGAGCTGAGTGTTGAAATGGCCATGGCGATAAAAAAATGCATGCATCTGGAAAATGGCAAGTAATTGGTCATGGAGAAAACTACAATGTATTTCAAAAGCGCTGTTTAGCTTTCACCATTCACATAAGATCAAGGTGTGAATGTTAGATGTTACAATGGTATCTTTATCATGAAAAAATGGTAACGTGTTTGCCACTTTGCAAAAGAGTTCATATAGTATATATTAGCGCCTAAGTTTCATCGTATTCATATAATATGGCATAATTTACATAACGAACCACTTCGTTGGTGTGCGGGCCATATCCATGACAATGAAAGAGATCTCTAAGAGAATTGAGTGATGAGCAAAAACACGACCTCAGACGGGAGTCGAACTTGCGTTTCATCCATATCGGGGTCGGGCCACGCGCATAACCAACCAAACCTGTTAAAGGTTGGTAGCTGACAGCTAACATCGAGATGTTGAAGAATGAGGGCCCGTACGAATGTACCTAGGTGGTCTAGTGGCAGCACGGGTCCCCGGTGTGAATGAAATGCAAATTCGACTCCCGTCTGAGGTTATACTTTTGCACTAGAGCAAAAGGTCATACTCCAGCTGTATGTTTGACAATTCATGCGAAAACTCCACTAAATGATTTGGAACTAAAACTACCAGCTATTCTAATGGCAGAGCTTCTCGCTATTCACAAGGGTAAGCGACATGTGATAACCAAATTCAAAGTATAGCGGTTCCTGCAGGTAGCAACAAAGCATTAGTACTGAGCGCACTGCGCGCTCGTGTCAGTGAAATTCGGTGAAGAGACAGTTGGTGAAAGACTAGCATAATCTTGGTATCATATGACACCTTAGAAAGCTTTTGATGTCGGTCAGGATACGCTGTGGATACGATTTTTTCTTTAGATCTACAATAAGAAGATAGTCAGATCTCATCATTCACTATGGAGAGTAGATAACAAGTGATTCAATAGAATTGCTGCACTGGCGACATAAAACGAAACGAATGGAACACGATGGGCAAGTTTCGCGACGGGCGAGACGCGACGCTGCGCGTCATGGTGCAATCTGTACCATAACCTCTTCATGGGTTTGAAGTCGCCCTTGAACTGGTGGACGACTTTTTCACACAGCAGAGGCAAGGAGTGGCTTAGATTCAATACGATATTTCTTCCAGTAAACTTCGGTTAATGGGCACTGTGTATGGGCCACTGCATAAATCAAAAACTATTCTCTCAAAATCGTCTTCGATGACCAGCGCTATATGGCTTGCACCCCACGTGCCAGACGAATGTCGAGAAAACATTTAACTAATTCTTTGAATTGGAATTTACGTTCTCAATTTTTATAAGATTAATTCAGTGCCAAATTTGAAAACCAAGCATTTTCTACTCATGTAATCGTTTCTGCTACATCAGTTACATCAAAATCGTAGCTTTGGTCTTAGAGATCTACTGTGAGCCTCTGCAATTCTTATCCTAGCATTTGCCAACTACAAGAAACAACGTAACTTTGTCAAAAAAGAAACTCTTTTATGGTTATTTAACCCAGGTTTGGATCCATACTATAAAAAACTCTTGCCAAGTAGTATCACCACAACAGCGCCAAAAAATACAGCTCTTTTACAACCTCTTCTATTCTCCAGTTCAGAGGCTGATCATTGATGAAGAGAAGGCATACTACATTGTAGAGAATTCCCACCAGAGTTTTACAGACGAGCATTCTCCATCAACTTATGAGATATCAACAAAGATAACGCGATGCTCAATGAGCACACGAAAGCTTGCATCAATTTTGCCCATAGAAACGTGGCAGCCCTTGTGTAGACTCAGGGAGGAATTTATATCTCAGCCATGTCTGCAATATTGTGCATCATTCACAATTTGCTTGAACATTATTTGTCGAATTAATATTTGACCGAGGGCGCCATGGCCGACCGGTTGTGATGCCCGTCGCGCTGCGCCTGGGGTCTATCTCCACCTCCTAACACTCTCAGGCACTCAACAATGAGCGCCCTGAGGAACGCCACTGCCAGGCTATCCTTGAATACACGGAGACGCGCTCAACAGTATTCTACGATTTCCAAGAGGAAGACGAGAAAAGCCAGTTGAATGCTAGGAATACTGGGATCCGCACAGTGAAGAAAAAATATTGTGAGGATGGATAATAAAGTAGAAGTAAGTATTTCGATACATACAATCAAGACTTTGGATAATATTTCATCTTCGAGTTTAGAACAATGTCTTTCAGGCATAATGGACGAGAACAACAATAGAGTTGATCCTATGGAAACACAACTGTCTTTTTGGGCGACTGCCGTGAAATGGTTGATGCTTTTGCTGCCCGTGGCCGCCAGTTGTATCCATATCTTTGGATCGAATTATGGAATGATACTAGGTGGCGGACGTGCTCGGAAGCGTACGATTGTGAAGATTAGGCATCCAAGTAGAAGAGAATTTACGCTGAATACATGCGATGTAGGCCTACCTGTGTCTAGTTCTTCCAGTAATTAGAGGAATCACACAGGCTCCACATAGCGAGAGTAATGACACAATTGCTACCGCGGCGGAACCATAGAGCAATGCTAAAATGGGAAGATTATGTTTTTTCTGTGGCAATTGACGGCATTGCTTCTTGAAACCATGAAGGTCGATAGGAATTGAGAGATATTAGGATGGCCAAGAAAACAAAAAACAAAAATTTATCTGCTACCGTCTGCATGTATATATAATCTGATAACACATCTTAAGCCTTTCATGAGGTGATCTACTGCACTTGTACAGTACAAGGCACGTGTTTTGGCATTACAGCCTCATCAATTACATGGTGCCTTTCTCAGTCAGTTCCGCGAAGAGAAATTTCGTATATAGAGGAGCCGACTCCCAAATATTTACACTTGCCTCTAAGTGATATAACCAGTACATTATCGGACAATATTTCTTAAGCGAGGTCTCAAAAAAAGTCGAAAAGAAAGATATGGCAACATACGTTCTTACCAACCAAGAACGGTCGACTTTAATATACTAACCGTTGAGTGATTTTTTCCACCTAACGGAAAGTGTAAATTTTCTGGAGTCGGCTTCTCAATATAGGGGATTTCTCACCGCAGAACCGGCTGAGGCGAAGGGCACTGAACAACTGACGAGGCTATAATGCCGAAACACGTGTCTTACACTGTATAAGTGCCATAATAGACCACGTGAAAGGCTGAAAATATGCTGTCAGATCATATAATGTTCTGAGCGAGATCTATAAAACAGCCAAAACGAAATGTATGCATATAATCAAAATTTAGTAGGCAAGCAAAATGCCCCAAATCATCTATGATGATTCACACAAATCGTGCTGCGCGCCGCGTTTGTGATCAACCTATTTGTTAGATCAACGTGAACTAACGCATATCATTAGAGATCAGGGAAAATGTTGAGAGCAGCTTCGACAGTTGATGAATTCCTTTGACGAGCAATTCTGATATTCTAATTCAGAGAAAAGGATAATTGTAGCTGAACTTGTACCAGATCTCTATTTTTTCACAAACTGGAATAAAAGGAGCATTCAACAATAGAACTATCAAGATATTATGCTAAGGGGGAAATCTCCCACATACAGAGCGATGAAGAGTGAGAGCTAGGATAAGTGAGAAGAAATTCTATGAACCCTATGATTAATTAAACAAGGTTCTTTCGAAAATTAGGTAATGGTGGAAATTGTCACTGTACCTGTTTGTAAACCAGGTGACATATCATCCGATCTCACTTATGCTCAATCTCTGAAACAGTTTCGAGAAATAGGTAGCAATCAATACTTTTGACTGATTCTTGAAATCGAACGCGAGACCGATTTAGTGGATATAGTAAGATGCACAAAGCTCTGTGCTACACATACTTGTATGCATCAATCATAACGCATAAAATAATTCCCCTCAGTTTCAGAAAAAACTTTTTCTCACTTTTTGTCATGCATCCTACTTACTACAAGAGTTTTATGAATATGCTTTTAGACGCACTGAGCAATGTGAACACTCATTTTTACACAGTAGTCGAACACGTAGATGATTTGTTCTCGTTTAATTTGTTTCATTGCATCGCAAGAGACAATCAGGTGTCAGCACTCGCTGGACGGAAACGGATGTTAATTGTGACAACTGCTTTGAACAATTGCAATTTATGTGGTAGAAGTGATTCGAACTTAGCGAAAGGGATTTAGCAAGTTGCATAAGCATAGCATTTTCCAACGATTTCCTCGTGGGCATTCAAAAGGGCAGCACGAAGTGTATTATCCAAGTAATTCTAGAATCTCTTCAGAAAGACGATCAGGGACCTAATCAAAATTAGCCATCACTCTTCTTGGGCAACTTTTATCACTTTATTACTTATACCAAACAGTGTCACAGATTCTTTTTTTACATAGCTAGCAGTACTTCTAACACTCAAGTCGTCTTCTCTCTTGCCTGAGAATTTCGTCTTCTTCATTAACGTAGCAGACTATGTTGGTCGAGTACGCGTACTAGCCATCTCGAGGATATCCACGCTAGGACGTTTCGTAGGATGTTCGTTGCTGATGAATATACGAGAGTGTTCAAGGCTGAGAGAGCAGTTCACACCGAGCATCACTAACCAATCTGCCACTCCCTCCCCCTCAGATAACATTGCATAAAAAAAAATATATGATTCTATAAAACCAGAACAATTTAGCTGCTCATATATGTTGATACTTTCGCAACTAGGTAGTCTTGCGAGATAGGGCCCGCGAGAACCAGTAGACCGCGTGTCATTGGGGTGTGAAGTGAATGCGCATTATTATCAAAGTATACGATCCTTGGACCCTCGCAAGTGGCACAGTGCGCACCAGTTTTTCGAGGTTGCCGTTCTATTACTTAGTTCCTAAACATGCTTTCCGACCCAGCAAATTTCTCTTATGGCAAGGGGCAAGCATTCTAATTTACTGACTCATCTCCAGCTTGTCGATAATGCATGCTGCATTAGGAAACGCAAATTCTATGAGATCAGCAGATTATGTCTAGCTTTCAATGAAAATTGTCAGGAAACCGAAAGAGCTGACGGAAGCATGGCTACTGATGAGACCGTTTTGTCTTTTAGAAAGAGAATAATTTTTAAGCGATGCACACAACATAGGAGATACGAATAATGTATCGAAACGTTTGAGCTTTGCACTAAAAGTGGCTCCATCCACAAGATATTAGTATGTGTGCGGCAGCTAACCAGCTTTTCTCCATTCAAATTCTCCTTCCTTTCTTCTTTAAGACTCAGATACAAACACCTCCACACCATTATAGTCTCTACGATTTCAGGCTATGATGATAGTGAATTCTAAGCGAATGCGTAAGCTATAAGCACCGTGGTTAGTAGCAGTCGCAAAAAACTGCTATCAAATAATATCTCCTGTATTCTCAGGATAATTGAAATTTTTCGTCGATGTAATAAGTATCCAATAATGCTAAGTGATATGCAAAACTCCAAAGTTTAGGCAAGTGATGAACACGCATTTCACCTATACAGGGAGCTCGCTATCAATACACTGTGGAGGCCGTTTCTCTGCTAATATTGTACTGAGTAGCGAAAAAGCCTTAGCAATAGAGATTGAAATGAGTTGGACATGAAGAAGCTAGACTCCTTTTGATTGAAAACAAACAAGTTAGAGCGTAGATCCAGCGTTGATCAACTCTTAGGGGATGCGCCATATACGGCTGCCTACTTCGACCATTATAGTTTAATTGGACCATTCGACGGTTGAATACATACGAGGCTTCTACAATGGTTCGCGGCTTTTTACCGACATACTAGATCACAGGAATTCGGCACTAATTCGCCTCCCTCAGAAGAATGAAGGTCTAGTGAGTCCGTAGCCCACGATCAAACCAACGACCACGCGCCCATTGTAAGGCGTCAGTGCTTTACACGGGCTGCATCGCGTTTATCCTTTGTAGAAAAAGTTCTAAACTTCAGTAGACATAACAACGAAGATTTCCTGCCAGCAGAGCCCATTCATTGTCTCCACAGTCAAAGGCATTCCAACACTTTCAGAAGCTATTTGTGAGGATAGCAAAACGTAACGTTGTTTGTACAACAATAAGTGGTAGTAATAACTACTTGCCTTCTTAGTGTGGGTTCAGCTCATTCCACCTACCAGTAGAATCAGTTAGTAAAAAATGAGGCATACACACGCTTTTGAAACCTCAATATCAACTTATCAGAATATCAGAAAGTCGTGAATCTTATCTTAGTAGTGCTTCATGTAATCCACATTCAATTCATAACATATTGTTTCATTAGAACGTCGCATAGATATCACTACTGAATCAGTATCAAAAAAGAGCGTAGCAGTGAAGAGCTGTCTTTGAGGTTACCGATCCATTGCTCGGCTTACAAAGTAAGAACAAGGTGCAAACTGTGTTCAAGTGGCTCAAGAAAAGACTCAAAGCAAAGGCCATAATTGCCAAACCCACTCATACTATAGTGTGCGTGTCGTGCTTTATGAGACCAAATCAAAAGTTTCGAGAATGCTTTTGTTTGAACGATCACTTTTTTGATAAAGAGGAGGACCAATGGTGGTGCAAACAGTACCACTCACTCCAAATCATAAGAGTGTCCACCTTTGATTATCGAGCAGAAACTCAGATCTCAGTTAGATTCTCATTTTATAGGTCGGCTCAAGCGGACGGTTGGATTTCCTTGTATGCCGCTACACTGCTCTTTTCTCCATCTGTCATCTGTTTCTCTTATCATGTGACCAGCCAAATTACGTTCATCTATCTTCAATCCTCCATACTTTCTTTGATCTCTATCTTCTTTTTCATCATTGTGCGGATCCCGATACTTTGGCATTCAATTCTTCTCCTCCTCATCATCTCTTGATCGAAAAAATTCTCTACATGAACGTCGTTGAATAGTGGATAAGCACATCACCTTACTATTTCGCGGATAGCCGAATAGGGTGTTCCAATTTACGTTCGTTTTGGATTGTTGGAGGGCATTGGGGCCGGTGATCATTGCTGCGCCTATCCGCGTTGAGCATCGCTAGCTACTTGGGCTCCGACCCTTATGCATCAATGTTTAGCTACCGATGTATATGTAATATTTACAAATATGCATATATATGCATATATATGGATCTCCGGGAAAAGATAGTTTCTGGAAATTCGAGCTTCGTAAGCAGGTTAGACCTTGTGTTCCCCTAATATATACATCGATTCAGGAAATCATATAGCAACGTTGAAACTACTCGCGTTGAGAGTATTTGTTAACCCTAGGCCGCTTCATCCTTCATATGAACTCTAATCGAATATGTTTTTAGCTGCTATCACAATTATACAGCTTCATCATCGGCCTCTTCCTATCGCTTTTTCTCAGAAAGAAGGAAGCAAAAGATCAGCTTTTTGTAAAAAACGGATATGCTGATCTATCTTTTTATGATATCTTAGTTCTAATGCATTGTTAGTTTTATCGTCAACGTTGTGACGACGTCAGTAACGATTGGAACACCTCCATATAAGGTCATAAATCAATGAAAAAAATGAGAAACTAAGTGAGATCTGAGTTTGTGCTCGATAATCAAAGGTGGACACTTTTATGATCTGGAGTGACTGGTTCTGTTTGCACCACCATTGGTCCTCCTCTTTATCAAAAAAGTGATCGTTTAAACAAAAGCATTCTCAAAACTTTTGATTTGGTCTCATTCATGCCGCCGAGCCGCCGGGTGCGCGATGGGGCGGGGCTAGCGCCATGGGTGCGCGGTTCCCAATGTGTTAGAAGGGATGCTCGACGAAAGAAGACGCGACTCGAACGACAGTGAAGACGTAGACACACAACGAGGGCGACTGTGGACAACTGAATGGAATTATTAGCTCTGAAGAAGACGATGACGTCAAAAAGCTAGCACAGTAAGGTCTCTTGTCAACGTTGTAGTACTAGCCTAATCATAAAAGAATGAACTATTGATTGGTAATGTCGAGGTCCGAGGAAAATCGAGTTCAAAAAAATCGCGTCCCTCTCGGCATTCAAATCATGACCCAATGAGAGGTTGTGCTCCAGCGCTAGCAGAGCGAAGCTTACGGTAATAGTCACCAGGATCTATTGCTAGTGGATCTCCGCACCGTATCTCCCTTAACTCTTGCTGTTGGTTTTCCCGGATCCGGTATTGATTCTCGTAGATCACCAGAAGAGAGCACGATTCTGAAAGGGTTGAGTGGTCGTCTCCGTCGACTCGACATTCGTATGGCTTCATCCGTTTCGAAATCAGATCCAGTCGATCCTGAAGAAGTCTACAGAAAGGTGAGACGCTCTTTCCGGCTTGCCTCTTCGCTGTAATGTCGTTTCTCTACCGATTAGCTGTTTGATGGCAAAACAGGCGTCGATAGTGCAACGGATAAGATCCCGCGACCCCCCCCCCCCCCACGTAGAGTGGAATGCGGGTTCGAGTCCTGCTCACGCAAAAATTTTGCACAGCACTGAACATCGTTGGACTAGCTGTTTTGTTACTGCTCGTATGAATACTGTGAGTATTGATCAATTTCAAAGGCAGCAATTTCCTTGTTAAATCTATTTAGAATCTGGTGTTCTACTGCTTTAGCTAACCGTACAAAACTAACCAAACCCGGTTAGCTCAGTCGGTAGAGCACCGATTTCTTAATAGATTCGAGATGAGAGGATCTTTCTGTCTATCTTCTTTAGCGACTAATCAAGTCGAGATCCATAGGATCATTCGTCTAGTGAGTAGTGAATGCAGAAGAATCTGTCGTGCGGATGACTTCCTTCCCTTTCAGATCTGCGTGATTTTTTCTCATTTCTGCAGTATATGGATGATCAGACAGGATTCTTTTTATTTACCTACT
Organism: Parelaphostrongylus tenuis; assembly: GCA_019055375.1. Classification (NCBI taxonomy): domain Eukaryota; kingdom Metazoa; phylum Nematoda; class Chromadorea; order Rhabditida; family Metastrongylidae; genus Parelaphostrongylus; species Parelaphostrongylus tenuis. The sequence continues at coordinate 30,365 of JAHQIW010002865.1, read as the reverse complement.
TCTAGCGATGCCATGATGGTATAGGGGCGCCGTGGCCAAATGGTTGTGATGCTTGTCGCGGCGCACGTGAAGCCGACCTCCATCCCCCAACTCTCTCCGGCAACCAATCACAACGCCTTATGGAACGCCACAGCCAGGCTATCCTCGACATGCAAGGAGACTCGCTCAAACGGTATTCTACGATGACCAAAAAGAAGACGATCAAACGATTGGAATGGTAGATGTACTGGGATCCATGCAGTGAAAAAATAGTGTGGAGACGGATCAATAAAGTGTCTAAAAATGATGATATAGGAGGTATATTAATGATGTAGAGTGATGTACAAAACTTTTGCGTCGGGCGGGACTCGAACCCGCATTTCTCCCCATCCTAGAACGCGTGCTCTAATCCGTTGCACTGTTGAAGCCTGTTTTGCCACCGTTCTTTTTACGTGCTCCAGGTTAGGGTGAAATGCGGGCTCGAGTCCTCTCGCCTGACACAAAAGTTTTGTACATCACTCCACAAAGTTAATTGTGTGGGTAATCATTGGACCATTTTGGTGTTGAGAATCTTTCTTATATCCCACCTTGAACGGTCTTTCTACGAGATTAGGAAGTTTTTGAGAATTTCTTGATACTCTGTACAAATAGGAGCACATATGGCGCAGTGGCTAGAGGTACTCTGCGTCGCACACGTGGTCGATGGCTCGATCCCGTCATTAGCCCTTTATCCTTCAGAGATAGTCGAGTTATTACCGCACTTGTCTGGGAGGATAGTAACTCTCAATTGGTATACGATAGGCCATCGAGAGTCATTGTGAAGGTCAAATAAGCATCAAATCGCCTCGAACAACGCTACGACGCACTCGAGGCTGATCAGGGCAAACAGTTTTATTAGCTTCTACTCTGTAAAATAACGCATGTGGCACGTGGTTAGAGGTGTTCTGCGTCGTGCACAAGATTGATGGTTCGATCTTGCGCTGATGGCTCACGAAGCCATCCATCTTTCCGGGCTTGGTAGATCGGTGCCAGATTGGTCTCAGACTTGTCTAGGAGGTAAGCAGCGTTGACTCGGTACAGCGGGACGCCACCGCGAGTCATTCTCAAGGCGGATATGGATTCAGTCACCTCGGACGGGGCTGAAAAATTGAAGACGAATGCATGGCGCGTCCCTTCGAGATTGCTTTTTAGTTCTGACTCCATACAAATACTTTGAACACAAACATTCCATTTTATAGGCCTACGAGTTTTGGTCAAATACTAGCCGAGATATCGATGGTATGCTTGGAGGTTTCGCCAATCTGCACAAGCCCGATATCAAATGCTCAAAAGCCTTCATCAATAAATTGAAAACAAAGGTATTTCTTGAAATGTTATCCTGTTTTTTCTTCTTTGTTTTCGTCGAAAATTCATATATAAGAAGGTTTTCTGTGTTAGTAAAGAAATATATCCAATTATGCTGAATTATATGCAAAACTTCGAACCTTGCGCGAGAATTGGACCAGCGGTTCACCTTTTTTATGGGCACGTGTTAACTAGGGCACTACCTGCGCTTCTGTTCTGCTTAACTATTTATGCGAAACAAGATGTATATACATATATATATATATATATATATATATATTATACACGTATATATATATGCATATATATATGTATATGTGCATGTATATGTATATGAATAAATGTCAGTTCTGATTCCAAATGTTTATGATTATTTTCTGTTATAGGAGAACAAATAGAAAAACGATCCCTTTCGCTAGACAAAGATTTTCCGTTGCGCTCTCATACTCATTTGAGGGCTCAGATCTATGGCTACTGCGCTACTTTTTGAACAAAAGCCTTTCTTTAATGCTGTAACGAAAACGGAACATTATAATCTAATAACATATTTCGAGCCGGGGATATCTCATCACAAGGAACTGACTGATCTAAACACTGTGCAACTGACGAGGTTGTGATGTCGAAACACGTGTTTGGCGCTGTATGCGTGCCCATAAGAGACGTCTTGAAAGGCTCAAAATACGTTAACAGATTATATCATTTTCTTTTTGTTACAGCGTCCAAAGAAAGGCTTTTTCAAAAACCGGCCATGTGGCGCAGTAGCCAGAGACTTAAGCTTTCGAATGTTTGATGAGACTTCGATGAAAAGTCTTTGTCCAGCGAAAACGCCGTTTTTTTTTTTATTTGTTCTGCGATAACAGAAATGGACCACACATATTTCGTATCGAAAAGAATTCGTATTGTAAACAGCCGTGCGTCCGTCCCGGGTAGTCCATTTTGCGATTGAAAAATCTGAGTTTCCTTTGCCTATGCTACTTCAACATCCGTAAACATAAGTAAAGTGCAGATAGTTGCCCTTCCAAGCGTCCGTTTCTTTTCTCGGGTTTTCTAGTCCGTTTCTGGGCCATTGATGTTGCTTTCGCTATGGTACCATGAGCTGCCGATTCCCTCTTTATAGTGAACCAATTTTCTTTCCACAGAGTTGCACCTTCTATAAATGAAGTCGAAGGTATCACGAGGCTACTAGAAAGTCCGATATCGTGCCGACGCATACCGACTTACTTTGATGTTGGCTGTTTCAAACCACAATACCAGGCCTTCTTCCCATTTCTAAGCCATTCTAATTACTGTCCATTTTTCTTTCATGGTTAGGTGCGATGTGAAATACAGCTAAAGAAGCTGAGACTCAGGCTGAACTTTCAAGTTCCGAGTTTTTACTCGTAATTGGACTTTGTTACGGTTATCAAACCGTTTCTTTTTCTAAATGATCTTGAATTGTTTTCACTGTTTTGATAAGTTTGGTTGGAAGGAGCATAAGTGGCGCAATCGTTGAAGCTTCCTTGCGATGCACACGTACGTGGTCGATGGTTCGTCCCGCGCCCATCGCTCACCAACCTTCCCATACCTCCGGTGTGGGTGAATTAGTTTCAGAATTGTGTGTGAAGATAGCAGTACTGATTTGATACATCGATAGGCCATTGCGGATCATTGTACATTCAGCCACCTCAAACGAGGCTGATGAAATCAAATCTAAGGCGGCGTTTCTACAGTTTGATCAGTGCTGAGGGTCTTATTTTTAGATTTATTAGAACATTAAAGTATTATAAGTAAAATAAGTAAAAGTATTAAAAGTAGAGAGTGTATCAGTCTGTTCTAGCATCATTAACACTGACTTTATCTGGATTTCTCAGTTATACATTTTTTCCAAGGAAATAAGTCAGTTTTACGCAATGATGTTGAGTGATGTGCAAAACCTTTGCGTCAGCCGGGATTCGAACTTGCATTTCACCATATCTGGGGCGCGTGCTCTAACCCATTACACTGCACCTGTTTTGTCACCACTCTTTCTACGCTACACCTTATCTATCAGCAACCAGCCGTCAGCGGTTCTGGCCTGGGTAGTCGTTATCGACATTGAACCCAGTCACGCCGACAGATATTGGATTTGGGAGGGGAGGGGTAAATCAAATTTATTGTCAAAAATTACGAAGTTTTTTTTTATTATTCGCAAAGAAGAGCGATTTTTTCCTTTTTATGATTGTACGTAGAACTTTTTTCCCCGCAATCCTTTTCATTGCTCAGGAATCTTTCCGTCATTCTTTTTAGCGTTTGCTTGTTAATGCGAATCGAGTTGCCGATTGTGGAGCTGGTATTGGACGGGTTACTCGTCATCTACTGTTACCCATCTTCAAGAATGTAGTAATGGTGGAACCTGTTGCGGAGTTACTTGAAAGAAGCAGATCATATGTAGGTGAGTTTTTTTAGTATTGCAGTATTGCTACTCGGATCTATCTAAATTCCTTATTTCATTGCTTTCAAGCAATGGTACGAAAGGTTCCTTATGCTTATGAGGGGACAAGTGAAAAACCGATCTCATTCACTGGAGAGGAATTTTCCATAGGAGTGTTAATAAGCCTTCGAAAGACGAGACTTCAGGCTACAGCCCTCCTTTGCCGGTTTCCGAAAAAGTCTTTCTTGACGGTGCTAGGGAAGGAGATTTCTTTTCTTACAGACGCGCATATTTCTCGCCAAACAGAGCTCTTTCTTTGAAATATTAGTAATCATTTGATAGCGTAATCGTTTCTGATTCCAACACTATGCTTATATCCTGAAAAGGCCGTTTCTCTGCAGCGAGCAAGAAAAACAGGTTGAATTCGCATGTGTGAGCAAAGAGGTCTTTGGCCAATTCACGTGCCCGGACGTGAGTCGGCTATGTTCGATTATGCGATGATCATCAATTTTTTGGGCATATGAACGCGTAGGAACTATAGTGTCAGCATTTCACGTGGCTGCCCCACGCGCAGGCACGTGTTTGGCCGAAGACCTCCTTGCTTACACATGCGAATTCATTGCTGCGTTGCAGAGAAACGTTTTGAATGTATAAGCACAGCGCTGAATCAGAAACGATTGCGCTATCGAATGGTTACTTATGGTGCAAAGAAAGAGCTCTGTCCAGCGAGAAATACACGCGTCTGCAACGCAAGAAATCTTCTGTAGCAACTTCAAAAAAACTTTTTTTTTTTTTTTGAAAATTGGCTACGTGGGACTGTAGCCTAAAGTCTCAGCTTTCCAGTGGTTAAAATCATTCCTTTAAATAGTTCCTCTCCAGCGAATTAGTAGCGTTTTTACTTGTCCGCTCATAACCAAATAGTATCGTACGTAATTTCAAATACACACTTAAGAATGTTGAATAGCATACAAAACAGTCGACCTCAGGCGCGAGTTGAACCTGCATTTCATCTATATAGATTATAGATATCCAATAGTTGTTACCTTAGATGGTATTGATGCTGATATATACTTACCTTATGCAAAAAGAAAGAGTGGTAGCACAGCAGTCACCTCGGTGGTGTTGTGGCAGCACTCACCCCGATATGGATGCGATGCTGATTAACCACTGGCTTGACGCCAATGCTTTGCATGGCTTAACCCCTTTAGATGTATATTTATAGTTGTTATTTGAATTTTGAGTTTATAGGTGACCATGGGAATGTAGTACGAGTACAAGTTGGATTGCAGGATTTTTACCCAAATCTGTGTAGTTTTGATATGATATGGATTCAGTGGTGTTCTGGTCATTTGACAGACACTGACATGGTTAACTTCTTATCGCGTTGCATAGTACGTTTTCGTAGTATAACATTTGTTTTTTTTTTCTTTGAAATGAATTAGGTACCATCACGCTTCGGTTTGTTCTTTCAAGGATGGTCTCACAGACAATGGCGTAATAGTGTTCAAAGACAATCTTTCTGCACAAGAAGAATCCGAATTCGACAGCGAAGATAACAGTTGGACCCGGCCAGAAAAGCTTGTTCTAGAACTGTTTGAAAGAGCTGGACTAAGAGTAGTGACTGAAAATGTTCAAACAGGTTTTCCTAGTGGTATGTATAAAGTTAAAATGTATGCATTAAAGCCTATTAAATGTTGCGAGGAAGCATAAAGACCACATCTCACCAGCTACTGGTACTGTTGTTTGGAATTATTACTAATACTCTCGAAACTCTGTATTGTTTTTGTGAACTTAGTTTGTACGTATATGCTATTGCATCCATTGAGGTTGTGCCTACCTTTTCTCATACTTTTCAAGGTAGAAGTTCTCGGTGATAAATTTTCAAAATATAAAGCTTTCTCAGCTTCTTTGTTCACATTAATTGTTCATCGAATAAAAACTGGTTGTAACATGGGTCCGCTACAAAATTATTGGTCGAACATTAGTCTATTGAATTAAGCACAGGAGTGGGGGAATAGCGCAGTGCATAGTGATGCATATTACCAGAAAGCGAGGTTCGACCCTCTCTGCCAGCGCTCTCCCACAACTACCAGGGATACCTTTTATATTGGACCTTAGCAAAGTTGCAAGGAAGATTGCCCGACTAGCATTCTACAGTAACCATGATCAAGACAAAACTTCCAAGCAGCAGTCAAACAAACCTGCGAATTGTTTGAAGACCTTTGTGGAATGTGAGTACAAGCGAGTTAATCGAATACAGGGAGGGAAGATCATAGACTACATAGCACTTTGTTGTACAAACTTGTCTAATAAAACATTCTGCCCATCCACTTCTCATTTCTGGACTGATTTCGATGGGCTTGAGAACTCGCGAGAGAAACTGCCGATAACTAGGTTCTATGCCTTTTCTTCTCCAAGAATATCTTACTTTCACATAGCTCGAATCATATCATTCGATTTCTCGACTCGCATTTTGGTATACAACTTACCTGTACTCACTGTGAGCTGGAGCTCGCTCTAAGCTCTCATCATTCTTGCGCGCAGCCTCACTAACATTTTCCCCTACACGCTATTCGTGCACAACTAGCAAGCGAATTCAGTCCCACGATAGCTCTTTCTTAAAGCAAGAATAAGGAAGGTTGCATACTAAAATGATCACAAGAAAATGCGCAATTGAACGATTTCAAAATCAAGGAATTTCACTTCTTTGTGGTTGATAAATCTGCAAAGTAAATTTCCCGCAAATGGCGTTTCTCGTATACAGAAGTCGCTGTCTTCAAAGTCCTATAAAAATCTTCATCTAAATTTTATAAGCAAATAGCGTCTACAACGCAATTTCAAACAATAAAGAAGAATCTGCCCATTATTTCTGCTATTGTTATAGCAAGAAAAAAAAACGGCGCAGTCATATTTGTACACCTAATTGATGCCCCTTTCAAAGTGAGCTTCTACAAATATCGTCCAAATTACGCCTTCTAAAAAAACAACATCGTGTTTGAGAAAGACATTCATCTCCATGCGAAGATTGACCTTTCATTTACGAGACAGTGAGCATAGAAATCTCAGTGCGCTTTTCGTTGCTAGATTTTCCTTAGTATAACGCTATGGCAGTGAGCTTTCGCAAAGTGCCATTACAGATAACGCATTCTTAGACTTTAGGCAAGACACCTACTTTCATGAAGGAATGAACCTCAGACCTCTAATTCATAATACAGACGGACTGTCACTGCGTCATGAAATCCTCATCAAGGTGCGCGCTGGTAAATTGCTGTTAATATTATACGCTCTCTCAAAGCGAGCTTCCGTAAAGTGCTCTTCAAAAGTACGCATATTTAGAATTTCTACTGTGTTTGAGCAAAACGCTTGCCTCCATGCGGGATTGAACCGCAGACCTTCTGTTTACGAGACAGACGCTCTGCCACTGAGCTATAGAGGCCGCGTTGAGTTCTAATGGTAATCTGTTAAGGGTCATACACACTGTTTCGAAATTTATGCTGTGCAAAGTGTTCTCCTTGACTGTGTATCTTTAGAATTGGAAGTGCATATATGCAAAAGATTGCCTCCATGCGGGATTGAAACCGCAGACCTTCTGTTTACGAGACAGACGCTCTGCCACTGAGCTATAGAGGCCTTGATTCCGTAATATTTCCCAATTCGTCGTCAATATTATATAATTTTTCACAAGAACTTTTGCGGACTAATGTTTTCATATAAGTATTTTGAGCACTTCTATAATGTTTGAGCAAAACAGTTGCCTCCATGCGGGATTGAACCGCAGACCTTCTGTTTACGAGACAGACGCTCTGCCACTGAGCTATAGAGGCCTTAAGCCTATCCTGGCTGGTAAATTGCTGTCGATGCTACATGGACCTTCATGGTGAAGCTTCTATAAAGTGTTATTCTGAACTTTATAATTGTAGAGTTTGTACCATGATGAGAGGTGCATTTTCCTCCAAGCGGATCTGAACCGCTCACCTTTTTATTTATGAGACAGCCGTTCTGCCACTGAGATATAGGTCACGACGAGAGAGGCTGTTGATCTATCATTAATAATTTCTAAACTCATTTCTCATTTTCGACGAGAAACCACTGCTATCGAAGAGCGTGCGGAAAGAGAGTGTGATTTATGAAGAGGAGCAGATATCCCTCTGTTTTCCGGACAAGAGTTCCTATGCGGTTCACAGCATCGTATTCGATTATCGCTACGTTCTTTCGTGATTTTCAGTCATTCTGATAACTTAAATTGTTGTTCATGCTTATTGTACCTAGGAGCCAGTACGGAAGACTATAGAGCATACGTGGAGTAGAAGAATCGCAGAGGATATTTTTTTCCAAAAACATGGAGAAAACCCCATACATGGAGCGAAACCATATAAAACGAGCGGGCTGCAGAAGACCTGATAGAATGGACGACGTGACGTCTATAGACGTCATTGCTACAGATGGTCGGAAATCAGGGCGTCGATTTCAGTGTATTCAGTGGAAGTACGTAATCACGGACACCCGCGAAAATGTCGTGTATTTGAAAAATTCGAAAATGGTGCTATCGTCGCTGAGTTAATGAATTCGTCTGCTTCATACGTCACCGTTTGTGGCGTCAGTAATATTCACTTTTAAATTATTATTCAACTGTGATAGAACCGCTGACGCTGGCCCTCAAAAGGGTGGTTGCTGGTTCGATGCAGAACTGAGCTTCCAGATTTTGCTACCGCCAACTTCCTTACGGTTAGTTGTTCTTTGCATCGTGCCCTGACATTGGAAAGAAAGGCATTAATCAATATGTCAAAAAATAAAGTTGTTATCTCTCAGAGTGCAGTTTGAAATATCGGCCGCTCCCGCCTGTAATCATTAGAAACCACCTATACAGCAGCCTACTGAGCGTATATTGTGTTATTTTGAATATAATAGTTTTTGGCAACGGTGGATTCATCGTTGATGTTGAGGTTAGTTTGTGAACAGATTTGCTTTTAACGTTTCCAGGCATTCATTTATAAGTCACAATCAGTTTATTTTGGTATATTTCCGATGGTCAAAATCATTTTCAATGCTTTTTGATATTCCACGTTGTCTGCTTTTTGAGAGTTTCAGTAGTCATTCGAACCTCAAATCTCAACAATTTTGATACTCTAAGCTTTTCTTGCGAAAAAGCTATTATGAGGTGTTTCAGCAACAAAAAAGGATTTCTATTCAAACACGCAGTCACCGCTTTTCAGAACAGCTTGATCGATTGGGCAGCGCGATTCCCATAGGGCGCGCGAGCTTTGTTTTTTTTTTACGACTTTCTATCACTTTGAAAGAAACCATAGATGAAACTTCAACTCTGTTGCTCCAAAATTTTCTCCACGAGTTCAGAAAAAGAAAATGGAAAAATTAGGTTTCTTCATCTTTTTGACTTCCGCGGACCCAAATTAACGCGACGACAGGACATTGTAGCATCTAGAATTTCAGCACCAAATCGTTCGTTGTAGTGTCGTCGGAGCTTTTACATCGTCGCGCACGAGGCGGCTCGGCGACGAGTAATTCGCAGTGATAAATGGCCCGTGCTGTCGTCCATGGAGAAGAGGGTTGCTGGTTTGATTCCCTACCACGGCACTTTACTTTAGTTTTCTTAGTGTTATCTTTTTGCTTCCAGTACATTATGCTCAAATCACAGATACAACATATCACACTATATCTCCTATGGTAACACCATAACTCAAGCGATCAATGTGAACAGTTTATTTACTACCAATTATTCCATAAATGGATTTCGGCTTCTACATCATCCGTGACCGGTCGGTTGAATTTTTTTCCTACCTGTGCTTCTGATTTCGCTCTAACACATCTCCGAATCAACTAGTAGGAAGCTCGGCCGAGGATCCGTCGCTGAAATCCATTCCTTGGAAACGATATAATGAAGACCTGAAAAAGCACTTGCAAGGTTACGCCAGTAAACTAGGATATATTATATGCACGACGAGCAATATACCATTTGAAATGTGTGCTGGGGTTCCCACAACTAGTGAAGACGGATCATCTAAGTATCCTTGTATTTCTGGAATACTTACTTAGATAAACATTCAAAACTGATTTTATTTGAGCGTCAATTGCGCGGTATGTTGTTACAATATACCCAATAATGTGGAGTGCTGTGCAAAAATATTTGCGTCGGCCGGGATTCGAACCCAGATCTCACTCTTTCCGGGAGCGTGTGCTGAACCCGCTACACCCCAACGGTTGGCTGTTGACAGATAACGCGTTATAGCGTAAAAAAAGTGCTGCGCAAAACGAGCGTCGGTGGTGTAACGGTACAGCACACGCTCTGGGAAAAAGTGAGATCTGGGTTTGAATCGCGGCTGACGCAAACGTTCTTGTGCAACATTCCACTCAGAAGTATTCCAGAAATACAAGGAACTGTGTTGAAGGGCATATCGAACTGCAAAATAGATTACATGGATTTGAATTCTCATTCTGAACTAAATTATATTAAAAGCTACTACATTGTCAACCAAAGCGAAGAAGTTCGAATTGCGTTGTTACACCATGGATTCACCTATATTTAAAAGTAGTAAAGTGTTAGACAACTGAGCGTTTTTTGCTATGATGATTGAGTTGTAGAAGGACCTTCGATATTAGTCGACATCAGAAAGATGACATCAAAAAACTACAGTGAAGCGTCGTGGTAGGGAAACAAACCAGCAACCTTCCTTCCGATGTACGGCATCACGACCACTCGTCAATGCGGACTGCTCGCCGCTTAGCCGAAGCGTGCGTGACGATGTAAAGCTCCGAAAACTATGCTAAGAACATTCTGGTGCTTAGATTCTAAACGCTCTAATGTTGTGTCGTCGCACTGATTTGAGCTTGTGGAAGCCAAACTGTTAGGCTTTGCAACGAATTCATTTCACAATATAAAATGAAAATGGAAAGCTTAAGCCCACAGAACGGAAAAAAACAAAGTTAATTCTACGTTATCACAAAAAACCTAGAAATTCCTGCAAAACGGCGAAAACATTTTCAAATAACGAAGACACGCCTTAACACGTGCTGCATGTGAAACTTAATTTTATTTACCTCCTACTTTTACTAAGAAGACGTTTTCAAGGCCAAGTGCGCTTTGAGCTTTATAAAATCCAATCGTTCAAGTGATTACTGAAATTTCAGTCAAAATTCTTTTTGCGAGAGAAAAACCGATGCAGTTATACGATTACGAATGACGAAAGTACCGTTTTTTTTCGTCGCTTTCATCCTACCCCATGCGTAATACCGCTATGCTAATCTGCATACTAACTCAGATCTTTTGGCTAGCTAGCCAGAGTATTTACATTGTCCTTCTAGCCTGGATCAAAGGATCAGAGCGTAGAAACAGCGAGTGGCATGGGCGAAATAATCCTCATAAAATCCTATTCCGAAGTAGTACAGGATAGAAGAAGCTTAGCAACCGCTCTGAGCACCCTCGACTCGAGGTCAACTCAGAAAAAGGTCAGTTGAGTTCTTACTAGTCGCCTAAAACTCGTTACCATTTAAAGGTTTGCATTTCATTGATCTTCATCAGGCTTTTGAATTTTACTCAAAAATAGGTAATCAAATATCGGCCACTGCGAGGAGGAGATTGCTGCACCATGGAGAAAGTAATTCTTCAAACGTCTTTCGAGTGGATTTCTTGGAACGCAACCTTTATTTTTTGGCTTTTTCTTCAGGAACAAATAAGCCTACACACTATTCTGTTTAGATTGCTGAGCTCATCTGAAATTTCTGTTATTAATATCTGGTTTTGCTTTCAACTCAAAGTTCTTATTTTCATGATGGACGATGAAGCGTCTTCGTTCATAGGTGAAATAGGCATTAGCGACTTTCGCGAAAGAGCCACGAGTGTACGAGATAATCAAATCCATTATACATATACAGAGATATTATATATGATATCTTAGCTATTGAAGCGTTCGGGACAGCAATAGAAATCTATGCGCGCGCCCGAATAGCGCAGTTGTGCGCGATTTTCGATGTTTAATTAGGGTGTTTTCCTCGTTTTGTAGAAATTTTTGGGTTTCTTGTATTGCTTTGTTATAACACGATTTTCTCTACACGCACCCATGCTTTTGGTCTATAAATATGTCGGTTCTTTCTGGTTATCTGAGGACAATTGAGGTAACATCCCTTTTATTGGGAAAATACTTTCCGATGCTTTCTCAGTAATCGAAAGCTCAAATCTCTGACTACTGCGCTACGTAGGTGTCTTTTGAATCGGCCTTTCTATACAGAAGAGGTAAAGTTTTCTTATTCCACATACGCATAGTTCTCGCGGGATGGAGTCCATTCTTCGCATAATGAAGACCATTCGAAAGTGTTAGTTTCGACCAATGCAACGCTATGCTTATTTTCCATAAAGACGGTTTCACTACAGTGTAGCAGGGAAAATATCATCAAGGTTCACAAGCGCGGCGCATTTGCTTGCCGGTTAGTGTGTGTTGGCTGTTTACCGATAACGTGCGTTTGATAGGTAATGCGGTGTACAGTGTGACTTTTGTTTTCAAATTCAGGATTTTTCGCATTTCTAAAAGAAACTAGATAAAACGTATGACTCTGGTACTACAAGATTTCTATTTAGTTGTATGCTTTCCTGCTTCCAGAGAAGTGACAGAAAACCGCTACCGCTGAAAACACAACTTTGTTTTGAATGCTACAACATAACGAAAAGTCTCTTCTGATAATGGCCATATGGCGCAGTACTCAAAAATCTAAGCTTTTGAATGATTACCAAAAAGTAATAGAAATTTTTTGATTGGATCAAAACTACTTCAGAAATTGATGGGGTCATAAAATACGGAAATTCAATTGAAGGGTAATACCTTTTGTTCGTGTTTAAGGAATAAGATATCCGCTCATGGACAACGAGAAATATATACGGCGGATCATCAACAGCACCAGGTTGTGATAATTACTGGCAGGAAAGGATGTGGAAAACAACACAGGTGAAATCTTGGTTAATTACTTTCTAGTTATAACACAATGTATGGTCGAAGATCGAGCGTTCTTTCCATTGAATTTTTGGTATCTTCACTGTTATAATGATTTCTAGGTGCCACAATTCGTGCTAGAAAATGCATACAAAAATAGCAATCTTTGCAAATTGTATGCACGCAAGCATGGCGCCTATCGGCAGCACCGGTAGCAAATCGCGTTGCTCTGGAAAGCGGTGAAGAAGTTGGGTCTACTGTAGCTTAATTAGTTGGAGCAGAGGTATGGTTGCATAAAATGCTAAACATGTTCACATCACATGTCGTTTTACGTGGTCCGAGTAATGACAATAAATTTAGCTCCTTATGCTTGCTGGGTGTAATACAATGACAGCGACTTAGCAAGCCAGTCTTGAGTGTACGACAGTATACTTATTTTGTACAGAATATCCGCTGAAATGGTGCTCACTTACTGCTCTAGTGGTGTCTTAGCGCTGATGTTCACACAAAACCGATGTTCACAGCAACATTGCACATATTATCCTTGTTAATCTGCATTTAGAACTCTGATTGAAAAGTTTTCTAATTCCGTCATGCATGAAATACCGAGTGTTTCAGGATAAGATTTGTGGAGAGGCAATTAATTAACATCTGTTAAACAGGTTTTGAACAATGAAAATGACTTGCACGTAATTTCTTGCTTACACTTGTGCAGCTAATACTTATCTGCGCTCTTTGAGAGTTAGATTAATTGAATGGATGCTTCATTTCAATTTCAAATACGTAGATTACTTTGATGTGGCTACTAACGTGTTCGGGTCTGCAATGGAAATCGATGCACGCACGCGAATAGCGTAAATGCGTGCGATTTTCGTAGTTCAATTAAGATGTTTTCCAATTTTTGTGGAAATTTTTAGGTTTTTTGTATCGCTTTGATACAACACGATTTTCTCTTCACGCTCATGTGCTTTTGATTCGTGAATATGTCGGTTTTTTCTTGTTACCCGGGCTAATGGAGAAGCATCACTTTCGCTGGAAAAGACTTTTTTTTACTTTTTTGAAAATCGAGAGCTCAAATCTTTGCCTACTGCGCTACTTATGTTCTAATAATGCCGTGGCAGAAAGAAAACGTATGTGTTTCACACACGCATATTTCTCGCAGGACAGAAGTCTTTCCTCAATTTGTAATCAAATATTTGGTAGCGTAAGCTTCGACCATTCCCATGCTATGCTTATTTTTTTAGAAAGACGTTTTACTACAGTGTAGTAGAGAGAATAATATCAGATTTCACATATGCGGGAGTTATTTTCTGGCTAAAGTGTGAGCTGGACGTCTGCTAAGCGTGGATCCGATATGGCGTTCCACGATCCCTTCAAGGCTACTCTAAAGTGGAGTGCATTTTTTGTCATTTGATTGGAATTTTCTTCTTCGTTTTGAAAGAGACTTCTGTTATTTTTTGAAAAAATCTATGAATCTGATGCTACAAGATTTCATCTACATGTTCATATGCTTTTCGTGTTTCCAAAAATAAAATTGATTAGCGCGCTGACGGTGCGGAACGTAATTCTATCCCTAATGCTACAGCTTTATCAAAGGATCTTATCATAGGTAATGACGTCGGCAACTAAAGTAATATTTATTAACAACTCTTTACAACTAATTACGAGTTCCTTTTTATTTCTCATTACAGATGTCGAATATCTCAAAGAACCAGGCACTTTCACAACTACTACGTAAAGCAAACCATTCGTAATGGTACCGACGCACATAAAGTGTACCGCAGTCTATTGGTACGCCTAAATACTGCTATCTTGTTTTTAGGATTTGTATCAGATGTTTAAAAAGTATGAAAGCAATACTTGAAATTGCACAAATTTCCAAAACATTTGAGCGCCATTCGAATAATCAAAATTTCGGCAGACATTCGAACGTTTGATCCGACTAGAATTATTAATTTCTACACTCAAAAGGCTTTTAGTGCTGCTGTAAAGTCAAGTTTTGTCAGTGAAATGCTGTAGCTGTTAGAGACACATTTCTTCATGATGTAGCTATTGTTGTCTACTTTTTCTCAAATTCACTCAAAATCGCTTATACTTCTTGCCATGTGTAATCCTTTACTTTTTCTTAAGGCCAAGATTACACACCTTTTGATGCACTAAAGCCGATTGCACTTTCGATTTATCATGCAAGTGCTCGTCAGATTTTCAAAAACTGAATTCTTTCCAACTTTCAGACATTGCCATTTTGACGTGAACGCATGATGAATGTATTTTTCATTCTTGTTCCAGACTCTTTCCTTAACTTTGTTTATTGTTCACTAACTTCAAAACACTGCTCATCGTGAAATGAATACAAGTAAAGCAACCTTTTACTTTGTCTTCCGCATAGTCTAGATCTTAGTTGGTATTTTCGCTGTGTACCTATATCCATATATATTACTTTGTTGCTATTGTTGAACTGTTATTTTTATGATAAACGATTTCATTCAAACCCAAGGAGTTCGACAAAGAGGCAACTATTAGAAGTTCCGCGTGGCGAGCTAACTCAGACCAACTTTCCCATCCGATATACTCTACTGAACGTCTATTACATTTGGTGTATCAGCCTGTCAAATTGAATCCAACACCAATTCTTCACTGAACTGCAGCTCTCTCACATCACCAAAACGTCCATACCAGGTCTTCTCAGAAGATATGGTACTAAAACAATAAACACGAAATTTAACAACCAAGAGTAACCAAAATCACCTAACAACACTATTCAAAATATGCGACACCACCCGCCTTATTTCTGCCATCTCTCAGGCAATGAATCAATACTGCGCCCATAGAACTCGTCATCCTTAGGTTGAAAGAATGGTGTCAATCCTCGACGCAAACGATTGATGTCTCGGAACTTCTTGCTAAGGAAGTGCTCATGCGACCGCAACCCAGCAACTCTTCAGTTGCTTCGATAACGGCCTCTTGATCGACTTCGCGTGGACTTCCAAAGCGCAGCTGGTTCTTAACGTTGATTTTGCTTTCGCGAGACTCAAGTAAGAATCGGAATGCCGTTAGCCTGGACAAAACTCCCTGAATACCGTTTTCATGGTTGATGTTCTCAAAAGCGGTCTATGTATCGCGTCCCAATTCTTACTCGAAGGAGCAGAATGCGATAAAGGCTTTGATGAGCGGTCATGATGCGTCTAGCATAGACAATTGTGGTATCATTAGAAAGCTCAGAGAATTCTGCACAAAGCGATACTGATTTGTTACCTGAGAGATGATAGAAATGTGTTCAGCTAATGACGCATAGATTGAATAGTGTTGTTGAGCAATTTTAATTACTTCTGGCTGATAAATTTGGTGGTTATTGCCTTTGTGCCAAAATTTATGATGTAGCCCAATATGATTAGTTGATTCCAAAAAACATGAAATAATTTCGCGACTAGAAACCGAGTTCCACTTTCACTGCAGCAGATGGATGATTCTACTAATTCGTTGAGCAGAAACAAATTCAAGATAACACGGCAACAAATTTACTTTCACGCACCACAACACTGCAAAGCAAGCTATTTTCCCTAGACTTTAAGTGGAACGGATTTTGGACTTATTATGGCCGTCCAGCAAGGGATCAGATCAATGGCGTGCATTACAAAAGATCTTCATTTTCATCACCTAATTCAACATCACAACACCATTAGATCTCATGTTTGCAAACTTTGATCATATGACAATATAAAATCTCAAGATTATGGCAACGAATCAATCCGCTGCATTCATCACTGCAAGAGGACGCAGCACTAGGATTGAATGCGGTATATCATCGATTGAATGCAGTATAACATTAAAAAAAGTTGACGAAAAATCTTTGTCAAATTACCAGCTACTGCATTGCAAAACTTCAGGTTTCCGTCTCTGGGGTTTTTCATGGTGTCACGATACTCAGTGTCATAGTATACATTTTGATACAAAACATGCATGAAATCAAGACGATGTTACCCACAATAGTGAAGATTCAGGATGCTTATGTTGCCGTCTAAAGTGGTTGATCTCCTATCACTTGTTAACCGATTGGAAGATTGTTGTCGTTCTTACATTTGTACTTGTGCTCAGCGATGCTAATGTCCTGCTATTTCTATATCGGACAAGAATTCACGATCGATCTCGAAAATGGTTTGTGCGTTGAGTGGCTCATAAGGAAGTGAAAGTTTTATGACTTATGAAAAGGCATAATTAGAATGTAGGACAAAGGCGCAAAATGGATGC
Organism: Parelaphostrongylus tenuis; assembly: GCA_019055375.1. Lineage (NCBI taxonomy): Eukaryota > Metazoa > Nematoda > Chromadorea > Rhabditida > Metastrongylidae > Parelaphostrongylus > Parelaphostrongylus tenuis. The sequence continues at coordinate 13,469 of JAHQIW010002865.1, read as the reverse complement.
TGAAGGAGAAATCGAACATAACCATGTAGTAAATACCTATCTAATTATCATGGATTAACAGTGATACAGGAGCGCACGTGGCGCGTTGGCTAAAGGTGCTCTGCGTTGCACACGAAGTCAATGGTACGATCTTGCGCTTTTTGTCCTTTCTAACACTGATACAGCGCACAGGTTGTAATATCAAGTCACCACGGCTGTGCGCTATTACTATGACGCATGTACTCGGTTGGAAGAGAAGTTCTGGGGCACTTTCATAAGCATAAGATAACTCCCATGCATATTACGGCAATATTATAGTTTCTTCTATGGAATTTCCCCACTAAAGGCCTATATATTGTTCGTCCTTATTTTCACTTTGTCGCAAGTCTCCTTCTTGTCAACAATTAAGCCTAGTCCACGGCAAGCTTCGGCATCCCGTTCGCAGGAGTCACATAAAACCAGTACACTTCATTATATTCTTTTACGTGCGTGTCGTTGTGCCCAGCTCGATGCAACTTATTTCCTGTTGCCTACACTTACCTTCACTATCCAGTACTTAAATGATATGTTAACAGCTTAATGCTGAGGGAATTAAAGAAAAGTCACTTGCCGAAAACAGTGATCGGGAACGTAAGAGAAAGGGTATGCTTCTTGTTGCGTTATTCTTTTAAAAACCGATTGATATTTTGAAACTAACGATAACCAATGATGATATTAGAGGGAAGCCAGAGTGAAAATTGTGCTACTTGAATTTTCTCTCAACCATTTCTTTCGCAAATCAAGTTGATAGCTTTTGAAAACATCATAGTGATTCTTGATGTCCACCCACAAAATGATAACGGATGACGCTGTTAAAAAATATCATCTTGACCTGCATAATGTCACAAAATTTCTCTTCTTTCAAAGCTTGGGAGATGTCCGCGCAATCGCTTTTTCATACAATTGATAACATTTCGGCGTACGAGCTTTCTAGAACTTATACTTATATTGCCTAAGTATATCTGATTATTCAGTAACATTTTTTAAACACGATCATGGCCAACTCGAAGGTTAATCTAGAATTCTATAATTAGCAAAATGCGACCGCTCGATTCCTTAGACGAAATAAAGTCGCCTAGAGTTGCTCATACTCTGTGAGCATTGAATCTCTTTTACATCAAAAAACTAAGTCTGAGATATGACGCCCATGTTAGCGTAATAGCTAGATACTTCCTCTTCGAAACATTCCCAAGCGTATCTTAGAATTCTCCAAGAATTGTATGTTTTTTTTTATTCCTGCACAAGACAGTGACTTTACCCTAATGTTGGCGCCGCTACTCCTGCGTCCTATTTGTAATTACAAGACGCTTAGTAGGGCTTTTACATTCAATCTGAGCACCCTTTTATGCAAACACAAGACGGCCTACCTCTGTCATCTATCAATTACATATCTGTCATCACCATTTCACCCAAGAAATCATGTATGCATATAGTATTTGAGCACATTCAGTTTTCGCCTCTACCGTTAAGACAAATAATGTATTCTCTGTTTTACACACACGGTCACACTGATGTTGTTAGCCATCTTAAAACGTGCTGTGCTACGTCAAAATTCTATAACTAAACAAAGTTCTATCAGACTTTCACCCAAACAATTCAAAGCAAGAACTAGAGCTGACAACTATTGCAGTAGTATGGTGAATTCAAATGTGAGAATACCGTAGAAACTACCCTTTATACGAGTTGGCATGTGCTTCGCTAATAGAAGTGTCTGAAAGAAACTGTAGTCTAAGAATTTCAGCGGAAATTTTGAAAATTCCATCTCACACAATACATTCGCAGTTACTTTTTGCAAAAAGTTTGGACAATCTAGGGATCTGGGAATATATTGATTAGGCACGCCCAGGTTAAATGGATATCTACTTCAAAGTTTCAGTAAACTGCGAGATGTTGCCTATACAAAACATAGTCCAATGGTTATTGTGTTGCTTCTGCTATTCAAAACCAAAACTCAGTTCCCCAACTCAGGTTCTTCAATGTTCAACATCTAGACTATGTTCCTCACTTTGAAACAATGGTACTGACCGCATTAGTTAATTGGAAGTGAATATAAATGTCATAGCGAAACTGCTTGCGGCTCAGCAGTTCATCTAAAACAACATGAATCTGCTTCTTCAGTTACATTCAGCACACGCAATAAACAAGTAAAGAGCCTGATAACTCAACAACGCTGACTGTACTTTCAGTTGCCATTTATGAGCAGGAAAGCTGAACATTTTGCGTCCGAAATCGGAAAATTCCTAACGTATTGGGGACGAAGTGTTCCTATTCATCGACTAATAGTGTAATTTCACTTGTAAAAAGATATAAACGCATTTTGGAATATCTATTCCACTTGTGGAGCCCTAAATGAAAGACTCTTTGAAATAGCAGGCTTAAGCCGTCGTCTACCAAACTGCAAACTTGTGAACTGACGAATGAGTTTGTGGAAATGCTGAACTGCTTATGAGCGGTTTGTTATGAAAGCTTTGCACGTCCGTGTGTGTTTCATTGACTGAAATCACCAAATGATGCAGTATTTTAGGCTGCATTGTTCTGAAATAAACAGCAACGTCCACTTCTAGATATTACTGAACCTCACAATGGGTTACCACTATTTTTTTGTTGATTAGCTCCCCAAGTTTTGGTAATCACTATAGCTGATAGGTTGTGTAAAAAGTTCGTGCTGTTCTGATTTTTTAAAATAGTGCTTGCAATACATTACCTCGTGAAAAACTAGTAATTAATGTATTGAACTTCGCAAAACACTTCCTATCTGCCTTTCCTGCAACAGTATCATCGCCCCAAGCTCTTTTAATCTTGTGCGTCTCTTCACTGGCATTTTCCACTAAGCGCCATTAGTGCATGACTAGCAAACGAATTTGTTCTCACGACAGCTTCATCTTGAAGCAATTATAGACAAATTGTATAACAAAATTCTCGAAAAAAATGCGCAATTCATCGACACAAAAATCATGCAATTTTATTGCAAATAAAGGAAAAGGATGAAGCTCTCGGTGCTAATCAAACCCTCAGGGATGCGCCATGCATTCGTCTTCAATTTCTAACTTTTTTTGAGGTGATTGAATGCAATAATCGCTTTTGCAATGATTCACGGTGGCGTCCGCTGTACCCAGTCAGTGCTGCTTATCCTCCCATACAAGTCTAAAACCAGTCTGGTACCAAATTACCGACCCGGAGGGATGGATGACTTGGTTAGCCATGAACGCGAGATCGAACCATTGACCTCGTATGACGCAGCGTACCTCTAATCACTGCGCCATATGAGCTCACATTGCAAATATTAAATCAAAAATCAAAAGACACGAATTTTTTACTTAACCAATTAAATCCCAGCGATCGCACCTTCTTCAGATGTTTTGAGTTGTGTGTTCGCAGTGACTGTTCTCCCTGCAATGTCGGTCTTTAGAGCCAGCATAATTAAACGAACCGAGGAGAATGATTAACAGTACGAAGGAAGCGTATTGTCAACGTTTTTCTTTCACACTGAAGCACAGTGATGTTAAAGTGATCCGACGCTTTCTAAGCAGATATTCACATGAAGTAGCGCTGTGAAAAGAATCTGCTAGGATAATGTTCGACGAAAAAGTCTTGCAAAAGTGTAGGTTGCTTTCGTGGAGTCTGTACAGTAATGTTTTTGGAGTGCAAGAACAAAGTGTTACAAAACCGTTCTTCGCAGCAATTCAGACAAAACAACACGCATCTTTAAGAACGCGGAAAAGCTACAGCACAAAATTGCTTAATTAGCTCCAGTTGGCGTTCATAGAGGAATTCATTAAAAAGCTCATAACAGAGCCGATGATTCTACGGCACTGACAGTGTTTTCCATTTGTCATCCTTAAAAGAACAAACAGAGTTATCATGTTCCGACTTAAAAAGCTCACCTCAGTTTATTGTATTTGAGATGAAGCCTCCCGTTTGTTCGTCATAGAAGTAATGTCACTTACATAAATCGTGAATGCTTCTCATTACAATTGCTCATTTGCAGCATTTCTCGTTAAACAAAGCTTCCCCTCTACGCGTCATGTAGCTTTTTGGTAGTTTGGACTTCGGCAACTCTGAAAACTGTATTGGCTTTGGAAAAATACTTTTTAGTTCACTGCGGCAGCCGGAAGAATGTTAAGTTTCGCGCAGCACGATGTGAATAGATTTGCGCAACGTCTACACAAAGCCACCGCTCTTTTTCCGGTACCAATGCAGAACTCTATCTTTTTTGATTGTCACAGCCATTAAGAAGTTTTTCCAAAGAACCAAATACATAGTTTGAGTGCTCGAGATTCAAGCTTTCGACTGATTACTAAAGTTCTATAGGAAAAAGTTTGTTTAGCGAGAAATCTTTGAGGGAGAAACATAGCTTTATTTCTGTTGTTTCAGCGCAATAATAAAGCAAATAGAAAAATAAGGCACAAAATTAATATTTCTTTACTTGTGCTATCGAGTGACTACTCAAACTTTGAAAACAACGAGAATATACCTTTTCTTCAAGAGGTCAAAACACGGTGCGGTCAACGGAAAGAAGAGCTTTCTTTAGTGACATGCAACAATAGGCACTGTTGGAAAGTCGGACAAAAAACCTTCAAATTTTTTGAGACCAGGTTTAATGACAACATTCATGAACAGAATTGCTTTTGCTGTACTTGCAGGTGAGTCAACTTAGATAATATCGCCGCACTAGCCACCCTTGTGATTGTAGCGAATAATTGTTACCTGAAAAATAGGGCTCCAAAAATCTGAAAATATCGATTGTGCTCGCTTATCAATAACCTTACTAGACAGCACCTCGCGTTTTTTAGTTCCTTTGTAAAAAAATTTCTTGAGAAGCTAAATAATTAGAGACCATAGCACAAATTGAGTGAGGCTTCACTCTACTAAATGTGCACTTACATACTTAGTTATATTGAAAACCAATTTTCCTTCACCCTTGTTATTACCAATCAATCATAAATTCTTTGATGTTTGGCCGGTAAGCGGTACACACCGGAGAAGATACGACTCAATCGATATCGTACACGGAGGTCACAGCTGAGGCGAAAGAATGTAAGCATTCAACGTGAATCATCGGCTTCGAACATGACGAGTGGGCCAAAAAACTAGCCGAAAATTTCATTTTTTGTCGATCTGTCTGCATGCTGGGGAGAAACCGAGGCCGTTTCATAAGCATAGCCTTCATTGAAAACGTGAAAAATTTGAGAAGCGATTAAGGAAACCTCTGCCAAGTATCACGTGGGTAACGTTCTTGAGAACGTTCGCTTTACTTTCTCATCTTGATGCACTGCCCATCGTATTACTGCGCGTCACCATAGAACTTGACGCCTTGATGCCGTTGATTTTCCAATGACAACCTTCAACACAATAATCTTTTTATTCCACATACTGGTGAGTTTCTGGTGTCACTTTATTCCGCTCCTGTCTCTGAATCATTCAGTAATTTCTGAAGTTCCTATTCTAGGTGTCACTCGACGCTTCTATTAGCTGAAGAGATTCCATAAGCATATTGAAGTGAAAGGCAATGAGAATTTCAAAGCATAACAAATGCAACATTGTCTCTCAGGAACTAATTGTAAAAAACCTTTCCACCCAAAATGTGCCCCGTTTTGTCAATCGATGTCCAAATTCTGCAGATTTTTCTTGAAAACGCGGCTGTAATTTGAAAGTGTTGACGACTTCGAATATTTTATTTCTTACAGTTACGATTGTACGCAGCAGTATTACAAATGAGAAGGCGGGTACCAATCTTAAGCTGCGCCACTTAAAGATTCGAGCACTGGCAAACGTATTTTGCAATCGTTACCTTTCAGGCATCTTGAAAATTTAGAATGAATGTGACCGAATGTCGAACCCGCAGAAGTTGCTTCCAAGGGATGAGCGTTGAATTGAGTGGGGTGGGATCACTTGAAGCTCCTCGAGAAGTCAGAACACCTCACCTGATGACGCCATTTACTTATAAGTGATAAGCGCTGAATCGCTTATTTCTCTATCTCTCATCTAACGCAAAAAAAGTGGGAAATTTGTTTTCAGTCAAATCTACAATACTTGTTTTGAAAGTAAAATAACACCAGCACAAACATTGCGAGACTCTCGACAGATTCATCCATGATATCGTTGTTGGCATCAATTTCAGCAGTGTTAGGATGTGGAGTGATGCCTGCGGGCCAATGTAATGAACGAAAACGGTTTTGTGTCAGATAAATTCCAATTTTACATGTAATTTGACGAAGTCCAATGAGAATAGATATATTTAAAATATCATCAGTACTTATAAGCTTTCCTAATTCAAGCCTTTTAACAAAAGAATTTTGAATGCAGAATCTGAAAAGTCAAACTCACCTAGAAAATCTCAACATAGTTATCTAAATTTGCTATTTATTATGAATACAAAATTTTATTGCAGCAAGCACTGGGAACTTTACCGTCACCGGTTCCAGTTTGCCTGTTTCCATGGTTGTAGGAGCAACTGAACTCTCCGTTCAAACACTTGGCATTGCATCCAGTGAGGGTAGTGCTAAGAAGGCATTTGTACAACGTCTTGTAATGCTAACAGATAGTTTGCTACTCTCAGAATTCGCGTTTTTTTTTTCTTTTTTGCCAAATTGAAAAGACGTAGAGGAGGTGAACATGAGGTTTCTACAAATCGTCAGCATCCAAGCGGCAGCTTGACTCGCATAGTTTTAGAATTTGTCTGAAAGCAATTCCAAATAAACTGCTCAAATTAGTGAGAAAAATGTACTTTTCAGTTCTTTGATGTTCTTGAACGTCAACTCGTAGTGCTCTCTTACCTGATGCTTTATCTCAATCATTTTGAGTCAACTTGAAGTTAAATCAATTACACACCACTACAGTGTCAGAAAGTTATTAGTGATCCAACAAAGGATAACGGTAGGTCTTCGTTATTGAACACTCGTTCAAAAGACTTCAACAGAGATATGGCATCTATTAATGAACCAGAAATGTGCTTGTTAGCGTCTATCGAAAGCGAACACACAGATAAGGACTGGAAAGTGTCCCAGTATACAAAATTATTGCCATAGTCACGCTGTTAATAGAAATCTTAAAAATCGGTGTTATTCTCTATATGACTATTCATTCCTGAGAACGATATAGCATACAATGTGCGCTGATCATCCGAAGAATGCTTAAGAATAAAAAAACAAATGCCATAAATTCTCTCCAGCTATTTGATTTCTCTACTGTAATAGAGGAAATAGTTTTTTAAAATTCATACCTTCTTGCAGTCCGGGATATGGACAATAAATGCATTATCATCGGAAACAGGGTGACAGGAGTATGCATTAAGGTAATGAAGATGAGAGGGCAATGTGATACACCAAATGCGAAATTGAAAATTGAAGGTGTTCCTAACGCACACTTCGCAATTTTCGGATCCATTCACGGTTTAAACAGTTTTCGTGTTTATACTTCTTAGCTTTATAGGGAAAAATTTTGTGCAGACCCCAAACATCATCATGGCTAACTGGTCGAACGCGATGTGGAAACGTAGTGAACAGAGCTGTTTGAATGATGACATCGGGTCCGTTTGGAACGCATTTCTTCTTGGCATTTGCCGCTGTCGGCGGAAACTGAGATTGGTTTCTGATGCGTTTGAGACAAACTTTTCCACTTTAACAATTAGTAGGCCTATCCAGAGAGGTCAATTTTAGGTGTTCTCGAGGATTGTAACGCCAGTGGCTTACGTACATTTCGGTGACCCAGTTAGTTTCGTCAAAGCCACGCGCTCCACAAGCCGCACTACAAATAGGGATGGGGTGACGCAGTATTAAAACTTGGCGACATAGAATGCCGTCCGGTTTTTTTTTTTACAGTCGATGACACATGGTCGTCCCTCCTCTTCGCTACTATGTAAGGTGGCCACTGAGTGTGGATCTGATCTGACGAGGCGAACGAGATCGCTAAACGCACGTGAACCATTGGCGTGATGAACCTTATGAACAGCTAAAATCAAGCAGTCGAATAAAGGACAATGATTAAGATCACTCGATCGAAAATAGGTAATAAAAGTTTCCAAATCATGGTAGTGTCAAATATTTCAAGTGCATTAACGCCATTAAGGCAGACTGTATTTAGACTACTCATACCAATATGGATTTTTTCCTTTTCGTTACCGGACGACCAAGTGTTCAAATTTTTTCAACTAGTAGGAACACTTCATCAGAAACACTTTATAATGTTCTACAAAATGCTGAAGGTTTTAAGGTACGAGTAAAATCTAAAGTTAACAAACTAAAATTAACGATGTACAGATAAGATTCATATAAATGATCAGGTCACGATATAACCACTTGGTAATGCATGCAATGATAGTATCATTTTCTTTCATCAAGGCTGGCGTACTGCAAACGTTTGATTAATGATCCCACTTTATCGTCAACTTGACAAATTGAATGCTATCTCATCACCGCAAATGACTTATTTTGGGTTTTCATATCCCTCTCCCTGCATATAGTAGCTACAGTATGTTTAGCGGCTTGCGCTATTATAAACAACATAGACCGAGTTAGCCAATTACTACCGCTTGTAGTGGTAAGTTAGAGTTACTACATAAAGTAGAATAGAAAATGACCTCGGCTACATTGTCAATCAAGGATTGTCGATTACATTCCCATCATAATTGCAATTCCGTCGTAAAACTTGGATCATTTCGTCATCGGACAAAGTCTCTTCAAAGAGACCTCTTTTACTTGTCACAGATTTTGATTTAAACTCTTAGCAATCATTCAAGAACTTATATCTCAGAGATTTCAGAAATGTAGTTCCTACCAAAAATGCCTCTGTACAGCTTTGTAGCATCGAAGACAAAATTGTGATTCACTCAAGTCGCGCGAAATTGAGAAGATTTTTGTTAATTGTGTAGCAACTGTTTTTGCGTTGTCAAAATTTCTAGGTTTTGCACTCAATTGGAAAAGAAAACGTTGTTCCATCGTTCTAGTGCCCAGGATTTTTCATTTTCTGTATAAATTGCCCAATGAAAGTGCTATTGAGTTTAAGCCTTAGTCTAGGCCTCAACAGAATAAGCCTAAGCACGAAAAGCATTTGAACATGCAAAGGAAATTTCCAAGCATTAAGATAGCGGGTTTCATTTAGACTGCTTATCAAACGGGGAAAATATGCTAATTTCAATATCAAGAGTAGCACTCCATTTGTGAATCGCAGATGCGTGGTCTGTCGATCGACGCTATCGATACACGCAGTTCATGTGAAACTTAATAATATTTTCCCTACTACATTACTGCGAAACAACCTTTTCAAATACTAGTCAAGTGTTGTAATCGCAGAGACTTACACTATCGAATGTTCAGCAATAGGCTAAAGAAGCTCTGTCATGTAAGAGAAAAGCGCGATAAACCCACGCTTGTGACATAATATTATTTGGATGCCACAACTCTGGAAGAAGATCTTTTTTTCCAAAATGCACATTTGTGAAGTCTCCCAGATTTGAAATTTTTGACTTATTAACTATCGTTCAAAAATCTCTGCCCGACAACGGAAATGATCCTCTTTAGAAAGAAAAGCCAACGTTTGTTAGACGTTTGTTTTATGTTAGGTTAGCACAAAAGTGATTGCGGATCTTAGAGGTCTTGAACAGCAATCACTTCTACATTACCAGTGACGAATGGCGAACGATCGTTGAATGGTCGGCGTTGAGTTCTTCTGAAACATATCGTGTAGTCTTGAGACGATCAATTTCGATGATTGTTCTCGAATTACACTCTTCATCTTCATAGCTTTCTCTCTCTCTTCCTTACGAAACTTCTTGAACAACCACAGCACCGTACCTTTGTTAATAGTTTCTGATCAAAATGCGTTGTTGATGTTGCAAGTTGTCTGTGCTGCTTTACGACCCACTTTGTACCCACTGTTCAAGACCGCAATTTTTTTTGCACCAATTAGTCTTCTTTCCATAGTCTGAATTAACCATAAAATAAACGGAAAATTATGTAATATTATGTAATTAGTAGCAATACATAGAGCGAAAAATGCTTTATAAAATGAAGTACAATGTAATCACGTTTACTTGAGATAATAATCAAAAACAGCGCATATCAACAATGCACAAAACGCAGTTACTTTTACACCAACCTGATACTTGTCTACATGACCTCACTGGCAGCATCTGGGACTTTGTAGTGCCCATTTTCAGTTCACTGGGTTCCAGAGCTTTCGAAAAACTGTGCAATTGAGTGGCGCCTAACCCGACAGCAGATCAATATAGAAAGGCTGAGAGGAAAGTACCCATCCATTAATCATGCGAATCCTTATATTTTGGGCGAGGTTTCAAAATAGTCAGTTGAAAGTGTTGATATAATTATACCTTTATTTAGAGTACTTCGTTTAGACCACGCTCAAATTTCAATAAATCCTTTCATTATTATTTGAGCCAACTTGTCATGTAGTCTGGTAAGGGCTCTTGTACAGCTCGATGCACGTGTTTCGTCCTTACAGATTCGTCAGCCGGGCAGACTCGGGCAGATGGCTATGAAAAGATCGAAAGACGACGGGTTCTGCCCGGCTGACGAGTCTGTAAGGACGAAACACGTGTATCGGGCTGTACAAGAGCCCTTACCAAACCACATGACAAGTTGGCTCAAATAATAATGAAAGGGTTGATATATATGTGTATAATATATATATATATATATATATACATATGTATATACATTGTGAGCGCATGTGGCGCAGTGGTTAGAGGTGCCCTGCGTCGCACACGAGGTCAATGGTTCGATCTCGCGCTCATGGCTCACCAAGTCATCCATCCCTCCGGGGTCGGTAAAAATGGTACCAGACAGGTCTCAGACTTGTCTGGGAGGATGAGCAGCACTGACTCGGTTCAGCGGGAGGCCACCGCGAGTCATTGTATAGGCCAGATGTGCATTCAATCACCTCAAACGAAGTTAAAAATTGAAGTTGAATGCATGGCGCATCCCTCAGGGATTGATCAACGCCGAGAGCTTTATCCTTTTATCCTTTATGTACATTGTATATTGCACATTATATATACATTATATATACATTATAAATATGTATAATTGTTGTCCTAGAAAGTCCACAACCGATGAGAACTTACTCGTGTCGTCAATGGTTTATAGAATTTATCAACTCACCTTGGCAAAGAATTTAGTTATGAGATAAAGTTAAATGTTTCAGGTCGTCGTACTATTGATATTCGCATGTTTTTTCAACATTATTGCAGCAGTTTTATTGTTAATCTATGATGTAAGTGGAAACGAGGATGGTATTGCTGTTAGGAATACGGGGGTGAGTTGTGTCAATGGGATGTATTCGAAACTACTAATAAAACATTTTTTGTGTTATTATTGCAGTTCATATCCATAGCTGCTGCTTTTTCAACGATGGGCGTTGGGATCTTATTCGTAAAAAGACCTCCACAAAGAGGCGCAAAAAAGCTTAAGAAAAGAGCCAACTAAGGAAATGATAGGGCCGCCCGTTGGAATGATTCCTGGGAACTGTGCCAAACACTGGAACTGTGTTGTAAGTGTTAAGGTAGATCAGTACTCTAAAGGAAGACATTTATAGTTGTCGGTGATTTATGCGCTATATCAGAGCTGTATAAAAAGTAAATATCGAAGAAGGGTGGGGATGAGGATATTGGGGATAAAGTTTTCGGCGATTATGAACTTTTGAGGAAGCGCCATAAATTCATGTCTATGAAAAATCCTACTGCTAAGCGAATAACTGGTCTACACAATGATTTCTTCGGTTCACGGCTCTACCAATTCAGAGAGTTAATTTTTGCATGCGACTTTCTTACCAACCTCCAGACTGCGTATGAATGATGAGGGGGTTATAGTCTCCCCAAGATGCGGGACTGGGCGACAGTTCTGTGTACTTTGCCGTGTTTCAGCTAGTCACACCCTTTCGAAGGAAATTTATGTTTGATACGCCTTTTCGACGATTCGGCTCGATGAAACTGTTTTACTAATCACCGGACTGATCATTGTTATGTCCTGGGAAAAATTATCGGGTTTTCGCATTAAAGGTGTGAAAAAGCTTTTGAAAAAAGGATAGTATGACCATATACATTTTACCAGCCACTAGCATTCTAGTGCCCAGTACTGACCGACAGGTGGTTTTTTTGTCTTATAGCAGTGTAAGTTGTCCGCCGTCGATTCTTTCATATGTGGGGAGTCTCCCCTACACGGGATTGGCTGGAACGAAAAGCAAGGTGCAACTGATGAGGGCGAAAAACGAAAACACGTGTCCTGCACCATTAAGTGCCCTAACAGACCACATGACAGGTTCAGAATATGTTATCAGACTAAACTGCTGAGTGAGATTTCACAAACAGTCGAAAAGAAAGGTGTCAAGAAATGCTCTATCAAATCAAATAGATTTGCAGGAATCCACAGCCATCTTCTGCAGACAATCAAGGCTAATTCGATGCACCGGCTGCACCGATTACATAAGGACGGAATTAAGTTGCTATCATTTTATCGCTCAGCAATTGTTGTCGAAAGAGTGTTGAACATATAAAGTGTTGAAATGTTACGTTCATGTTGTTTTAATGACACAAATTTCAAGCAATTGGCGTTCATAAGACTCTATGATATGTGCTATAAATATGACTTCACCAATCATAGCTAGAGGTGACCGAATGCACATCTGATCTTTACAATGATTTGCAGTGGACTACTGATATATCACGTCAAAGCTGCAAGCCTTTTGGGTTGGTAGCCACTAGCAACGCTGTGTGGTGGAAGACTCAGTGAGTATGGGACTGATCCAACGACAACGTATACAATACATAGCACTCAGTCACTCCGTCATACGTGTGGCAAGTTGTGTCATTAGCATGAAATGTTGACAAGAAGACTTCTTAGCAATAAAATGATTCCTACTCTTAAAAAAAGTGCAGAAAATGCAAAGAGCTGACTATTCATAACTTTGTCAACTTCATTTAGATAATTTCTCTTCCCATATAGCCGTGAAACACAAGGCAGAGAGCTATTGTAAAGAAAGTCCTATAAATCAGTTGCGAATAGTACATATGAATTTTACGCTAAAATACTCAAGTCTAAGAATTCCACTCCTCTCGCAGTTCAAATGAATTAGTCGCACATTTAGTACAAAAAGATATGATTGTTTTTAATTTTAAAATGGTACACCCAATTCACAATAACTTCTACCCAATATGTTGGAGCAGCTGAATTATCAAAATTTTGCTGGAAGAAGATGTTCCCTATTCCAACCACATGAACCTGAATTTGTGCGGAAAACTAGTCAAATTTTGCTGCTTTTTCTTGTTGACAACCGCATTTTGGAGAAATACATCGTTGAACATTTGTGACGTCGTCCAGAAAATGACGAGGTACCCTCGCATAAGTCACTGATGCTCGTGGTTTCACGATGTGAGTTAAGAATCTTGAAAGTTTTCTCATCCCCAATCTTCTAGGATACGATTTTCAATTCTAGGAAAA